>JAKGHH010000004.1:0-108634 GCA_022828595.1 Nelumbo lutea | reverse complement strand
TCTTCTCTCTAGAAGTGGTGGTACGAGATTACCAATCTCAACTCGCAGTGAGTGTTTCTCTTGCACACAAACCCTATGTTTCGACATTCTGATTATGTTTCTCTTAGGGTTTCTCCTCTTTTCTTCTTGATTAAGGAACCTCCTAAGGAGGAGTTATCCCAATCCAAATCAGTAATTTGGATAGGGGATGATCTTAATCCTATCTACATATTAAGTTAGTTTACTCCTGATCTTATCAAGAGTTTACCAGATTCAAATCTGATTTGAATATGGTCTCTCAGAGTGGATAAGGTTAAAGGTCCAATCCTTTTGCTATCTTTAATCCTAGATCTGCCCCATAGATGGGTGATCATATCAGCCCAGCTTGAAATGGGCTTTTGGCCCATTAAGTGTTCAATGCTTAACTAGTTTTCAATCTGTTGCCCAGTTGGGCTTCTTTGTATGGCATGGGACCCAAGCATTGATCTACACACCAGCCACATGGGTTCGGCGCAGTCTTTATTACAAGGCTTGACCAAATTCAATGAGAAGCCCTGTGAACCCCTGAGCCCGTCATATGGACCATATGGGCCCAACACTTATATTAAGTGGTCCCGGGGCCAATCCATCTTATAAAAACCCAGGGACTGTGGGCAGGTGCAAAATTAGCCCATCAGGTACTATCCTAAATGGCCTTACACTTAACCTCTTAGCCCTTAATGACCAAGCTGCCCGACAAGAGATGACCTCTCCCTCGGCTCCAAGGAACAGTGCTGCACTCTCTACTCACATGGATCCTACGAATTAAAACTATTTGCAAACATTTCAAAACCTGTATATTTATATATATATCATATATAAATTTTGCAAAATAGAAAATTCCAACGATTGAAATCAACTACCGATACTTTGGTTTTCATTAGAGAGAGTGCATTCCCGATCATTACCTTTGTCCGACAAAGGGGCTGATCCTGTCACTATGATCACCCACTCAGATGATTCATCAGACTGCCCCAATATGCCCAAGTTTTGACCCCCGCTAAGGATCTCACTGATTGGCATATCAAAGATAGCCCAATCTGACACCTAGTGAAGTATCATAATCGAGTCTTGGGGTCAGGTGTAACTTTCTAGTTTTGCCCATCTGTCTCCAAGGTCCAGGGCAATATTGGAAATCTGGTCCAATTCAAGGATTCAAGTAATCTCATACTGCATGTGCCTTGGGTCTCACCCTGGTGGCCGAGACAGGCCATCCCAACACTTAGTGGCACACTAGCATCTGCCTTGGTAGGATGAATCTCCTCAAACTCATCCAATGGCTATGAACATTTAAAACTAACACGAGTCTCAATAAGTGTCCAGTTTTAGGGTCTTACACAGAATTATACTAAACAACATGAATCAAACTTGCACTTTATTTATTTACACTAAATATCAAAAGTACATCAATTCAGATTGAAGCTAAGGGCATACAAAACTGTTCAACAGGTTGTATAAGGCTCAAGCCCAAGCTCGATTTGAGGAAAAATATTTTATAAAAATAAAAATATTAATATATAAAAAATATTTTTATTTAATATTTAAAAATTTTAAGAATTATAATAATAATTTATTATATATTTTATTTTCTATCATTTTATTATATATATATATATATATATTCAAGCTCGACCCATTGCCACCCTACCCTATACTAGAAGGGGGTGTTGGTGATGATGAAGCTACAAGATTTTGCACTTCCCTGAATTGCTTCCAGGCCCTATCTAAAGACAGCTAAAGGATTTTTATTAGTATTGTTGAAAAATACAATCATTCCTGTGAAGCCAGATGTTCCACATAGAAAAGTTTGAGTAGGTTAGAAGCTCCAACTTTCTATCATTAAAGCATTAGCCAGTTGACAAACCACAATTTAAAAAGTCATTCATATTTTGATTTTGAGTGAAATTTGAGGGGATGAGAGATCCATCATATGGACACCCAGATCTTGCGGAATAAGGGGGTGAATTTCAAAAAATTTTCTCTCCCTTCAACTGGGAATCACATTCCCTATTTTAGAAAAAACATATTTTTCAAGGATCAATCTTGAACCATGAACCAAACCAGATCTGAACCAAAAGGAGTAGGAGGGAGGATGTACCTGATACTGAGAAACAGTATCTCCCAATGGAGGTGTTCACGCCCAAGGAAGGATCCAAAATCTGCTCCCACAGAAGGTGGCGCAGTGCAGGATGGAGCAGAATCAGCAATGTTCTTCCAAAAGAACTTGACCCTTCGCAAGAATCAAATGGATGGCTTGTGAGTACAGCCCCAATCAATCTTTTCCCAAAAGATTGGTATCAAGATCAGATCTTGATTTCTCCCAAGAACTGGAGATCGAACTGAAGGTAAGGGCGGCGAAAGTAACGAGGCGGCAAGAGAGTATTCGCAGGGTGTAGAATTCTCTATTCTTGTGATTTCAACACTAAAGAGGATTTTTTCTTATGTCTCTTCTAAAAGCTGCCACCCCCTCTTCTTTGTTAACCTAAAAGATCAGCTCCTAATCCAATCAGGAGTTGCTTATCCAAATCATATTTGGATCAGCCCTATCTTTAGGGTATAAGGATAAACCCTTATCTTATCTGCAGATTAGATTAGCCTTCTGCTAATCTCATTAGGAGGTTTCTAGATCTGAATGTGATTTAGATCTGGACTCTCTGAGTGGATAGGGTTAAGACCCTATCCTATCTGCTAATCCATCTCAGAATTCGCCCCATGTTTAACTAATCAAATAGCCCTGTTCGAAATGGGTTTTAGGCCCAATAAGCTTATGTTCTCACTTAACCCTCCTAACTGCTGCCCAAATGGGCTTCCTTGTATGGTGTGGGACCCAAGCATTGATCTACACATCAGCCACATGGGTTTGGCCCAGTCTTTGTTACAAGGCCTGGCCGAATACACCGTTATGGATAGTGCACCCCCTGAAACCCATCTTATGGGCTCTAAGGGCCCAACACTTACCCTAAGTGGTCCCTGGGCCAAACCAATGCTCCTGCCCTGGGTTTGCCTGAAATCTGCTTACTACACTCACTGCCTGAGCAATGTCAAGATGAGTGCACAGCATGGCATACATGATTCTTCCTACGACAGAGGCATAGGGAACATCTTTCATGCCATCAATTTCCTAAGAAGTCTTGGGAGACATCTTCTTGGAGAGAGTGACTTCGTGCTTGAAAGGAACATTTCCTTTCTTGGAGTTCTCCGTGCTGTATCTTTTGACTATTTTGTCAATGTAAGCTGATTAAGATAATCCTATTATCCACTTCGATCTATCTCTATCGAGTCAAAGACCAAGTATATAGGAGGCTTCTCCAAGATCTTTCTTGGAGAATTGCTGTGAAAGCCATACTTTCACCGTAGTTAACATTACTACATCATTCCCAATGAGTAGAATGTCATCTACATATAGAACCAAGAAGGTAACCTTATCTCCATTGTATTTCCTGTAGACACAGGGTTCATCCGGATTCTGCTCGAAGTTAAACGATTTGACAGCAAAGTCAAAACGGATGTTCCAACTTCTAGAAGCTTGCTTAAGTCCATAAGTGGATCTATAAAGTTTACATACCATGTTTTCCTGACCTGCTGCAATAAAGCCTTGTGGCTGCTGCATATAGATATCTTCAGTAAGATCTCCATTCAGGAATGCAGTTTTGACATCCATCTATCAAATCTCATAATCATGTTATGCTGCTATAGCTAGCAGGATCCTAATGGATTTAAGCATGGCTACAGGCAAAAAGGTTTCCTCATAATTGATGCCCTCTTTCTGAGTGTACCCTTTCGCCACCAAACGAACTTTGAAGGTCTCAACCTTACCATCGAGGCCCTTCTTCCTCTTGTAAATCCATTTGTAACCGATTGCTTTTACCCCAAAGGGCAGATCTACTAGAGTCCTGACTCCATTGGTCTCCATTGAGTCCATCTCTGCTCTCATGACCTCCACCCACTTCTGGGAATCTATGTCCAACATAGTTTCCGCGTAAGTCACGGGATCCTCTTCACTAGTCAAGGTTTCCACCAGGTAACTATCCTGGTCATAACCATAACGGATTGGTGGCCTGGATACCTGAGTGGATCTTCTAGGTTGGTCACTACCTGGAACTTGTGGGACATCTCCCATTGCTCCTGAGATCTCTTCATCAAGAACAATTTTCTGACAATGGGTGTCCAAGATGAAATTGGTTTCCAAGAATTGTACATTTCGACTATAGAACACCTTTTGCTCACTTAGGTCATAGAATAGGTAACCTACAGAGTCTTTTGAGTAGCCTACAAATAGGCAACGGCTGGTCTTGGATTTGAACTTGTCTGCACTTGTACTTTTAACGTGTGTTGGACAACCCCAAATCTTGAAGTGTCTGACACTTGGTTTCTTTCCGGTCCAAAGTTCATATGGAGTATTTGGAATCGATTTGGTTGGGACCCGATTCATCACGTAAATCGCAGTCTCTAATGTGTAACCCCAAAAGGATGTGGGTAACTCTGAGTGTATGAGAGGCGACCAGACCATATCCATCCTATTCCTCCTCTCTAAAACACCATTAAGTTGTGGTGTAGCAGGAGGAGTTGAATGGGATACTATCCCATTATCCTTTAAGTAGTCCTTGAATTCTTCAGACAGATGCTCCCCACCTCGATCTGATCGAAGGGCTTTAATTTTTCTCCCTAACTGTTTCTCGACCTCTTGTCTGAACTCTTTGAACTTTTCAAAGGATTCAGACTTGTGTCTCATTAGGTACACATAATCATATCGTGAAAAATCATCTATGAAGGTGATGAAATACACGTGTTGATTCCGTGTCCTAACACTCAGGGGACCACATACATCAGTATGTATTAGGTCAAGTGTGCCTGTACATCTTTCAGGCTTACCGTTAAATGGCCGTTTTGTCATCTTGCCTTGTAGGCAAGGCTCACAGGTGGGAAGATCTTCTACAGTTAGAAAATCCAAAGGACCATCCTTTACCAACCTTGTGATTCGGTCAACACCGATGTGGCCAAGTCGGTAATGCCATAGACACGTGGGATTAACTGTATCACGGGCTCTCTTCTTGGGGATTTCAGCCGATGTAGTTTCAGTTATGTTAGTTTCTAGAGAAGGATGTAGAACATAGAGACCGTTCTCCAGTTCCCCGTATGCGATGAATCTGTTATTTCTTTTAATAGTAATCGTATTACTAAAGAAGACAGAATAACCATCTGCACACAGTTTTGAAATAGAAATCAAATTTCTCCTTAAATTTTGTACATAAAGACAATCTTTCAGTACAATTATTCCTTCTCTAAAAATTAACTCCACGGTTCCTATTGCCGCGGCTGCAACAGTTGCAGTAGTCCCCAAGTAGAGTGTAACTTCTCCTTCACTTAGCCTTCTGCTTACCTTGAACCCCTGCAGTGAGTTACACGCATGAGTTGAAGCCCCGGAGTCAATACACCAAGACACAAAAGCTACCAATAGATTGGTTTCTATAACACAAGTTTCAAAATTACCTTTCTTGGATTCCAGATAGGCAGGACAGTTCCTTTTCCAGTGGCCGGTCTTTTTGCAAAAATGACAGGCATCTGATGCTTTGTCCTTCCTCTGTTTCTTGGGTTTGCAGCCTTCTTCTGGGGCTTTCTCTTTTCCTTCCTTTTCTTGCCTGTTTTGCCAGTTTCAACAAGCATGGCAATGGGCTCATCTTTTTTAATCAATTCTTCGGCCCTCTGCAACATATTGCTGAGTTCCTGCAAGCTGACGTTCAATTTGTTCGTGTTGTAGTTCATGATGAATGGATTAAAGGATGGAGGCAGAGAGTTGAGAATAGCATCGACCTATGTTACTAGATCCAACTCGGATCCAAGAATTTCCAGTTCATTGATATAACCCATCATCCGAAGACAATGGTCGTGAACTTGTTGGTTCTTGGACATCTGCGTGGTCATGAACTATTTCAAGACCTTCTACCGAGTAAAACGATTCTGCTCTTTGTACATTGTCTTCAAACTGTCCAATACGTCCTTGGCAAGTTCGATCTGATCGAACTGCCTCTGAATTGGATTGTCTAAAGAAGTAATGATATAGCAGCCGGCAAGGGAGTTTTTCTCCTCCCATTCTTGGTATTCTCTTCTTTGGGCCTCGGAAGCCCTATCTCTCGGACGATCCGGGGTAGGATTCTTGGCTATCTTATCCAACTATTCAGAGGTTAATACCAGCATAAGGTTCTTGTACCAATTGGCATAGTTTGGGCTCTTAAGCTTGTTGTCATCAAGCAGTTTTGCAAATGATCCATTTGCCATTTTCTGATAAAAGAGCAAACATCAGTCCACAACCTAATTTGATTCATGTTCATTTCATAGATATGGATTTTAATCTATGTTTCATTTCCATTTATTTATCTCTGAGGTTTCTCTCCTTTCTTAGTGACGGAGACTACGTCTCTAGAAATGTGGAAAATCACATAGGGTGCATGGAGCCAACTGTTTCAGCTGCATAACCCCACCACCTTTCTGTGAAGGATCATATCCACTCATCATATGAGTTTTCCCTTTGGCCTCTGTCAGACAAGGTTTTAGAGCCGTTTTTAGGTAAACCTTTCTGTCCAGTGAGTGCTTACCCATCATATTCGTGAACGCCAAAGTACCATGAGAGAGTTCCCATTTTCTGGTGAAGCCCCTCCCACATCGGTCTATGGCGCCCCTATCATCTTATGAAACACTCAGACAAGCCCCCAACAACAAATGGATAGCCCATTTTCTGGTGCGTTTCCTCATTATTGAAAACCCATCCTCTTGCTAATCATGGAAGGCCTTTAGAGTTCATCATATGAATCTCCGTATCACATGCACTCATATTAGTTGGAGGGAACAGTTAATTACGCCCTAGTTTGATCTAGGTCAAATCAAAGTGGCTCCCACTAACTTTCATGAAGTCAGATTTCGGTGGGCCTAATTCGGCTAGGGTTCCACACGTAACCTCTTGATGAGGTGTGGGGCCCACCACTAAGGGAGGTTATCCAATGACCAAAAGGGACACCATGGCAATGATGTGTGATGAAGGAAGATTTGGCCCGACCTCGCAAATCACGTCACATGGCAAAAAAGCAAGTAGCTCGGCACTTAAAACAGCGTACCGAGGGTACAACCGCCAAAGGGAAGAGACCAGCGGTCCGAACTCCCTAGAAAGTGCCCGAACTCCCTACTTAGAGCTCGAACTCCCTGCAAGGTGCCCGAACTCCCTACTTAGAGCTCGAACTCCCTGCAAGGAGCCCGAACTCCCTGCAAGGTGCCCGAACTCCTTACTTAGTGGTCGAACTCCCTACAAGGAGCCCGAACTCCCTACAAGGTGCCCGAACTCCCTACAAGGTGCCCGAACTCCCTACTTAGTGCTCGAACTCCCTACGAGGAGTCCGAACTCTCTCTTTGGCCCCGAGTCGCACAAAGCAGAGACCCGAACTGGCTCGTCCTATGACAGTTCGGGGCCCCCCTTATCCGAACTCAAGACTTCGCCTCACGCACCGCTCCAGGCACTTCGCTTCCGGAGAATTGAATTGGATGAACCGCGTCGTACCTAACACCGAAGGAGTCCGTATCCAGGGTCGGCGCACCTGACTGACTTGGGATCTGACGCTTGACGGCCGCATTTCAAACGGCCACCTGCCCCGTCACCTGTCACCGCTACCTCCAGTTACAGAGACGGCTCTGACAAAAGGAGCAGTGACGGTTCTGCCCCAGTAGAGGCGATGACGCCCGAACTGGCAGAAGCACGGAAATACTCATTCCCGACCTGACAGGAGTGTAGGAGTGAGTGCGCGAGGTGGTTATAAAAGGCTCTCCACCCCCAAAGAGGAGGTATGCAAACTTTGCGCCATCTGGTTTTACCTTGCCTTTGAAGGATTCTAACTTAAGCTTCGGAGCCTTTACACCGGGTTCCGCCCGGAGCTTCCTCATCTCCTTCGTTTCAGGTTCTCTGCTACTCGGTTCAAAGGCAAGGTCGTTGACAGCTAAGACCGGCCGGATTGCGCATCATCAATGTGCATTCAGCAATGGTGTGCGCATGAGCCATTGTCGATTGAGCATGGGCCAAGCACTTATGGCCCATGTATGTAGCACATCACACATCCATACATCTTATGTAGGGATAAATTGATCCAATCAATTAATCTTCTATAAGGCCCATTTGAAGCCCATTTTAAATCCATAATATTAACCAGTAATATTATCTAGGTATATGGGCCGAATGGTTCAGCCCATACAGCTTTATGTGATAAGTGGACTTTTAGCAGTTTTAACTATTTAAAACTAGGCCTTTACAGGTTGGGTCGAATTAACCATTTAATTAAACATCAATCCTCAGGCCCATTAGTGGGAAAATTAGGGCTGACTTTCAGCCTTGATTAAACCCTAGATTCGGTCCAAACAGTTTAAACCAATCTTGGTTTGAATGGGTCTAGGGTTTGATCCTTAATTAAATCTTTAATTCAGTAAAATAATCTGAAATTAAATACTGATAAAAGAAAAGCAAGAATCAGTCAATCTAGGGTTGCTCGTAAAATCCATCCTGCAAAACAGAGGTTAGATCACAGTTTGCTGTTTCATAAACTGCAAATCGCAGATTGTATTTCTCTCATCTGTGAAATCTTCTTCTCTATGAAATCTCCTTTTCTGCACCGCCATCTTCGATCCAAAAATAAAATAAATAGAAATCCTATTTCTATTAATAATTACATCAGATCGAATGCCTAATACATTGAGTCTAAAAATAAAAAAAAATTATTTACAGACCAAATGTAATAAATAAATCAAGAAACTACAAATCTTGCAGTTTTCCTTGCGCAAACCAAGAATTCGATCTCCTCTTGTACGAACAGCCCATAAATCAAGAAAATCATAAAGAACAAATCCAAATATAATAATCAGATTTATATAAATTTCCCAAAACCCATATCTGCGCAAATCGGGTAGAACACCTTCTGCCCATTTGCGCAGGTTCAGATATGAAACAAATTAGTTCAAGATTTGAACCTAGCTCTGATACCACTGAGGGGATGTGAGATCCATCGTATGGATGCTCAGATCTTGTGAATAAGGGGGGCAAATTTCAAAAATTTTTCTCTCCCTTCAACTGGGAATCGCATTTCCTATTTTAGAAAAACATATTTTTCAAGGATCAATCTTGAACCATGAACCAAACCAGATCTGAACCAAAAGAAGTAGGAGGGAGGATGTACCTGATACGGAGAAACAGTATCTCCCAATGGAGGTGTTCACACTCAACGAAGGATCCAAAATCTGCTCCACTGAAGATGGCGTAGTGTAGGATGGAGCAGAATCAACAATGTTCTTCCAAAAGAACTTGACCCTTCGCAAGAATCAACTGCATGGCTTGTGAGTACAGCTCCAATCAATCTTTTCCCAAAAGATTGGTATCAAGATCAGATCTTGATTTCTCCCAAGAACTGGAGATCGAACTGAAGGTAATGGCAGAGGCAGTAACGAGGCGGCAATAGAGTATTCGCAAGGTGCAGAATTCTCTCTTCTTGTGATTCCAACACTCAAGAGGATTTTTATTATGTCTCTTCTAAAAGCTGCCGCCCCCTCCTTCTTTGTTAACTTAAAAAACCAGCTCATAATCCAATTAGGAGTTGCTTATCCAAATCATATTTGGATCAGCCCTATCTTTAGGTGATAAATATAAACCCTTATCTTATCTGCAGATTAGATTAGCTTTCTCGTAATCTTATTAGGAGGTTTCTAGATCTGAAACACATTCAGATTTGGACTCTCTGAGTGGATAGGGTCAACACCCTATCCTATTTGCTAATCCATCTTAGAATTTGCCCCATAATTAACTAATTAAATAGCCCAGTTCGAAATGGGCATTAGGCCCATTAAGCTTATGTACTCACTCAATCTTCCAAACTGCTGCCCAGTTGGGCTTCCTTGTATGGCGTGGGACCCAAACATTGATCTACACATCAGCCACATGGGTTCGGCCCAGCCTTTGTTACAAGGCCTGGCCGAATACACTGTTATGGACAGTGCACCCCTTGAAACCCATCTTATGGGCTCTATGGGCCCAACACTTACCCTAAGTGGTCCCTGGGCCAAGCCACCTTGTAACACCCAGGGACTGTGGGCAGATGCAAGATTAGCCCATCAGGTATTATCCTCAATGGTCTTACACTTAACCTCTCAACCCATAATGATCATACACTGCCCGACAAGAGAGGACCTCTCCCTCGGCTGCAAGGAACAATGTTGCATTCTCTGCTTATATGGATCCCAGGAATTAAAATCTTTTGCAAATCATTTTGAAACCATAATATATATAATTTTATATCTCACATAAAATATATTTTGCAAAACAAATCTCAACGATTGAAATCGGATGCCGGTAGTCTTGGTTTCCATTAGTGAGAGTGCATCCCCGATCATTACCTTTGTTTGACAAAGGGGCTGATCCTATCACTATGATCACCCACTCAGATGAATTCTTAGACTATCCTGACATACCTAGGTTTTGACCCCCGCTAAGGATCTCACTGATTGGTACATCAAAGACAGCCCAATCCGACACCCAGTGCAGTATCATAATCGAGTCTAGGGGTCGGGTGTAATTTTCCAGTTTTGCCCATCAATCTCCAATGTCCAGGGCAATACTGGAAATATGGTCCAATTCATAGATTCAATTAGTCCTACACTGTATGTGCCTAGGGTGTCACCCAGTCAGCTGAGACAGGCCACCCCAACCGACTTGGTGGCACCACAGTGTCAGCCTTATCAGGATAGGTCTCCCTAGACTGACCCATATCAGGATAGGCCACCGACTTGGTGGCACCACAGAAACATACCAAGGGAACATGAATGAAATATGCACTTTTATTCGTTTACAATAAACTCATAAAGTACATCATTTTGATTGAAGCTAAGGGCATACAAAACTGTATAACAAAATTCAACCCCAAAGGGCTGCTAAACCAACACCTCTTAGCCAATTCATTGGTACAAAGGGCATGAAAGACAGTCTCCTCAACTTCTTGACAAATGGGGCATGCACAATGGGGAAACTGCCATCCTTTATTTGCTTTAATAGCTATTGCATTCAGACAACTTTTCCATAAAAAAGGATTTCAGCTTTTAAGGCACAGATAAAGGGACCAAACTGAGGACCATAAAGCCTTTTCATTTGTTCTCAGGTTTTGGGCATCAGCCTCCAATCATGCATAGGGACCCTAATACTCAGAATTTTCTCCTCCACATTTGGAAAAAAAAGGGGGTTTATAAGCTCTGAGTTCCATGATCTAGAATTTAGGATCATCAAGTCTCTAATTATGTTTACATTGGGGTTTGCAAGTTTTGGTCCCATTATTTTGAACTCTAGTAAACCGGGAACCCAAGGATCCGACCAAATAGACACCTTACTACCTAATCCAATAGACCAGCAGGCTCCTTTTATAATTATCTCTCTGCCTGCAAGGATACTCTTCCAACCCCGTAACCCATTTTTTGGGAGGCTATCATATAGGAAGGACTTCTTTTACATATTTTGCCTTGATCAGTTTTGCCCATTAACTATCATCATTTTTAGATAATCTCCAAGCAGCTATGCCAAAAGAGCTCAATTAAAACAGGTTGGGACTCTAAACCCTAGCCCCCCATCAAGCTTGTTTCTACTTAAAAGATTCCACTTCACCCAATAACCCCCTCTTTACCTTCATTTTTACTCCACCAGAAGCTTTTTTTAGAGCTTTTTGAGCTTTTCACACATGCCCTTTTGTCACGGGGCTATTCAACGAGGCCTCGTGCGGCACTCGACGGGGTCGAGAAAGCCTACAAATGCAAGCAACAACACACAAAAGGCAACAAAAAGGCACACAAATTAGTCAAAAGGTTATTTGTATTGCATTGATTGATGGTAAGCATAAGCACGCAATTCAGTGTTGAGGGGGTCTCATGCTTAACCTTTACACGCTATTGACTCACTCGATGATCTACCTCCCCTCAAAGAGTACGTTAAGCTTTTGGGGGAGTGACAATAAGAAACATAAAAATGGTGAAAAATCATACTACAGAATTACAATAATGTCATTGGCAATCCCCCCATACAAAATACATGCAATGTCCCACCCAAGGCACACACTTGGACACTCGGATGGCATGTTGTGGGTGTGGTGATGGCACTTGAAGGCACGACAAAATGGTCACTTGTGACATTCTCCCCCACTCAATTCCATCATCATCATCGAAAACCAGCTTCTGCTTGTGGCTCTAACTTCTTATTGGTGAAGGAAGGTTCTTCAACTGCTCCACAGACAGGGTTTCATCCAAGGCCCGGATAGGAGGTTGGGGGGATGGCTTGTGGATGTCCTTGATGGTGGGAAAACCTATGGCTAGACCCTAAGTTAAGTCCTTGCTTGGCTACTTCAAGGTAGGATTTTGGGCATTCCCCGTTGATGGTAGGAAAATTGGTGGCCAAGGCTATATCAAAATGATGGTATGAATTCTTCGAGTATTGGTTCCCCTGCATTTTTGCCCAAGGAGGGGTGAGAATGTGACTCCTATATTGCTTGGGTGACACTCGCTCTCCCCGATGATTGAGGTAGTGGGTATAGTTATAGTTGAGGTTGGCCTTGGGTCTTCTCTTGGGCCCATCAGTTGTGGGCATGTGCGGCTTCTGTTGCAATGGTGGCTTCCGCTGCTGATGCTGGTGTTGTGGCGGTGTTGGCATTGACGCTGGCGCTAACTTCTTCCTGGAGTCATTGCGATCACTTATGGTTGCAGTAGTGGTGGTGGTTGTAGATCTCTTTGCCATCCCTTGAGGTTGAGGTTGGTGTTGGAGTTGCAAGGGTGAGACTTACCTCTTCTTGGTACTGGCCATGGTGATCATGTTAACCATGCAAGGTGATTGCTTGTCCAAGATCATCCAAGTGTCAAGGTGAGGCGTCGATGCCGCTCTTGCCTGTATCATGAAGTCCATTCCAAGGACAATATCGAAGTCATCCATGTGAATAACAGAGAGGTCAATCTCTCCATTCCAGGTGCCGAGTTGTAGTCTTACTTGGTGAGTCATGCCTTCAGTAGGTTTGGCACCTGTGTTGACTGCTTTGAGCCAGTCGGGCTCTTTGGAGATGGCCAAATGAAGTCTCTTGGCCTCTACAATGGATATGAAGTTGTGAGTGGCCCCCATGTCTACTAGGGCCCTAGTTGGCCTCCCGCCAAGGGTTACATCAACATACCTCAGTCCTCACTTAACTGAGGCGGGCTGTTTGGAGGTAGCCCCTTAATTCATCATAGCATTGAAAAGTTGTAGGGCGCTTGTGTACTCTGCTCCCCACTACTATGCTCGTCATCACTCAACTTGGCAATGAGGGCATTTAGCTTCTCCCGCTTCGGGTAATGTCTTGTCAGGTGTCTCCCCCCCCCCCCCCCCCCAAATTTAGCATGTAGGCGGACGGGTTGGTCTACCTTGGTACTTGTTGTAGGAGCTGCGACTTCCTTGTAGGTGCGTTCCCTTCTGATACTATGCTGGCTAGTTGTGATAGGGCTGCTTCTCTCTCGGGGGACTTGGTTGTCTATCTCCCCCACTCAAATGTGCAGTACGTGGGCTGGTTGGCTTGGTCCCTTCATCATCCGACAATCTCAGTTCACTGAGTTGTTCGGCCACGGCCATGGCAAAGGCAAGGTCTTGAACATTGCATCACTGGAGCTCAAGCTCGACCCAAGGCTTTAGGCTATCCATGAAGTTGAACAGTAGGTCTTTATCTGACATGTTGGTGACTCCTAATGTGAGAGCAGAGAATTCCTTCACATACTTGTGGAGCGAGCCACCGTGCTTGAGGGACTTCATCCTTTGGCAGGTAAGGAACTCCACATTCTCTGGATAGAACTGTCTCTTCAACTCTCGCTTAAAATCGGCCCAAGATTGTATTGTGCACGTACTACGTTCTATGTCAACACACTTTCTGCGCCACCACAATGTAGCTGTATCAGTTAAATACATTGTAGTTGTACGTGCCTAAGTCCTTTCATCAACCACATTGGCTGCATCAAGGTATTGTTCCATTTGCCACAAGAAGTTGTCAAGGTCTTGTGCATCGCGATTGCCTGAATAGGGAGTTGGCTCCCGAATCTTGATGTAGGAAGGAGTGTGCAAGGCTGAGGTGCTGGCCGGGTTGGCAATGACTCTCTTCATGATGGCGCACTCCCCCTTGATTTCCTCAAGTTGAGCTTGGGCATCAGCGAAGGTGTTTAGCGCAGACTTCAAAGCTGCCCATTTGGTCTTCATCTCATTCAGTTCGGCCTGAGTGGCCATTGATGTGGAGACGGTTGTTCTCCATGTTGCCCACTCTCTCTTCATCTCATCGAGTTGGGCTTGAAAGCTATCAAGCTTGTCTTAGAAATGCGAGTTGGATGAGCTTCCTTATTGTTGGCGCGCGGTGTTGTAGATTTCCTTGAGCGTGCCATTGACTATGTCACGGACCTCATCCATGACTCCACTTAGGCAGCCTTCCACTTCCACCAGTGTACTCTCCATGGTTTCCATGTTTTGGTGTAGCTCATCTAACGAATCTAGCATCTCACCTACAGTGGCTTCGCAACATATCATGCACAAGTCAACGGTTGCATGCTTGTTGGTGGATTTCTCACGTTTGGTAGGCTTTGGTGCTTTGTTCTTGCCAATGTCGTTGGCGGGCACATCATCGGCCTCATGGGATGTGGAGAGTCCATGCTCGATCTCCTCCATGATATCCCTGTTGTGCTTCATATTGTCACTCGCATCGTAGGTCAAATGGCTTGAAAGGAGCTCCTGCTCTGATACCAACTGCCACGGAGCTATTCAACGAGGCCCTGTGCGGCGCTTGATAGGGTCGAGAAAGCCTATGAATGCAAGCAACAACACACAAAAGGCAACAAGAAGGCACACAAATTAGTCAAAAGGCTACTTGTATTGCATTGATTGATGGTAAGCACAACCACACAGTTCAATGTCGAGGGGATCTCGTGCTTAACCTTTACACGCTATTGACTCACTCAACGACCTACCTCCCCTCAAAGAGTATGTTAAGCTTTTGGGAGAGTGACAATAAAAAACATCAAAAAGGTGAAAAGTCATACTACAAAATTACAATAATGCCATTGGCATTCCCCCCATACAAAATACATGCAATGTCCCACTCAAGTTACACACTTGGACACTCGGATGGCATGATGTGGGCATGGTGATGGCACTTGAAGGCACGACAAAATGGTCACTTGTGACACTTTGGCATAAGAAAGTAGGACATGCTATAGGTTGGGATTGCATTTTAGACATATTTGATTAGGACCTCCTTCCCTGCATGATTGAGTAGTTTTCTTTTCCAACTTATTATTTTTGGCTCCACTTTATTGGAAATAAATTCAAAATTCTAATTTTTGATATGGTAAAATGGGATGGCAAACAAGGTAAATCAAGGGATTGTCAACCCTCTTTAGGTGCATGCTTCTAGCAATTATCTTTTGAATTTTATTATGCAAGTTTGAGCTAAAAGAAACTTGAGACTTTGAGAGATTCACTTGCTGCCTAGAAGCCTACTCATATAGTTTGATGGCTTCCAAAATACTCCATCATTCTTCTAAGTCAGCTCTAGTGAAAATAAAGCTATCACTTGCAAAAAAAAAAGGGTGAGAGATGACAGGGCAAGCAAGATTTAATTTTGTGCCAGTTAATAGCTTATCTTTGACTAGGTAAGCGCATAAGAGAAACATATACGAGGAAATAAGATCACCCTGCCCTAGACCCCTCATGTGGTAGAACTTATTTCCTTGATGAACCATTTACTAGGATGTAGTAGGATATAGATGAAACACATTCCACAACCCACTCAATCCAATTTTGCCCAAAACCAAATTTTTCTTGCACCTTTTCAAGGAAACACCATTTAATCCTATCATATGCCTTTCTAATATCTAACTTAATAGCCATTAACCTTTCTTTGCTTTTGACTTATTCAAGTGATGAAAAATTTCATGGGCTATTAAGATGTTATCACCTAAGTATCTACCCTTAAGAAAAGCGCTTTAACTTTTTGAAATAAGAGGGGCGCTTCTTCTTGAGCCTATTGGCGAGGATTTTTGCTATAATTTTGTAGGTTGTGTTGCATGGGCTAATTGGCCTAAAATGGCTAGGATCCTCGAGTGATCAACTTTAGGAATTAAGGTGATGAGGGTTAAGTTAAACTCACTAATTTAGTCCTCACTCTAGAAAAAAAAAATACTATGGCTTGGAAATCCTTCCCCACTATATGCCAATATTTTTGAAAGAATAGATTTTGGAAGCTGTCTATCCCTAGCACTTTCCTTAGGCTCATTTGAAAGAGAGCAATATCAATTTCTTCATTAGTTATTTCTCTTTCTAGATTTTCAGCATCCTCATTGGTAACAAGCTATTGACATGGCTTAAAGAAATCTCAATGTTTGAGGGGTTTGTGGTGTTGAAAAGGCTTTTGAAAGTTTAGTCTTAAAATTTTCTCAATTTTGTTATGATCCTCCTCCCACTCACCATTTTGGTTCTTTAATTTCAGAATTTTGTTTCTAGCTTCCCTACCTATGGTAAATTGATGGAAGAATCTTGTGTTATTGTCACCCCACATCAACTGGTTACACCTGGCTTTTTGAGCCTAGTGAATTTTTTCCCTTTGTAACCAGACATTTAAGTTCATTTCACATAAATTAATCTTTTCTTGGGAAAGATCCTTACTTTTGCTCTTCAGGAATTTTCCAACTCACATTAGGTTTCTCCTATTTCTCTGTCCAATTTTCAAAACTAGATTTGTCCCACTATTAATTCATATGAGAGCCATCTACATTTCCTTCTCGGGCAGAATTGGCTTGACCTAGCAATTTTGTCCCACACCCTCTTTAGTACCTACCTGTTCACTCCTCGTGGTTTGTCCACATTTCCTCAAATATGAAAGGACAAAGTCTTTTCCCAAAGTTTAGATGTGGGTTTAACATTATGGCCTCCCCAGAAGTTTGTTAATTGCAATCACCTCTCCTAAACTTTTAACATAGTTGCAAATAGACCCATCTGTGAGAATACTCTAAAAAAGAGGTATGAAAATGTCAAAAATACCCATGCAAATATTTTTGACCAAAATGTTTGTTTTCTAAATTTTATCTCCATATAAATTGGTAGCCAAAACCCATCCAATCTCTTTTCTAAAATTGATTTTTTTTTCAAATTATCCTTCGTATCAATCTCTCAAAGGTAAAGTTGCAACTTTAAAATCTCTGCATTTCATTGTTTATAAAGTTTGTATTGTTTTTTCTTCTTCTTTTTTTTTTTTTTTTTTTTTTGCAAAAACCAGCCTGAGTAGAAATTTCATGGGTATTTTGGACATTTTTGTGCTTCTTGTTAGAGAATTCTAAAAAAGGAGGTCAAACGTGCAATTGTGTTAGAAAGTCCATGGGAGGTGACTACAATTCCAAACTTCAGGGGAGGTTTCAACTACACTTAAAAGATTCAAGGGAGGTTTCAACAATTTACCCTTAAAAAAAACAACTCTTATACCGGCCTTTGCAGATTAAGACTCCTAAATATTTAAATGGAGTGTCCTTACTCGAGAACCCATTAATAAAATCAATAATATTTGCTCTACTAGCCACCACTTTACTTGAGACAGTAAAACAACTTTTTTGTCTTTTCAACTTTTCCTAAAACCAACTAATAAGCAACTATGAAGTCCACACATTTAATAGATTTCTTGTTATCTTGAGTGTTGGTACCTTATTCTTGGGCTTTGTGTGATTCAAATTAATTGTTTTTTGTCATTTGTTTCAATTCTATTTTGTTTGTTAGTGGAGTGACTTAAGTCCCACATGGACTAGGAAGAGCACTCCTCTTGGGTTTATCTATTGCCTTGTGCTTTTGGTTTGTTTCTTATGGGGCTTGTGGAGAGAGTGCACCTCGACCACCATACGCCTGCATGCGTCGGGCCAGGCCGGGTTGGGTTGGGCTAACACGCGTGCGCCCACCCACCATATTGTGTTATGCCATGCCCACTGGTCTAGGGCCCCTGTTCCTAATTTATTTATTTTCTCTTTTTCATTTCTAAGGTGTTTTTAATGTTTTAATCCATAAGTCCTTCTTCTTAACATTTCTTTACAACCATTGCACTCTTCTAATCATGGGAGAACTTGTTAGACAGTTTGTATGCTCTTAGCTCCAATCAGTTTTGATGTACTTTAGACATTTAGTGCAAATGAATAAAGTGCATGTTTGATTCATGTTGTGTGGTATGTTTCTGTGTAAGACCCTTAAACTGGACACTTAATGAGACTCATATTAGTTTAAAATGTTCACAACCAGTGGGTCGGTCTGGGGCGACCTATCCTGATAAGGCTAACACTTTTGTGCTGCCAAGTTGGTTGACCCGAGGTACATGTAGTGAGGGTTCAACTTGAAACCTTGAACCGAACCAGATTTCCAGTATTGCCCTAGACCTTGGTGATGTGTGGGAAAAACTGGAAAGTTACACCTGACCCCTAGACTCGATTATGATACTGCACTAGGTGGTGAATTGGTTCATGAACCCATCTGAGTGAGATCCTTAGATGGGGTCAAAACCTGGGTATGTTGGGATGGTTGATGAACCCATCTGAGTGGGTGATCATAGTGGCAGGATGAGCCCCTTTGTCGGACAAAGGTAATGATCGGGGATGCACCCTCTCTGATGGAAACCAAAACTTTCGACAGTCGATTTTAATCATTGGAATTTTGTTTTGCAAAATATTTTATAATGATATAATATATATGTATGGTTTCAACTCGTTTGCAAAAAGGTTTTAGTCCCCGGGGTCCATCCTATAGGAGAGTGCAACACTATGCCTTGCAGTCGAGTGAGAGGTCCTCTCTTGTTAGGCAGTGTTTTGGATCATTATGGGCTGAGAGGTTAATTATAAGGCCATTTAGGCTTATACCTGATGGGCTAATCTTGCATCTGCTCACAGTCCCTGGGTTTTTATAAGATGGCTTGGCCCAGGGACCACTTAGTGTAAGTGTTGGGCCCATAGAGTCCATGTGATGGGCTCAAGGGGTTCACTGGGCTTTCTAGTGAATTTAGCTAGGCTTTGTAACAAAGGCTGGGCCGAACCCATGTGGCTGATGTGTAGATCAATGCTTGGGTCCCACGCCATACAAAGAAGCCCAACTAGGCAGCAGTTTGGAAGCCTATTGAGCACTTGATGCATATTGGGCCTAAAGCCCATTTTGAACTGGGCCGATTTGATCAGTCACTTAAAGGCGTAGATCTGATGTTAGGTCAAGCCAAAAGGATTGGGTCTTAACCCTATCCACTCATGGAGACCAAATTCAAATTAGGATTTGAATCTGGTAACCTCTTGATAAGATCAGGAGTGGGTTGATCTAATCTGCAGATAGGATTAAGAAGACTCTTTATCCAAATACTGATTTGGTTTAGGATAGCTCCTAATGAGATTAGGAGGTTTCTTAGTCACTAAGTAAAGAGGAGAAAACCCTAATTTCGAATTATAAGAATTCGAACCTTAAGGGTATTTGTAGAACACACTACATCCTGAGATAGGATCTTGGAGAAAACCCTAGAGAGAAGAAAGCTATTCGCCACCTTCTACTCTAGCTCTCTTCTCCAGCAATCGCCATCATCTACTACCAATTCGTTTTCAATGCGAGGGAAAGATCAAGAAAGATTCTTGATATCAATATTTGTTGAAAGGTTGATCGTGTGTGGTGATCATTGCTTCCATCGAGTTCTTCAGAAGGACTTGATTCGTAGGACGAACACTGCTAGTTCTGTTTCATTGTCATTGTGTCATCTTCAGTGGGAGCAGTTCTTGGGAGTTTCTTTGGGTGTGAACACCGACATTGGGAGATACTGTTTCTCCAAATCAGGATCCCTCCCCTTTTCTTTTGGTTCAGATCTGGTTCGGTTTTGGTTCAAGTTAGATCCTTGAATACTGTATTCTAAATTTAGGGAATATGATTCACAGTTGGAAGAAAGGTAAGAAATTTTTTGAAATTTGCCCACCCATTCCGCACCCTTTTGGCGTCCATATGATGGATTTTACCATTCTTTCAGAACTCCAAGGTTAGTGGGAAACATGTTTGTTGTGGCAATAGGCTTGCTCAATTTCCAAGATAACCATAATTTTTGTATACTAAAAATTAGCTTTTCTTCTTTGAGTTTTTGCTCTCTCCCAAATGGTTTTCGTCACTGTTGAATTGTGTTCAGCATATGTAACAAACAGGTTCATTGCTTTGGGCTGTGAGTGTAGACAACGCCAAGGCTGAGAGATGGTGTATCCTGGAGGTCGACTGCTGAAAACGTTTTGCACCAATGAAAATACTCTAAGAGGTGGAAAATCAGTTTTAAGGAGAGCATACACTTGTCACAACTCAACTATTTACCTACAAGTTTTCCATTTATTTCTAATTAATTTTCTATATATATTTTCTTGCAATTTGGAACTAGTTTCTTTGGATCAGTTTGATCTTTATTACAACCATATTACATACTAATTTCCAGTGCTGAGAAAAATGATGATATCATTTGCCGATTTGCATATAGAGTATGAGAGATAAGGGTGACACTCTTGGGAATCAAATAATTATCTATTCCATTAGATTCCAACAATAATTTAAGGCCTCTATTGAAAACATCTTCAAAAAAAAATGGTTCCACTACCTTAGACCATATGTAGACTTGAAAAAGCTAATAGGAGAGCCATAAATGACAATAGAGAACCAGCATTAGTAATCATTCTTCCAACAAGATCAATCAAAGTGTTAGAGAAACCAAACCGTCCAACACCGAAAATAAGAAATTCTACTACAGCTTGCCATAGGCTTTAGCCATGCCTAGCTTTAGCATCACATTTCCCCCCATAGTCTCTCCTATCTAAGCCATGGACCAATTCTTGAACTAAAGCAAAAGCAATGGAAACAAAAATACTCCTCCCCTTAAGGAAGTAAGGAAGATTGCTCCTCTAAGATTAACTTTGACATTAGAGTGCACGTTTTGCTTTGCCAAAAACATCAAAGAGCATAATCTAGTTGTCACCACTATTAATCTATGTTCCAAACTATTAATGTAGAAATCTCCAAAAAGATCTATTAATTAGTCTTTGTTCGGGTAGTGCCCTAGCTGGCCGAAGTTGCCACATGGGCGCCCCCATGGCTGCGACACTCGGACCACATTAGTGTGCTGCTCACCTAGCTCGGAGAGAAGTGGAGTCCTGCACAAACAAGGATAAGCACCGCCCCCTAAGGATAAGTGCTTTCGTCAGGGAAGGCGGAGCCTCCTGAAAACCTCGGTGGGCAGCCTCATCCCATTAACCCCACAAGGAGCATATCCGATGACAACATGGACACTCACCTATTTAAAGGCATCCCCCTAACAGCAAAGGATCTTCAACTATCTAGACTCTCTATCCCTCTTACTCTCTTACTATTCTCCTTGGCATGGATCATATCGCCCTCTACAGCTTGGCAACTTCTCGCCCTATTACTAACTTTAGCTTTGAAGTGCTTTCCCACGAACCTCATCCTCAGCCTTTGACTCTTCTTCTTGCAAATCTCTTCGATGCAAAACCCCATCCTTCCACCTCAGCTTTGTCCAGTTGGCAGGATTATCTGTTGCATGCTCAATTCAATACACCTCAGATCAGACAACATCAGTCTCCAATTATAATTCCTTTTCCCATGCAGTTGGATAGATTGTGTCTTGTGGAACCCTTATTTATGGATGGAAAACTGCTAGCAAGTCCTTGTCTGCATTGAAAATCCCAATGAACATGACTTGTTCAATATTCATAGGATTTTTTACTCCGATGCATCTAAAATGCATAGACTTTCCATCTATTTAGTCACTAAACCACCATATATCAAAGTTTTATGAGATTCATCTACATTGCATATATTTTAGTCTCTAAACCACCTTGAGAAAGATCGGAGCATGTGAGATTCATCTACATTCTTTCAAAATTAATTATTTATACATGCCCTTCTGCTAGTTTCATACAAAATATAAAAATTCCGTTGGGTTTTAGTAGGGACAAGTACAAATCTTGATATGCTAACCACAAGACCCTACAACTTCATATCAATGGCATATTTGATGCATTATGTTATAATTCATGGTTGTATGTGTGCTATAGTGTCTTGTGTCCAGGATGTGTCTAGTGTTTTGTGTTCAATATATAACATATTTCACATGAAATACCATGCTTACAAGGACTTGTTGCAAAACCATATGTTGTAGGGAAATATTTTCGATGTGTGCCTTGTTGTCAGGACGTGGCCATACTAGGGTATAAGGGTGGATTCAAGCTGGGCCAAGCCAATTATTTAACCATTTAAGCTTGGCTTAGTAGAAAAACATGAAGCTCAAATTTGGCTCAACTCAGAAGCTCATATATATATATATATATATCCGATGACCCTGATCGACCCCCATTTACATCTTAACCACTAGATCAGACATAACCATCATACTCAGAGGTTCCTAAGACACCTACCCTTGAAATATCAACCCAAAATTCCCCTGTTCCGCCCTTTGTTAAGCAAAGATTCCATTTCGATGCTTCTCATTAGCCTAAACACTAAAAACCCAGATTCCCTTGATCTTGACACATCTGAACTGATCGAACCACTTCATTAAACTCCAAACACATCAAAACACCCACCTGTGAAATCTCAGCCCAAAACACTTCCGTTTACTTTTCAATTGCACCAAGATTTCATTTTAAGGTCCCAAATTGACCAGATTCTAGATCTATCAAATCCAGGCCTGATTTCCCAATCTGACCCCACCAATCACCTCAGACTACCAAAAAACCTTACCCTATGAAATTTCAGTGAAAATACCCTCATTTACCCTTCCATCTAAAAAGATTCTATTTCGGTCAATCTCATCAGCCCATAGACACAAACCCTCCATTTGTAGTCATACCCATCTTAACCCTCCACATTTTGACCCAGAATCACCCATCATTGAACCAAGAACTCGATTCAACCTATAGACCCGGTTTAACTCGACTTGTCAAAATTACTAAAATACCCTTGAATTTCATAGAACTTACAAAAACACCCCCTAGCGCCATTTAAAAAACACCGACCCCTTCATTTTTGCCCGAAGCAGAGAGGGAGATGATTTTACTGTAGACCGTCTTCCTCCCTTGGTCACCGAATAGCAGCTGCAGCGAACCCAAAGCCGATCTCCCACTTCCGACCACTCTCTCTTCTTCTTCTTCTTCTTCTTCTTCTTCTTCTTCTTCTTCTTCTTCTTCTTCACTGTTCCATCGATTGCCACCCCCTTTCTTCCCTGCCACTGTCGTTCCACCCGAACTGCCACTGCAATTCCTAGCAGCGGCAGCGTTCTTCACTCCCTCTCTCTCAACTCTTTCTATTCCCTATTCTCCCATGAAATAAATAGAAGAGGGGCCAAATTCGAAGATCGTTTGTTCCTCTTCTTCCCATTCGAAGGCACTGTCCATTCTTCATCCACATCTCAACACTAAACAGAGGTGGTGGAAACTTTTCAAATTGATTAAAGCAGAGATCCAAGATCCGTTCACAGTCATTCACCAATATCTAGTTCGATCAGTCACCATTCATTTCTCTTCCACAACTCAAGCATCGCAGGTATTCCTGTGCAGATAGTTCTTACTCCACATTCGTATGAGGTAATTTCTTCCCCTTTCCGTGTATTTTGATTTTCTTCCTGACATTTTATCGGCATCTGCAGTTGGGAGTAGAGGGGTTGGTTTCATTCAGCCTAGGTACCTCTCGTACCATCACAGGTTAGGCTTAGGATTTCAATTCTCTTTGATTGAGGAATAAGCTGATTTTTATTCATGAATCATGTGTTTAATTTGGGGTTTTCCTCTTGTTCTTGCCGTTTTTCTTCATCGCCATCGATAGTCTTCTATTCTACCCCTGAAATTAATTCTATCATGCTAGGCAAAATCAATGCAATGGCTATTAGCATAGTTCAATTAATTATCCCAATCCATTTTTTGTTTAAAAGTTAGTATGGCTCTGTCATCTGATGTTTGAATCTTCTTGTAATGTTCAGTCGATTTGTATTTTTCTACTGTTAATGTCTCTCATATTATGTTGAATAAAGTCCTCCTGTTAGCCTAGGTTTTACTATCTTGTTTGAGTTTTCTTTTGTAAATAAATATCCTGCTGAGAAGTAAAATTCCTAAGGGAATAAACATATTCATGAGTAAGGTGGTAGAGAAAGAAGAAAATGGATGAAGTTCAGAGATTGAAAGTCTTTGTTTAGTTTGGAAGAGTGACAACAATGCGAGAAGGGTTTAAATCGAAGGGGGGTGTTAGCAGAAAGTAGTATAGATATGGAATAAAAGAAAATAACAGAAGAAATAACTAGTATTGGCGAAGGTAAGATCTTGAGCTATGAAATAAAGGACATGTAAAAAAAGGAAAAGAAAAAAAGAAAAGGGGGAAATAAAAGGAGTGGACCAAATGGAAAAGATTGAAATGAAGGAAATTAGCTTAGTTGATTCAGATTTTCTTAGGCAGCAAGGAAGAGATTGGGTTATTAAATATAAAATATATAATAAAAAAATGAATAAAAAAAGAGAAAGGGATAAGTGGAAAAAATGTAAATAAGTAAATAAACCAAAAAAGAATATATAAATATAATAAGCATAATAAAAAAATAAATAAAATAATAAAAGAGATAATATAAAAATGTGATCATGTTGTTTATCCTGGTTTAGGATCGCCATGTGGGCACCAACTATTGGACCCGGGAGAGGGGTGCCTAACCCCTTCCCTCTCCCATCCAAGTCTTACCTAGATTGGTTAGCCGGTGCCTCGGGCTTTGGAGTCATTAATGGACAAAAAGTGCTTTTCGATGTAAATCCCAGAGGTCCCATCACCTCCTTTTTCATTTACTTGATGAGTGGCCACTCCATTTCCCGCCCAAGTGACAAGTGAGCCGTTTTTTGACACATAGACTGGCGACTCCACTGGGGAAGTTCTTGGACCATAGGTGGGACCCACATGGGGTACCCAAGTTGTTTATTCCTTTTGAATAATGTTAGCTTTGTTTTGCTAGCCTTTTACTTACATGTTGCATTTTGATTACTTTATCTTGTCTCATTGCAACAAATAAGATAGTTCTCTTGTCTCTTTGTTTTTTTTTTTTTTTTTTTTTCTTTCTATTTTGCTAGCATGCATAGCTTTAGGTTAAGTCTTTGGGATTGTCATTTAGCTCAAGAAGTTTGGTTGCACATTTCAATGTTAGCATCTTTGTTTCTTTATTTTTCATATAATGGTTTCTTTGAAGTTGTGGTAGACTCATGCTTATGTTTCATGCTATGATTGTTATCCTTTCCTTTTACGAATAAAATGCTTTCCCCTTTGTTTTTAATATTGGTCTCTTGGAGCATGTCTTGCATGATAGAATAAAAGTAATAAAGGGTATGGATGTTGTTGCTATGAGCATTTATTTCATGTGGATTGTCTCTCTTCCCAATAGCCTTCCAAGGTATTCAAGTCATTTTTGGGTCATTCAAAAAAAAAAAAAAAAACAAGATGTGTGCTCTTGTAATATCATAGCAAATGGCAAAGTGGATTGGCTAGCAAGTGTGGAAATGCTTCATGAGGCTTTTACTTCCTCTTGGGTATTCTTGGATCTCGTTGTTTAATGCTTGTTGGGACTCTTAAAAAGGTAAATTTCTTCTTCACAATCCCCTCACTTTGAATGCCATTGATGGATAATGTTAGATAGTTTTTGTATGCCCTTAGCTTCAATCAGAATGATGTACATTATGAGTTTATTGTAAACGAATAAAGTACATATTTAATTCATGTTCCTTTGGTGTGTTTCTATGTAATCCCCTTAAGCTGGACACATAATGAGACTCGTGTTAGTTTAGAATGTTCACAACCAGTGGGTCGGTCTGGGGAGACCTATCCTGATAAGGCTGACACTGATGTGCCACCAAGTTGGTTGGGGTGGCCTGTCTCAGTCACCAGGGTGAGACCCTAGGCACATGTAGTGTAGGATTAATTGAATCTTTGAACCAGACCAGATTTTCAGTATTGCCCTCGACCTTGCAAATTAGTGGGAAAAACTGGAAAGTTACACCTGACCCCTAGACTCGATTATGATACTGCACTAGGTGTCGAATTGGGCTGCCTTTGATGTATCAATCAGTGAGATCCTTAACAGGGGTCAAAACCTGGGTATGTTGGGATAGTCTGAGAATTCATCTGAGTGGGTGATTCTGCTCACGTGCCATCGTGCTATTTTTTGCGAAGGACTAGGTTCTTGGAGAAGAACACTGTTGATTCTGCTCCTCCCTATACTGCGCCATCTTCAGTGGGAGTAGTCTTTGGATCATTCCTTGGGCGTGAACACCTTCGTTGAGAGATATTATTTCTCCGTATCAAGTATAATCCTCTCTTACTACTTTTTTTTTTAGATCTGGTTCAGTTTATGGTTCAAAATTGATCATTGAAAATATGATTTTCTAAATAGGGAATGCGGTTCCCAGTTGAAGGGAGATAAATTTTTTTTGAAATTCGCCCACCTTATTCTACAAGATTTGGGCATCCATATGATGGATCTCTCATCCTTTCAGTGGTATCAGAGCCATGGTTTAAATCTTGAACCAATTCTTTTCAGATCTGAACCTGCGCAAATGAGCAGAAGGCGTTCTACCCAATTTGCACAGATAAGGGTTTTGGGAAATTGTTCTCAAAATTATGGGCAAATAATCTGAAATTAATTTTTATAATCTAACTATTGTTTAGAATTGTTCTTTATGATTTTCTTGATTTATGGGATGCTCGTACAAAAGGAGATCGAAATCTTGATTTACACAGGAAACCTGCGATTTTGCAGTTTCTGGATTATTTTATTACATTTGGTCTATAAAATAATTTTTTTATTTATTTTTAGACTGAATGTATAGGTATTCGATCTGATGTAATTATTGATAGAAATTAGAAAATTGTGATCTAACCTCTGTTTTGTAGGACGGATTGTGCGAACAACCCTGTTTGACTTATTCTTGATTTTCTTTTATTAGTATTTAATTTCAGATTATTTTCTTGAATTAAATATTTAATTAAAGATCAAACCCTAGACCCATTCGAACTAAGATTGGTTCAAATTGTTTGGACCGAATCTAGGGTTCAATCAAGGTTGAATGTCAGCCCTAATTTTTCCCAAAAGGGCCTAAGGATTGATAATTAATTGAATTCTTAATTCGGCCCAACCTGTAAAGGCCCAGTTTTAAATAGTTAAAACTACTAAAAGCCCACTTAACAGATAAAGCTATATGGGCCGAACCCTTCAACCCTAATTCGGCCCATATACCTAGATAATATTAATGGTTAATATTATGGATTAAAATGGGCTTCTAATGGGCTTTACAGACATTTAATTGATTGGATCAATTTATCCTTGCATGTGATGTATGGATGTGTGATGTGCTACGTAATGGGCCATAAGTACTTGGCCCATGCTCAATCGATAGTGGCTCTTGCGCACCCATGGCTGAATGCACATCATTTCCGTGAAGAGGTTACGTGCGGAACCCTATCCGATTTGGGCCCACCGAAATCTAGCTTTATGAAAGTCAGTGGGAGCCACTTTGGTTTGACCTAGATCAAACTAGGGCGTAATTTACTATTCCCTCCAGCTAATATGAGTGCATGTGATAGGGAGATTCATATGATGAACTCTCTAAAGGCCTTCCATCATTAGCACGAGGATGGGTTCTTCAGTAATGAGGAAACGCACAAGAAAATGGGCTATCCATTTGTTGTTGGGCTTGTCTGAGTGTTTCATAAGATGATAAGGGCGTCATAGACCGATGTGGGAGGGTTTCACCAGAAAATGGAAACTCTCTCATGGTACATTGGCGTTCACGAATATGATGGGTAAGCACTCATTGGATTGAAAGGTTTACCTGAAAACGGCTCTGAACCTTGTCTGACAGATGCCAAAGGGAAAGCTCATATGATGAGTGGATATGATCCTTCACAGAAAGGTGGTGAGGTTATGCAACTGAAACAGTTGGCTCCATGCACCCTATGTGATTTTCCCATATTTCCAGAGACAACTCGTAGTCTCCGTTACTGAGATAGAAAGGAAATCTCAGAGATGAATAAATGGGAATGGAACGTAGATTAAAAATCCATATCTATGTAATGAACATGAATCAAATTAAGTTGCAGACTGATGTTTGCTCTTTTATTAGAAAATGACAAACAGACAATTTGCAAAGTTTCTTGATGAAGGGCCCAAACTATGCCGATTGGTACAGGAACCTTATGCTAGTCCCGACTTCTGAAAAGTTGGACAAAGTGGCTAAAAATCCTGCCCTAGAGCGTTCGGGTGATAGGGCTTCTGAGGCCCAAAGGAGAGACTATCAAGAATGGGAGGAGAAAAACTCCCTTGCCTGCTGCTATATCATTGCCTCATTGGACAACCCAATACAGAGGCAGTTCGATCAGATCGAACTTGCCAAGGACATATTGGACAGTCTTAGGACAATGTATGAATAGTAGAATCGTTCTACTCAGCAGAAGGTCTTGAAACAGTTCATGACCGCGCAGATGTCAAAGGGCCAACAAGTTCACGACCATTATCTTCGGATGATTGGTTACATCAACAAACTGGAGGCTCCTAGATCCGGGCTGGACCTTGCGACCCAGATAGACGCTATCCTCAATTCTTTGCCTTCTTCCTTTAATCCGTTCATCATGAACTATAACATGAACAAGCTGAATGTCAGCTTACAAGAGCTCAGCAATATGTTGCAACGAGCAAAAGAACTGATTAAAAAGGATGAGCATGTAGCTATGCTTGTTGAAGCTAGCAAGACAGGCAAGAGAAAGAGGAATGAAAGAAGCCTTAGAAGAAAGCCACTGAGGGTAAGAAGTAGAAGAAAGACAAATCATCGGATGCCTGTCACTTCTGCAAGAAGACCGGCCACTGGAAAAAGGAACTGCCCTGCCTACCTGGAATCCAGGAAAGGTAATTTTGAATCTTGTGTTATAGAAACCAATTTATTGGTAGCTTCTGCATTCTGGTGTATTGACTCCAAGGCTTCAACTCATGCGTCTACTAAAAGATTGTCTTTATATACAAAATTTAAGAAGGAATTTGATTTCTGTCTCAAAACTGTGTGCGGATGGTTATTCTGTCTTTTTCAGAAATACGATTATTATTAAAAGAAACAACAAATTCATCACATACGGGGAACTAGAGAACGGTCTCTATGTTTTACATCCTTCTCTAGAAACTAACATAACCAAAACTACGTAGGCTGAAATCCCCAAGAAAAGAGTCTGTGATACAATTAACCCCATGTTCCTGTGACATTACCAACTTGGCCATATCGATGTTGACCGAATCACAAGGCCGATAAAGGATGGTCCTTTGGATTTTGTAACTATAGAAGATCTTCCCACTTGTGAGCCTTGCCTGCAAGGCAAGATGACAAAACGACCATTTAACGGTAAGCCTGAAAGATGTACAGGCACGCTTGACCTTATACATACTGATGTATGTGGTCCCCTGAGTATTAGGACACGGAATCAACATGTGTATTTCATCACCTTCACAGATGATTTTTCACGATATGGTTACGTGTACTTAATGAGACACAAGTCTGAACCCTTTGAAAAGTTCAAAGAGTTAGGGAGAGAAATTAAAGTCCTTTGATCAGATCGAGGTGGCGAGTATCTCTCTGACGAATTCAGGGACTACTCCGGAGTAAAAGTAGATGGTTGGAAATGGATCTATAAGAGGAAGAAGGGCCCCGATGGTAGGATTGAGACCTTCAAAGCTCGTTTGGTGGCGAAAGGGTACACTTAGAAAGAGGGTATCGGTTATGAGTAAACCTTTTCGCCTGTGGCCATGCTTAAATCCATTAGGATCCTGCTAGCTGTAGCAACATACCATGATTACGAGATTTGGCAAATGGATGTCAAAACTACATTCCTGAATGGAGATCTTATTGAAGATATCTATATGCAGCAGCCGCAAGGCTTCATTGTTGCTGGTCAGGAAAACGTGGTATGTAAACTCAATAGATCCATTTATGAACTTAAGCAAGCTTCTAGAAGTTGGAACATTCATTTTGACTCTGCTGTCAAATCGTTTGACTTCAAGCAGAATTCGAATGAGCCCTGTGTTTATAGGAAATCCAGTGGGGATAAGGTTACCTTCTTGGTTCTGTATGTAGATGACATTCTACTCATTGGGAATGATGTAGGAATGTTAAGTATAGTGAAAGTATGGCTTCCACAGCAATTCTCCATGAAAGATCTTAGAGAAACCTCCTATATACTGGGTTTTCAACTCTATAGAGATAGATCGGAGCGGATAATAGGATTATCCCAATTTGCTTACATTGACAAAATAGTCAAAAGATACAAAATGGAGAACTACAAGAAGGGAAATGTTCCTTTCAGGCACAGAGTCACTCTCTCCAAGAAGATGTCTCCCAAGACCTCTGAGGAGATTGAGGGCATGAAGGACGTTCCCTATGCCTCAGCCGTAGGGAGCATCATGTATGCCATGTTGTGTAGTCCTAACATTGCTCAGGTAGTGAGTGTGTTAAGCAGATTTCAAGAAAACCTAGGGCAGGAGGACTAGACTGCTGTGAAAAACATACTTAAGTAACTTCGAAGGACAAAAGAGTTTTGTCTAGTATTCGATGGTAGCTCACAACAAATCCATGGGCATACTGATGCCAATTTCTTGTCGGATCCAGATGATAGAAAGTCTACATCTGGATATGTTTTCACGATAGGATCGTGTGCTGTTTCCTGAATGTCAGCAAACAGGGGCCCTGAGTAGCAAATTAACAGTCCACAACCCAAGCCGAACACATTGCCGTAAGTGAGGCTGCCTTATGAATGAAGGTGTTCATTCCTGAATTTGGAATTCAGCACATCACCCATTCCACTATTGTATGACAACACTGGACCTATGAGAGGATGATGTTAAGAGGTAGCATCAGCGGAGAATGCGGTAGACCCATTGACTAAGCTACTGACACAGAAAGTGTTTAAGAAACATGTGGAAAGCATGGGACTCCGGCTAGTACCTGATTGGACCTAAGTGCAAGTGGGAGCTGTTAGACAGTTTTTGTATGCCCTAAGCTTCAATCAGAATGATGTACATTATGAGTTTATTGTAAATGAATAAAGTACATATTTGATTCATGTCCCTTCGGTATGTTTTTGTGTAATCCCCTTAAACTAGACACATAATGAGACTCGTGTTAGTTTAGAATGTTCACAGCCAGTGGATCGGTCTGGGGAGACCTATCTTTATAAGGCTGACACTGATGTGTGACATGATGATGTGGTTTGGTGGTTTACATTCTTGAAGGCATGACATGATGAGGTGATAATGGGATACTTTTACATGCTAAAAATTTCAGGTTGCTCACTGTTTTTGGAATCTAGTATTGGACGAGTTTAAATGGCTATGGTAATGGGTCCGTGTCAAAATGTCATTTGCTTTGTGTGGATTGTCACCCCAACATGTGAAAAGATTGGTTTTAAAATCTTTCATAATGCTGAATTTCTTTTTCTGATTTTGGGACTTTCCCCTTTGGACTCCAACATGTGAAAAGTTTGGTTTTGCAAGCATCCTCATTGCTGAAATCTCTAGGTTTTGAGAACTCTTTTGGTTTCAAGAAAATGATAGTTTGGAAAGCCTTTTCTTTGTTGAAATTTTTGGATTTCTGTGTTCTTTTAGTCCAATGTGTATGAAACATGTTGATTTTAAAAACATCCCCATCGCAGAATTTTTTTGGTTTTGGGTTCTCGTTGATCCAAATGTTTGAAGACTGTTTAGTTTAAAGGTGTGCACATTGCTGAAATTTCTTGGTTTAGGGGTTTTTCTTTGATACAGATGTATGAGGAATGCATACTTTCAAAACCATTTTCATTGTTGAAATTTTTGTCTTTTTGAGTTCATTTGGATTCAAATATTTAAAAAATTCTGGGTTTGGAAGTGTGTTCTATGCTGAAATTTCTAGGTTTTGGATACTCTTTGGCTCCAATGTTTAAGTAGTGCATGATTCTAGAAGCATTCTCATGATGAAATGGGACGTTCTATGTGGTTTTTAAACTCATTTGTGATAGATATTTGTGGTCTAGACTTGTTCTAAATGCTGAAATGTTATGTTTTATGAAGAGTTTTGGAATGTTCTTGTTTATGATAAGCATGATGGTGCTTAGTTAAATGCTTGTAATGAGAAATTACTGTACATGATGACAAGTGATGGAAATTTTGTCTTAGGAAACTTGCCTATGTCAAAATGAATATTCTCGTATGCTTTTGTTGGAATTAATGCTTGAAGGAAATAAACTTTGGGGATAGTTTTTTTGTGATGAAATAAGGTACACATGTTAAATCCAATAATGTTAAATAATGCATGCAAGTTGGGGGTTAGGATGAGTGTTGTGGGGTCTTTTAGCTTTATGTTGGTAGGTGGGGGTTCAGTAGGATGTTCCTAAGATAATTATGAATAAAATACCAACAAATGAGTTTTATTGGGTTTTATGTGTTATGAGGTAAAAAAAAAATCAGCTTTAGTGTAGAAGTTTAATCCCTTTTTTCCTTGCTAATAAGTAATAAAAGAAAGACTTGCGCTAATTCAATTTTGGTTAGTGATTTCTTTGAAACCCTTGATTCTTGAACTTGTTTGTTATGGAAACATTGGAAGAGATTTTAGCATTGTTCTTTTGATGTTTATTGACTTTGAACGCTGAAATTTAAGTAAGTTTCTAGCTTATTGGGTAGGTTTAGCTCTATTTAACTTGATTAATTCATTAACTTTCTCATTGTGGATGTGTTTTGGAGAGATTTCAACTTTATTTCTTTGAGGACAAACATGATCAAATGCTAAAAATGGGGAAAGGATTTAAAATCTATCAATAATGTGTTCAAGATTCAAGTAATTTAGACCTTGTTGGAAGTTGAATAAGAGGTTTCCTAAGCTGAAATGTGTTCAAGATTCAAGAAAAAAAAAGCAAAAATAAAATAAAATAAAATAAATAAAAGTAAAAAAAAAAGAGACAGCAAATGCTGATGTTTAGGGTAGGAAATTAGAAAAGTGGGTTCGCTTTTAATAATTTTCACATTCCAAATAAATATACTCTCCTAGATTAAAAGTTCAATGCATGTGAATATCTCTCTTGTGTAATTTGCTTTTAGTGAGTATAGTATTTTACTTAATGCTTAGTTTTGTTAATCATGCTATTTACATTTGCATATGATGGTGATGCTTAGTTATTGTGGTATTTTACTAAATCTATAATAAAGTGATTTTTATACCATTTCTCAAACAAAGAAATAGAGGGTAATTTTAGTCTAAAAAAGTTTTACATTGCATTCACACTTTTATAATTGTTTTTACTGATGATAGAAATAGAATACAAATTCTTTATTTGGTTCATTGAGTTACACAACAAGGGGCAGCCATCCCCCAACATACCAATTAAGCCACCCATTTGTTGGTCTACAAATGTAAAATCAACCAAAAAATGGAGTTTTTATATGGTAACTACCGAAAACAGAGTTATTTTCCCATTTGGTGGTGAGTAAAAAATTCAACCTTTTGGGTCAAATGTGTAAATCCTTGCTGTCATAATTAAATAATAATAAAATTAAAAAGATGAAAAAACACAAATGTATAAAAATACAAAAAAATGTAGCAATCATTTGGGCATATCTCTAATATCATATATTCATTATATTAACTAAAAAATAAGTATGACAAATAAGGACAACTTGTATAAACATATAAATATAAAAAAATTGTAGAAAATTTCAAAAACAAATTATTTACTATCATCTTCATCATAAAAAAAGTGTCAAGTTAAAATCATAAGCACACTTAATAGTTTACTTAAACACCCCATATAGTTCCACAAATTCACTAAAATCTACCCTATAGCTTGTGTTTTACTAAAATTTCCCCTTTGCTTTATAACCAATTTACCTAATCCACCTTATGCCTGATAGGAGTTAAAATTGGTGGTTTTGACCTTAACATTCATTTAAACAAAATTGTTCAAAAGAAAATAACAATGGAAATGTCATTCTTACCCCTAATAAAAATTCAAGCAACCGTTTTGTTTAGTCAATTCTATTCTCTTCAAAGAAAAAAAAAAAAGACTTGTTGGCTTATTGCAAACAAAGAACCTGGATGTAATTGTTTTTTCATCTTTCTAAAAGCTTGGAGAGGGGTGCCATGTGACTATACCTAGTTATGGGCCAAGTAGCCTAAAGGGCTGACCTGACTTTGTCCATTCTTGATTGGGTTTGGACAAAATTTTAGGCCAATGGCTTGGGTTTTTCAAATAAGCCCTGCCCCAAGCCTAAGCTTGGCCGAATAATGTTACATATAAAAGTAAGAATTAGTTTATTAAATTATTATCAAATACCATTTTGCAATTTTAGGAATAGGAATTAGTTTATTGGTTTATTAAATTATTATCAAATTAATATAATGTTAGTTACAAGGATCAAAGTATTGGTATTGGGTATCATATCAAACAAATAAAATATGGATATAGGTATGGATGCACTTTGGAAACGCATGGATACAAAAGGAATATATAGAAACACATAGATATTCTAGGAAATGCATACAAATCACATAAATGCATTAATAATACTAAATCTAATGTTTAATTATCTATGAATAAGGTGAGACATGCATACTTTAATATGTTATATGAATATAAACATTAAAATAAATAATCCCGTGACTCTAGAAAATGTACACATCATACAATAATTATCACTCTTTCAATTTTTATAATTATAATTGTGATTTCCAAATTTTATTAATTCTTTTGGAAGTTTATTTATTTAATATCTTATATAAATTATAAATTTATTTATTTTAAATAATAAATATGCTTTCATTTTTAACATATAATTGTTTTATTTTACATATAATTGTAAAATAAAACATATAAATCATTTAAGATAGACAAAATAAATTATTTTATATTTTTTAGTTTTTATTAAAATTTTGGGGGAAATTAAAACTTAACTTTTTTTTTTGTCTTTGTGATTATAATTTTCTATTAATTTTGTTGGGAAATTTTATTTATTTAGTGTTTTATATAATAACTCAATTTTTTCAAATAATAAATATGTTTTCATTTTAACCATATAATTATATGTAATACAAAACATATAAATCATTTAAGGTATACAAAATATATTTATAATTCTCAGTTAAAGTTAAATCTTAAATTATTTATTTCAGTTTTTATAATTATAGTTTTCAATTTTTATTAAAGTTAAAAAGCAATCCAAAGGCAATCAATGTACAATTTCATCAAACTAGGCACTAACTAATATGCTTCCATGTCAGATTGTATCCATCAATACGGTGCGATGGCCCAATGTGAAGGCACATCATGCCAATACACATGACTTATGGGATATATACTCAATTGTGGCATATCTTGTACCCATGACCATGGACATAGATATGATACACCTTGTTTTGAGAATACCATGTCAATATTTTACACCATAGGCAATACTTTTTTATTTTTAGACCAAGCTTTAGGTTTGGGCTAGACGTCAAACTTTAAGGGTTGGGATTGCACTCAAGATATAAGTTTGATGGTCAGATCAAACTTAGGCTCGAATTTGAATATATTTTTTTAATTTTAATAAAGAAGGCAATGTCTTATTCGTAAATGGGTCTACATGCAATCAACTCAATTGAGCGTTGCATTTTCGGCTATCTACAATAACTAGATCTAAGTGACATTATACATTTATACTTTACTAGTAAGTGTGCACGTGACAATTTTAGATGATGATATTGATAGTAATAATGCATATAGAATTTTTCATAAACTTTATGTTTTTTTTGTTTTTATTATTAATTAGATGTATATTGCAAAAATCAAATTTGATTACAACACCTCGTCTAAATATGCGATAATGGGATTGAGTTGCAAAGTTTTAAGTATCATTGACAAGCCTAAATGCTTGGCTAAACTATTATTTTTTGTAATGTTTTATCTCATTGGTGTATCCTTATTTGTTAATTTATAAAAAACATAATATTTAAATAAAGGGGATTGGATGGGGTGAAAGTGAGTAATTCAATTTACAATTTAAATCTATTAAATATGGACTAAATTAAAAAATGAGTATTTTAGTAAAAAAAAAGTTCCACAATCTTATTTATATTTTTAATAGTAGTATAAACATAGAATTATAGATATGGTCATTTTTTTTATAATTCTTTTGTATTTCTATGTGTAAAAATATTTCGATATGTTACATTTACTTTTTGTTTAATATGATAAAAATATGATATTATACATGTGCTTGGATGCTTTTTATTTTGCAAAACTTATATATTTTTTATTTTCATTTATGTATATATATATTTTAATTTTATTAATTATTTTATGACATTAAAGGTTAACGCATTTGACGGAAAAGTTGAACTATTGATCTTCGACAAAAGCAAAACATTTTCATTTTTTATTAGTTCTAAACTATGCATTTTATTTTCATTATCATTAAAAATAATTATTGTTTATTATATTTATTTTTTTTTAATTTTATTAATAAAAATATCATAAATGTGTATACTTTTTTATCCTATATTTTATAATTTTTATATCTATTTTTATTTTAAAAATCTTATTATCTAACTATGGCTGTATAGATTGATCAATTTGATTTTATGGTTGAATTGATTAACTATCTCTTGTATAAAGAATGGTTTTGTTTTTGAGTCGAATTTAAAATATTTGGGTTTATATTGTTAAAAATATTGACATAAATTTAATTAATAGCATTTATTAATGAAAAATAAAGTAAGAGACAATGATAATTAATACTACAAGAATTAATGAAAAGGGATTAAATGAAAAAATAATAATTGTATTTACGTTTTCAATTTTACAATTAGAAATGAACTAAATATATAAATATGGACAGTTCAATAGTTATAAAAACTATGATTAAAATTATAATAAAATAACTCTTATACCCTATTCAAACAAAAATATCAAGGGCAATTTTAATTCAAAAAATTTCAAGTTACATGTGCATCTATACTTCATGTATAAAATAAACATACATATAAATATAATATAGATATCGGCCGTTACAAGACAAAATTAGCTGTTATTCACTTATTCGCACTGTATCGGATACTAATTTTTTTTTAATTTTGTTTTGGTATCGGCCAGAAATTGTTTTGCCCCTTTCTTGCCTGGTCCATTTAAATGGGTGGTTTTCTGTTCTCCCTTAATGGTCAATTAAAATCGTTCTCACCGAATAGAAGAACTCAAGAAAGAAGCAACAAAGGAGGATGAAGCCGATGCTAAAGAAGCCCAAGGTGGAGACGGATTCGGAGACGGGGGTGGAAGAGAAAGGAGAAGACAGCCACAGGGATGAGGAAGAGGCGCTGGTTCTCATAGAGCACAGAACCAAAGAAGTCGAGCATCTCCATCAGAGGATAACCTATTACAAGTCCCAGGTTTTACTCCCTCCTCCTCCCCCCCCCCCCCCTTCTAACATTTCAATCCGGTGTTGTCTGGTTCTGTCCATCACGAACTGTGTGGACTTAAAATAAGTAGTCATCATTTGTAATCTGATAATGTATCCTTTGCCCTCTTTGCATCAACTTCAGTAAGAACCTAATGATAATTGCAACAATGACTAATGACTAAATAAATAAAAAGCAAAGGAAAAACTTTCTACATATGTCAGAAATCAAGCGTGGGGATCTTTGCATCTTAGTTATCCTAGTGAAGAAAGAGTATAGACAGGATATCCAGGTTTCTGAAATCAACAATGAAATACAACTTTGCCAATCTTTTCCAAATTCAGAATAATCAACCAGCTCCCCCCCAACACACAGAGACAGCAGGATTAAAATGACTAAGCTCATATAACCTTATGTTTTTCTTTTTTTTTTTTTTTGTGACTGTTACAAGTAGAGTTAAACCTGGAAATTGGGTTTTTAAATCAGATTCTGATAGAAGAAATCACTCTTATTTGCAGCTTGGGCTTCTAATTCTCATCCAACTTGGTGGTTATACTCCGAGAAGATGGGGTCCACTTGTTGAAGACAATATTAGCTATTTATTTTCGTAAGGAAGCATAAACCATTGGCTTGCAAGGCTCAAGTGGGGGTTATGGATTGTAAGGGTATTCATCAAAAGAGTGTGTATTGAGGGCAGCACCAGTAATCCCCTTTTTGATATGGGGTTGGTGTGGCTGGGTTAAACGTAGATGTATCGGCTGCACCATTAAATTCCGCAATACTCATAAATGACTAATCATGGAGATTTTACACTTTTAGGTAGTTCTAGCTTATTTATGTTATATAAGTCTAAAACACAAGCCAGAAAAATTTGCAAATTATAGATAATGATCCATTCAAAATTGGAATACTAAATTTCACTTGAAACATCATGCTTACAAGGAATTATTGAAAAACCATAATGTTAAGACAAGAGGAACTTAAGATTTAAAATGGAAATAAAATGGGAGAATATAGTGAAAATGCATCACTGCATATACACCATGGGACACATGGTTTTTTCTCTTTCTTGCAACTTAGTCTCTCTAATATTTATTGGAAATTGTTAGTTATCTCATTAAAAATCCATGCAGCTTGAACAAGCAGAGAAGCGGTTACATGATTCACAATCTAAACTGGCACGTCTTCGATCCCAAGACAATATAAGAGGATCTAAGAAACTTATGGATAATTGTGTTACAGAAGTGAAAGTGGTGCATGGGTCAACAAGCTCTATTCAAATTGATCAAGATCATTCTCGAACCCGCGCTCAGTCTAGACCTCAACTTCTTATTCCTGCAGTGAATCCCCAAGTTGCAGAACATGTAAAGTTGCCAGAGCTCAATATGAAAGTTTTGGCTGATAATGAGAATCAAGCTACTGCATCTTTTTCTACTCAATCAAAGAGTCTTGAGAAAATTAAGGGGGGCATTTCTAAGCAGGAAGTTGTTGAGTTGCAAGATAAAGGGACAAAAAGGAAGTCAGGTAATTCTTTAACTTCTGTTGAACGGACTGTTATTTTATATTTTCTCTGAAATTATCTCTTTTGAGTTTCTGTTATTTATAATATTGTTACCATATTATTACTATTATTTCTCTCACATTCATGCTTTTAACCATGGTTTGGATTAGTAATATCATAAACATTTTTCACTTTTGCAGAACAAAAAGAATTTAAGGAATTGATTCCATTGATACGTAGCAGCTCATCACCATGCATAATTCGTTACCGTCCAGGTTCCCATGTTTCCAGTCAACATAAGAGAAAGTTGAGGAGTCTCACCTTGAATCCAATTAATGGTGAACTCTTTATAACAAGGTATTATCATCTCTGTAAGTTTGGATGTACCCTTTTGCTATCAATTGACCTTTTAGTTATTCATGATTTCTACCAAGAAGGAGTTTCGTTGTATATACTCAATGACATTCAACATGTTTAAATCTGCTCGAAAGTAAAGCTCCTAAAAATCACATACATCACCCATTGGTTAACCCTCAAAGCATTTGTTACCTTACTCCTTGCCTTGCAAGTGAAGCTGGCGGAGAGCCTGCTGATCTTGGAACATGTTTGACAGTTGCTCCCATAGCCCGTACTATGCTTTAAATCTCTCTTAAACTATGCATATAGTGCCATGTACCTTGACAGATCTTCCTTAACCATCCCACCACAACTTGGGAATCTCCATCCACCATCAAATTTCTAACTCAGTCTTAGACCTTGTAGAACAACCATCAACTCCAGTTCTTGTGGAATCCTAATAGCCTATGTCCTGAGAATAAACCTATTGGCCTAGCACAGCCCCACGACTATCTTTAATTACAATCCCAAAGCCTGAATTGCCAGGATTGCCTAAAGAACATTCATCGAAGTTGAGCTTCACTTAGTTTGCTTCACCTCCTATACTTGATTGCCCTAGGTTACCTCTGCTGCATCAGTCAAAGTTAAGATTCACCACATTTTGTTGTGGTGGGGGCCATGAGATGATAAACCTATCTCTTCTTGTAGATTTTGTCACTGCCATTTTCCATTCTCTTAGTGTATCCTTACTGGGGTAATTACATAACTCCACTGTTGTCTTTCGCCAATGCATTATTCTGATCTTACCAACTGATAATTAATTCTCTAGAATGGCATTTATCAACGAAAGTCCTGGACTTCATCCTTGATTGTCCACAATGTAGCTACTCCTGTGCATCTCCACAAAATCATTCCTCTATATTTTGGTAGGGAGAAAAATAAGGTTGATGTTAGAAGCTTTATATTTGTTTCATATTGGCAGCAGGGTTATAGTGGTGTTTTTCTGTTTAATTATTTAAACAGGGTTGTTTTTGTAATTTTTATATATTATATGTGTAATAAAAGTAGCTGGCGGTTAGGGATCTGTTCTGTTCAATCTCCTACTGCTTTAAGCCCGTTCTTTCTCTCATTCTCTCTTCTTCTCTTACTCTCTTCTTCTCTTCTCTTATTCAGATCACTCATGTTTTATTTATTTTCTTTGCCTATCTAAAGCTGAATCCAGGTTTTGTTTCGTGGTATTAGAACACATCTGATTACCTGGATCTGTTTTAGACCTAATCTATTTGTGCATAGAGATCCCCTTCTCTACGCATAGCATACTCATACTGGAAGTTGTTCCAACCTTGCTGTGGTTGTTCAGATCAAGTGGAGGAGACTTTCATGCCTCAATCAAGGTCTGTTAGTGTGATTTGAGTGGTGCTGCGAGTCCCTCTACTTGACTGTTTGAAGAGGGCAATGTTGGTGTTGATTTCCAGTGAGTCTTAATCAGTTTGTTGATGCTGATTTCAGTTTCTATCCTGAGTGGAGTTCTTATAGTTGTTAGATGCTGTTTTTGGTGCCTTGATCGGCTATGGTTGGAGAAAGTTTTAGACCTAGTTGTATTGATATAGCTTGCTGGTTGCTGATTACATACTGAACTAGAGTGGTTGTTAGTGTGTGGAGGAAATCAGGTAGTGGTATTTTTGTGCAATTGTGTGATTCTTGATAGTTCAAACCTGGTTTTGACTCTATGGACAGTCTAGCAGAGAAAACAATTCTAGGATGGTGCTGAACTGAGATTTTGTGGCTGTCCAAATGACCTTTGTCAAACTGAATGGTGCTAATTATATTCCATGAGTTAAATCTATAGAAGTTTTTCTCACTGGAAGATGGGAGTTGAAGAATTATTAAAGATCCAAAGCTAGAGAGTGGGCCTGATGGGTATGATGATTGGGTATAGGGCAATGTAAAAATTATGACCTGGTTATGGAACGACATGGAAACATATATTAGTGTTAATCTCATGTTACAAGATTAGGAGAGGTGAACTTTCTCAACTCTCCACAAAAGAAATTGTTATTACAATTGAGCCCAATACAATTGATTCCTTCCCACCCCTTGTTTTGCAAGTACATGAACTAACCCATATGCAGTTCTTTTAACCCAACTGAATTTCACATCCATATTTGTGTCAGCCACTTGAATCTCTTCTTTTCATTATTAAAAACCCAAAATCCTTTTTCTTCCTTTTGCAACCATTTAACTACCAGCTTTGAATCACCTTCTATAATCAACTTTCTTACATTCATGTCCTTTGCCTTTTGTAGTCCCTCCATGACAGCCATAACCTCAGCCCTTAAAGAACCACATACTCCAATTGGGTTTGAAAATAGGCCAACAATTCTGCCTTTACTATCTCTAAATACCCTCCAATACCAGAGGGACCCGGGTTACCTGCACCAGTCCCCATCAAAGTTCAGCTTGATGTAGTCAATCATTGGTGGAGACCAAATAGGGTTTGTATTGGACTTATGACAATCAGAACTGGCTACTTCCCGTTTTTCATAATATATATATATATATATATTTATTTTATTTTTATGAATACTCGTTTTTCATAATATCACCTGTTGAAATTTGCAAACATCTCCATAGGCTTTACCCAATGAATCATTCTCACCATGGTGGTTTCTATTGACAATCTCTCTAGTTCTTTCCATGCCTGAAAACAGTCTTGAATTTCTTTCTTTCCAAATGGTCCAGCTCACAACAGTCCTTACACATCTCCATAACACTTGTCCCCTTTTTTTGGCCACCTCAAAAAAGTAGAAGCAAACATGCTTTGCTCGTTAGTCGGGGAAGACCGCCTACACCCAAACAATGAGAAAAAACACTCCTAAATAAAAGCTACAAAGGGGAAGGGGAGTAATTTTTTTTGATAAGTAAATAAAAAAAATTATTAAATAGAAAAGAAGTTACAAATGAGGGTGATAAGTCATCACCCGAGTACAAGACCAACTTTTAGACAAAATAACAAGCTCCACATTACATATTTGATAACCCAAGACCTCTCCTAACCCCTCATTTTCTTTTTGTGCCAGACTTCCTGATCCCTGAGTAGGAAATTGTCTTCCTTCCCCTTTGGAATAAGCCCCTAAACTACACCTGATTGAAGGTGGAACAGAGATGGGAGATGTTCCAGAAGGAGAAGTACAAACAGACAGGGTTCCAGGGGTTAAACCTACCTTGTTAAGCTCTCTCGCCCCATGTTATCTGAAACCAATTTCGACTCTTTTTGGAATCACCTATTTCCCTGCCAAAGGTGAGTCTTTATCTCTTAATGTCGCAACCACCTCCATGTTTTCCGTCCTACCTTCATCTAATATCTCCATCCCATCTTCTTCCTCCCTTACTTTTGAAACGGTTGCAACCTCTATTACGTTTGTCTTTGGAGCAAATTGTTGCCTGCCAGAGACTTCTCTCTTTCTAGTGATGCAAAGGTCTCTTCCTTTTCTCCCCTATTTGTGCCTGTTCGAAGGAACTTCGCCTTCCCTCCCCAAACCCCAATCTTCTCGTTCTCTTTGTATCTCGTTATCACCTAGATCTAGTCCTCGCTGTTCGCCGATTTCCTCTTCTTGGTCGGAGTAGCTAGGTCAGGTTTTCTTGTCTTCAAATATATGAGGGAAATTCCCGAAGAGCCCCTAATATTTTTGACCTTATTGCCCTTCCTCTCCTTTTACACTCTACCGAGAGCCTGCTAAAGCGGTGATCATTGTTCCTTCTCACTTGAGTGTTGTAGCCAGCTATAACCGGTTCCTCCCTTCCCTTCTTCTCTGGCCCCTCTCGAGAATCCCGGTCATACTTCGGGTCCATGTCCATTCTGTCCACTTGTCCCTCCTTTTTATCCTCTTTGGCTGTCCCTTCGTTCACGTGTGCCTTCCCACTTAATCCTGAGTTTGACTCAACAACTTCCTCCTCCCTCACTCGACTCTTCGACTCCCTCTCAGCATCTCCCTCCTCCCCCTCTCGACTCTTTAACTCCCTCCCTTCCTCCTACCATTCCTCTATTTTCGCCTCTACACTCCCATGAGCTCCAGAGCATCTAACTTCTTAGTGATTTAAAAGGCGCGCCTAAGCACACAGGCGAGGCACATTTCAGGGTATGCACCTTGCCTAGATCCTAGGTGCAGCCCTTTCAAAAGGCGCACACCAGGTGCGCCTTGTGCCTCAGCCCAATCGTGCGCCTTTTGAAAAATTTGATACTTTTTTGCTTTTTTGAACATAACGGCTGGCTCTGAGAACCCCCAATTTGGTAATGTTGTCCATTCATTCATCCTAATAAAATGTATTCTTAAAAAGCAATTAAAACTATAAAATCATTATTTTTTGTGTGAAAACTAAGAATTTAAGACCTAAGGTGGACTTGTTTGGGCTTTCCTTGAGGGGCGTGGCATAGAGGTAGCTCGTAAAATCAGGAATGTAATATGTTTTACATTACATTAGCTATGTGAAGTACTACAATTGAGTGAAGAAAGAGATTAGAGGTTTTACATGCTTGAAAATGTTTTATATGTTTGATTTTATATTTCAATTCTCATTTGAATATGCTTTACATCTTATGTTTATGTATTTTAATTTTAGATAATAGGTTTTTTAAAGCATTATTTTAAAATTTAAGTTATATTTTTTATTAATATTATGTTTATTTTTTTTTTTGAATTTTTTGAATTTTCTGACCATTTTTGATTTTTTAGTTTTTTTTTTTGTATTTTTGTGCCTTGCTTCAAAAAGGCATGCGCCTTGCGCCTCGGGTGCAAATTGACCCCTGCACCTTTTTTGCTCCTTGCGCTTTTAAAACACTCCTTAGATCTCCTCTTTTCTCTGCGCTTTGAGTATGACTTCTCTTTATGAAAAGTTTCATCAACCCCTTCTACCAGCAGCCTCAGCTCATGCTCCTCCCCTGCAAACTCCAGGATCAACATCCTAGGTACATCTGCTGGATTCTCGACCTCGACTAGAATCCTTGCAATGTCTATCTTTTCCCACGTTCTGGTACGGTCGTCAAAGTTTAGGAATCTATTGCAAGCTGCAGCCACTTTTTCAAAGGTAAGAATATTCCATGCATAGAGTGGGATCCCTGTGACACCAATTCATGTTGGGTAGCTCGCTCTCCCCCCCTTTAGCTCCCCAACCGGCAGGAACCACCAGTCCAACCTTAGGTCTACAGCCCTTTCTTTTATTTGTTCCTCTTTCAAAACCTCTGCAAATTCCTTTGAGTGAAACATGAACAACCATAGTTCTCCATTAAGTTTCCTCACCCCTAACACCTTCTCTCTTCCCCATTCTAGTTTTGTCCAGGCGTCAAAATCCCTTTCGTCCATCTCCCTCCCTACAACTCTTCCAACTATGCTCGCATGCAAAACCTTCATCCACTCCTCCATCTTCCCTATCTCCCTGATATCCACTCCAACTTTCTTCACGAGATCCTTCATTTTCACTCCAAAACTGAAAGTTTCCCAGTCGGTTCAACGTCTCCAGTCAACAATAAGTGAAACCAAGTTTCTCCATTGGCCTTACACATCACACACCAGTGACGGGATAAGCACCGATTAGTTCTTTTCCTTGGAGTAAATTGCAGGTATTAGTTCTTTCCAGAAAGACTTCCCAACAAAAACCTCCAACTCATGGAGGGATGGGATTGCCCCAAACCTCCTTCACCAAAAAAGGTAGCCTCAGTGAATCAAAAGAGTGTGTAAGAGACAGGAATAAACACCAAATGAGGAAAGGGTCCAAAGACCTCCCTCACACTCCTCAATCCCAATTCCCAACCGAAACCAATTCTTGAACTTGAAGAAACCAAGAAAGAAGACGTAGGTTTGTTTTTATATTTTGACAGGGCAAAAGTAGAGGGGAATTTATCTTTCAAGTAGAGGGTACCGACCCAAATCTGTTCCTAAAGTTTTATAAGATTACCAAAACAAAGGCCATACCTGACAAAAGGTAGAACAGAGGGGAGGATAGTGTGATAATGTGACTAGAACAAAGGTCATCACGTGAAGCAATTTTATTCGTGTAGGATAATGTGACTAGGATTTACCTAATATATCAAGATTATTTTCTTCTCCAACAAGGGGACAAGAGTGTTGAAGAATACTATTCAGCCATGAAGAACTTGTGGAATGAACTTAATGTCTATCAACCCTTGGATGTTGCCAGGTTCTCTATTAATTCAGTGATTTGTAGGTTCAACAACAATAAAGAGAACACTTGGATGTGCCAGGTTCTTATTTGGATTGAGGTCTGAGTGTGGGCCAGTTTGTGGTCAATTTTTGGGCATAAAGTGTTTTCTAGAATTGAAAGGGTTTCTAATTCACCAACTGAGAACATTTCAGTGTCTAAGAGGTCTGCATTGGTTGCAACTAGAGAGATTGGTAGAGGCACACGTGGCAGAGGTGCTGGTTGTGGTGTTAGACATGATCGTGGTGGTGGTAAAGATGGAGGCAATGCTAGAGGTGGTGGTAGAGGTGTTGATGGGTACAGCACTGTATGTGAGTGTAGTCACTATGGATGTGAGTTAGGAACTTAGGGCTGATCCTTTACAGCCTGACCCACAAAACAAAACCCAGTCAGGCCTGTATTAGGCCCACAAATTTCTAGGCTGGGCCTAGGCTCATTACTTCAGGTCTGACCCACATATATATATATGTATATGTGTATATATATATATATATATATATATATGTATGTATGTCTTTTTTAGGATTTTTTTTGGCTTTGAGAACCCTTGAACTTTGCCAAAAAATCACCATAGACCCTAAGAATTAAAAAGGCTATTTTTACCCTCAAACTATGATGGAAAGGCCATTTTATGGGAAAAAGAGACAATGTTAGAGATGTTGTTGACATATCTGTTAGACAATGGATAAGATAATAAAAACATGCTTATGTGGCACTATTCAAGTTTGAAAAGGACACTTTAGACCCTAAAATTTGAAAGGCCACCGTAATAAAGTTAATTAAGTAAATTACTTCAAGGTCTATGATGGTATAAAGTTACTTAAGTAAATTAAATAAATTACACTAATTAAGATAATTAATTAAATTAAGCCAACTTTGTAAATTAAGTAAATATGTAAATATTAAGGAAACTTTAATTAAGTTGGATAAAGAGAGCTAATCGACCTAAATAAGTAAATTAAGCCAATTAAGCATGATTTTAAAAACCAACCCAAAAATGAAATTACTTTGGCACTGATTTTTGGGTTAGTGGTTCAACTGTTCGGTCTAAACGAATCTACCCATGATGTTTTAAAAAATAAAAAATAATTAAAAAAGCCTAAAAAATTATTAACTGAGATTTTTGTGGTTTAACCAACTGGTCAACACTTTGCTAACAAAGTCAACATTTTTTGGAAAATTCTGTGCCAAGTATAAAGTGGAATCAGGCAGTTAACCGGTTTCTGGGTCAAACAGTTCGATCAGTTGGGTTAGCTATGATTTTAAACCATGTAATTAAGTGAATTAACTAATTGATTAAGTAAATTTTGTAAATTAAGCTAACTGAAAAGAGTAATTAAATAATCAAAGCTAATTAGGGTAAATAAGTAAATTAAGTTATTGTTAATTAAGTGAATTAAGCAAACAAAGTAATTAAAAAATTAAGTAAATTAATGCAATTAAGCAAATTGAGTTACTTAGTTAACTAGGTTAATTAAGTTAACCGATTGTTAGTTTATTGTTAGTTAAGCTAATTAAGTTAGTGTTTAAGTAATAATTTGCTCTTAATTATTGTTAATTATTTACTATTAAATTAATTATTGTTAATTTAATGACTCTAATTTGATAAAATCCTTGAAGTAATTTACTTCAAGGTTAATAAAATTTGTTTTTTGATTAATAGAGTTTTTTAACATTTAAAGTGGCTTTTTCAAACTTGAGCAGTGCCACATAAGCATGCTTTTATTATTTTATTCATTTGCTAACAGATTTGTCAACAATGTCTCTAATGTCACATATTTTTGCCTTAAAATGGGCTTTCCGTCCTAGTTTGAGGGCAAAAATGGCCCTTTTAATTCTTTAGGGTCTAAAGTGATTTTTTAGCAAGGTTCAAGGGTTGTTAGAGAACTCAAGCAGGGTTAGGCCCAAGCCCAAGCTATAGCCGTTATCATACATGAAAAGCCCAACTTGTGCCTGGCCTGCCTCAACCCATGATCACTCCTTAGTGTAAGTGTCACAATGTTAATTATTGTTATGATTTACATGGTCCACTGATGTAGGACCAGAACGGTTCTAGTCCTTAGAGAATTGAGTGGTCGTCTTTGATCATAATTTTATGGCCGTTGATAGCTGTAATGGCTTCTTGAAGGAATAAGAGAGAAAAATAGGGAAAGAAAGAAGAGAGAAAATACATGGAATCACTCACAGGGTGTTTAGAATCAATGTTTTTGAGCCGCCGTTGACTCGGACGACCGGACTGTTTGGCCCAGAAACCATCCAAGCAACTGGTTCCGTTTTACCCCAAACCCGGTCCTTGGCCAATGATCCGTTAACCTGGCGGTTGAACCATTGACCTGTTTGACTTCAACAGTTTTCGCCATTTTTTAAAACATTGCTTAGTATCCCTCTACGGCATGGGAATCACTCACCATAGTTAGCATAAGCTGAAGAAAAACTCAATAAACTTCATTGCTCTTTATGTAAAACGTCCATACATATTTAGACTCTAAAGTCATGATAATCCTAGGAGTCAAATTGTTAGACTCATGATAGTCCTAGGAGTCAAACAGTTAGACTCAATAATCCTAGTAAGACTCAAACTAAGCTGTCATATCCTATTTCAATTCAAAGAAGACTCAATAACTCTAATCCTACTTATGCAATGACTGAAATTTTAAACATAAACAAACTATAACTAGACAAATTAAACCCTATCATTGGATCCCACAGAAAATTGCAAACAAACATAAACTCTTCAACTCCTGCATCATCTACCCTCTACATGGACTTATCATGCTTCAGTTTGAGAGGAATCAACTGTGGAAGACACATTTGTCTCTGGAGTCGGAAAGGAGAAGCTGATATCTATCACTTGTGAAGAGCATGAGAAACTTTATCTGCCTCTTCTTCTAGTCCTACTACCACTCTTGCTCAAATAGGTATAGCTTGTCTTACTCCTCATTTTAAGCCTGCTACCTGGGTTATAGACTCTGGAACCTTAGATCATTTGATTAGGTCTCTAGGTTTGTTTACCTCGCTATCTACTCTAACCACATTTAGCCTGTTACCTAGTTAATGATACCACTTTGGGCACACATACTGGTAATGTTACACTTAACCAGTCTCTTACTTTGCCTTTAGTTTTATATGTACCTAAGTTCCCCTTTAGTCTCAAGTTTGCAAGTAAATTAACAAAGACTCTAACTATTCTTTCTCTTCTCAATAGTGTAGGTCTTCCCCTCCCTTTTGAGTTCACTTCTCCATCCTAGAGTCTTCACCCCACAAACTGCACTGTCCATAAAACCTTTGAACCAGTTGATTGATTCTTCTCCAGGAAGCATCACCAGTTTCTTGTCTTGCCTTAACTTCATTTCCATACCTTCTTTAGTTTCCTCAAGCATGACCTTCTTTTTCTCCACTACAAATTCCTTTTTCCTTTTAATTGCAGGTTTGAAGCCTTTCTCCATTTTCTTGATGCCGAGTCTCTGTCCAGTTTTCAAAATTCTTATATTGTTCTCTCCATGGTTGTCAAGGTGCCTAGGCGATGGAATTTGAAAGTATAAAATAAATATCCCTACCCCTCTTAAGCTACTTTATTAGTTTTTTTTAATACTAACCACATATGTGTATACTAGCTATTAGCAATAAAATCATTAAAATAAAACATAAATGGCATCATATATACATCATACCTGTTTCAGGCCAACAAAAAAGGGAGAGTGCAGCTAAAAAAAGAGAAAAAAAATAAGGGGGCAGAGCCCCGTTTCATTCCCAAAATAAGTTGTCCAAGAGGGCGACTTGGACTGTGTTTAAGGGGTGGAGGTCCTGTTTCAGTCCCAATTTTTTATTTTTAAGTAAGAAAGTAAAATACAGGAGTATCAGTGTGATATGAGGAAGAAGAAGAAGGAGGTGGAGCCCCGTTTCATCCCAAACCTGGTCTTGGACGACATGGACTGAACAATGGAAACTTCTCAGTCCTTCGTTTCTCTTCTCAGCTCTTGGTTCAGAACTCAAACCCAAAGAAACTTTCATAACTTTAATATAAAAGACAATTACTTTAATAAAAAATGGTAACATACAACAGGGTGTATTCTAATAAAATAAAACCAACCAATAAAATGATATAATACATATGCACATTCAAAAAAAAAAACAATATGTATATGGGTGAGCACCTAATACAAAAAACACCTCAGCATTAGGCGAGGCGACCTCTAAAAATCACCTAGTCTTCTAGGCGACTTGACAACTATTGTTCTCTCTATCCGACTTGCTATTATGAATCTGCAGATTTTCACATTTTTTTGTACTTTTGGTGATTTAGTGACACAGTTATCAACATATTGACTTTTATGCATCCTTTTCAATGTTTAGCTTTGGTATTGATTCTTTTACTTGTTACTGGTTTAGTTGCTGCTGTTTAACCTATCTTATTTCCAGTTTGTATAGTTTACAGTATCAAAGTTCCATACAGCTGGTGAATTGGAACTTAGCCTATACCCAACTCTGGTCCCAATTTTACATGAGTCTTCATTTTCATTGCAATTCTTTCTTTTGTTTTGTTTTTTTTTAATTTATTTCTGATGGTATTAGCTATTGTTTGTTCTATTTGAACTTCTTCAGGATCTAACTCTTGCTGATGTATCTTCATCCATGGCAGTGCTTTGGACGGGGTTGTTAACCTATGGCAAATTCAGGCAAAAGGGTACTCTCCTTGACATTTCTTTTTGTTCCTTTTTCCTTTTCTTTGGTTTTTTTTCAGGCTGAGGGGAGGGTGAGTAGGTCCATGGTTTAGCAGGTAAAAGGCAAAATTTTAACCTAGACCTTTGTATGAAAACTTCTTGTCGTGCCAACTTTATTTCTCGTTGCATGTGAGGTCTGTCAATGTATTGGATCATGATTGGGATTTGATTGGATAAGGATCTCAAATGGTAGATCTTTTTGTAATCTGATCAAATTTGCACCCATCAATGTACATACATAAACACTGGGCTGCTTGGAAATAACTTTGGATTGTATGCTCTCAGGGTCCACCTTTTCTTCATCAGTTGGTTAGAAATATCCAGAAGCAATAGATGCTTGAAACTTTGGTTTGACACAGTTGGTGACTGGTCAAGTAATATTATCTATTTGTTTTGATTAGATTCTATAAATTAAAATAAATGGAGGCAATGGGAAGTCAGTTTGGAGCATCTGTTATTGTTTATTCACTTTATTTCTTTTTTATTGTTTCCCTATGCTCCTCTTTCTAGTCAAGGTTGGTGGTTCCCAGAGGAAAACATTGATGATCCTCCTCTGCAAATTTGATTACTGTTGATATGTACTATGATTTTGGCTAGTTTTTTTGGATTGATGAATTCACTTTGTTGATCTTCAAGGCACTGATATGATATTTCAAAATAAAAGGTTTCCATAACTTTTGGTACTAACCTAAGATTATAAAACTCTACATTTCTAGAAAACAATGATGAAAATAAACTCTAAGGAGTGCAAATGCATTAGCTGATTCCCCTGCCAAACAAGGGGTTATGAGTTAACCATTGTTTTGGGTATCCATGCAATTTGGGTTTGTAAGTAGGGTTTGACATTCCTGTCATCAAGTTGTATTAATCACTCCTACATTCCAAACTAATAAAATAACAATCCTTTTCTGCTGATCAAAATAAATAAATAAAACAGTCCAGAATCCAACAAGTAAAGAGTGATAGAAGGAGGTTGTTTTCTCGTTGGGAGCACAACACTGTCAACAATTCTGGTGCTGAGTTGCTTGACAAAATTACTGAATGAATGGAAGGTGGATGCGAACTGGACATAGGTGGTTCGCAAGAAAAGGCCTTGCAAAAAATATGTGCAGAGTGAGAATAGACCAGTTACCAGATCGCAGACCTGCCAAGGTAAGATTACTTCTAGTTGTTCTCAATGAATGGTCTCTTTTGGAATATCTGAGGGATTGTAAATGATCCCTCTATCACTCGTTTAAAAAAACTCTGCAAATTGCATAAATTAGGTGTGGTAGTAGTGGCTGAACCCATGATTGGGGATGGTAGACTTTCCTTGATTTTCAGGAGACTTAACATGATTGGTTTCATGGTTAATATTAGCAGCAAAATTGATTTGTTTTGGAATAGCTTTTTCTTTGTACGATTGATAAAGGATTGTGATCAAAGTCTAACTGTGAAAATTACCACCTTTGCCAATGAGACCTTTTTTCTTTCTGTGGTTTATGCTAAATGTGATCGGCTGGAAAGAACAATTCTTTGGGGTGGAATTCGGAATTTAGCTTATGGTATATCCGACCCTTGGTTGTTAGCTAGAGATTTTAATGTGATTGCTTGTAGAGAGGAAAAGGTGGGAGGGAGAAGTCCTAATGTCTCCGTAATGGAGGATTTTGTTGATATGATAAATATTGCGGGTTTGGTAGATTTGGGTTACTCTAGAAGCAGATTCACTTGGTGCAATAATAGAGAAGGTTTAGACTATGTTTGGGCTCGACTTGACCGAGTTCTGGTTAATTCCAGTTTGGCTCAATCCTTCCCGTTGAAACCAGTAAATCATTTCAATCGCAGCTGTTCAGATCATTGCCCCTTGGTTTTTTCTGTTGAGGAGGAAAGACAGACGAGTCCCAAGATTTTTAGATTTCAACAGATGTGTCTCTCTTATCACACTTTTCACACGGTTGTTAGGGACTGTTGGGTTGAGGATGTTAATGCCAATCCGTTGATGAATTTATTTCTCAAATTACATAAATTGAGGAATAAGCTCAAGCAATGGAATCAGGAGGTTTTTGGGAATGTTCATCAGGAAGTGAAGGAGGCAGAAGACAATGTTCAACGTGTAGAAATGAATCACTTACAAATGAACTCGGCTGCTAGTCTCATTGAGCTCAGAGAGAAGGGGAAGAAACTTCATGAAATTCACAAACTGAAGGAAATATTCTGGAGACAAAAGTCTAGAATCAAGTGGTTGAAAGAGGGTGATAGAAACTCAAAATTCTTTTATCTTTTTGTTAAAATGAATAGAGTGTGAAGTAGAATTTGTAAAATCAAAGATTCTATAGGAAACTGGATTATTGACCTAGAGAAGATGAAACAAGGTGCAGTGAACTATTTTCGTAGTGTTTTATCAAAGGAAGGGGTAGTTTGCAAGGATAATTTGTTGGAGGTCATTCAGTGTGTGGTAAATCAGGGAGACAATGATCTCTTATTGGCCGTTCTTTTTGAGACAGAGATTCAAGAGGTGGTTCACGCCATGGATAGAGACAATGCTCCAGGACCGGATGGCTTCATAGGGCATTTTTTTGTTTCGTGTTGGGGTATTGTTGGAGCTGATGTGGTAGGGGCTGTCCAATATTTCTTTAATGGTGGCCAGCTCCTGGTGAGTTACAATTCATCTTTTATTACTCTCAATGCAAGGTTCCTAAAAGTTTCATAGATTTTCGTCCCGTTAGCTTAGGTAAATTTTTGCTACAAAAATCTTGCAAAGATTGTTACTAAAAGACTGACCGACATTTTACCTAAGCTAATTTCACAAGAGCAGGGTGTTTTCATACAGGGGCGAAATGGTTAATGATATTGAAATGAAGGTATTGGGGGAAAATGTAGTTCTTAAACTAGATATGGCAAAAGCTTATGATCGGCTGAATTGGGACTTTCTCTTCGATGTCTTGAGACGGTTCGGTTTCAGTGAGGCTTGGTTCGAGCTGGTTAGAAAAATGGTTGATAACTGTTGGTTCTTGATAGGTCCCCAATTAACCTTACGTATGCCAGGAAGAGGAAAGGTCAACAGTCGGCTAAGGGGGGGGGGATAATTGAACAATTGAACACATGGGGGCAATTATAGCTGAAGGGAATAAGGAGAGTCTTGAGGCATTTATAGCTATGTCAGTTAGGAATAAGAAGAGTGTTGGGAATTTATAACTTGGCCAGCTGGGCATTTATAGAGGGAGTCAGTTAAGTTGTGAGAAGAATATAGGAATGGGCTTTGGGGGATGGGGGGAGGCATGTTTTTTTTTTCTTGAGTGAAGAATACTGTGAGTGATTGGGAGAGCCGGCGGTCTCTCGAAGAACCGACCAACTGTTAATGTTTCCTTTTGAATGAATACCCGTTTCTTTTGTTGATGTTCGAGTTGTGTGAATTCTGCTGTGAGTCTGAGAACTGTGTGTGAAGTTTCTGGGACATAACAGTGGTATCAGAGCCCGTCTTTCCTCGGCCATGGTGATAGCTAAGGAGGTGGCATCGCATGTGGAGGGTTTCGAAGAACGCTTGATTTCTTTGCATTCTGGAATTCGTGTGGAGATGGATGGCTTACGCAATGAGATTCAGCGACTCGGCCATGGTGACAGCTAAGGAGGTGGCATCGTAGGTAGTAGCTGGAGTTTCGAAGATCTCATCTCTAGAGAGCTCGGTACAATCTCTGGAAGGAGGTGTTCAAGATCTGGTGAGACGTTTTGATCTGTTGCTTCATCAACATGTCTATTCGGCTCCTTTGTCTATGACTGACATTGCTCCTCCTCTAGTTGCATCGAGTCGTGCGGCTGACAAAGGGAAGAGTGCAGCTTTTCCGACGTCTTCTTTGATGGCGGTGCCAGAGCATACTTCTGATTCACTTCCTCGGAAGTTGAAGTTACCTATTTTTGATGGGGAAAATCCAGACGACTGGCTTTTTCGCGCGGAGTGCTATTTTGAGATTAATGGCTTGCTTCCGGCAGAACGTCTACGGGCGGCCGCTGTCTGTTTAGAGGGTGATGCATTGGTGTGGTATTACTGGGAAGATGGTCGACGACCTTTTTGGAGTTGGGCAGAATTCAAAGAGCTCCTCCTAGAACGTTTTCGATCGACTCAGGAGGGAAATTTACAGGAGTAGCTTTTATCGTTACATCAATCTTCTACTGTTAAGGAATATCGTCGCCAATTCGAGGTGCTCTCCGCTCCCTTACGGGACCTGCCGGAATCAGTCCTTGAAGCAGCATTTGTTAATAGGTTGTGCCCAGATATCCAGACTGAACTCCAACAGATGGAACCCGTTGGGTTGATCAGGAAGATGGTTGCGGCCTAGAAAATTGAGAAGGATTAGGCCTTTTGGGCTTATCAATCATGTTTATTTCCTTGTGGGCCCGCAACATCCCCCTCTGGAGCTCACTTTAATTCATGGGTTTCGCAAGTGACTACTTTTGCTGTCGCTCGACCTGCACGTGCTACGATTCCTCCTTCATCTGTCCCCATTATTAAAGCCCCACCACTTGCTTTCAAAAAAATGATTGATAAAAAGATGTAGCAGAAGCGTGCGAAGGGTCTATGCTTCCATTGTGACGATAAATATAGTCCGAGGCATCGTTGCGCTCAGAAATCACTTCAGGTTTTATGGGTTCAAGATGATGTGGAGAAAATTACTTCTGATGCGTCTAATTTGGACAACACTTCCGGGGACACTGAAATTGCTCCGGCTCTAGATTCAGCCGTGCTTTGTGTTTCGTTTCTTGTAGGCTTGTGTGCGGCTAATTCCTTTAAGGTGCGTGGACGCATTTTGTCACGTGAGGTGGTCATATTGGTAGACTCGGGTGCATCCCACAACTTTATCTCCGAAGCTTTAGTGGAAGAATTGAAATTACCCCGCGCTCCTACACACGAGTTTGGAGTTCAGATGGGGAATGGCGATGAGGTGAGAAATTCTGGAGTCTGCTCAGGTTTGCCTCAACTAACCCGAATTGGATGTCATCGCTGATTTCTTTCCTTTAAAGTTGGGCTCTACGGATGCCATTCTTGGCTTTCCTTGGTTAGCATCCCTCGGGGACTCAGTGATGAATTGGGGTAACATGTCTTTGAAGCTCAACTTGGGGGGTGTCCGTGTGAAATTATAGGGCGACCCTTCTCTTTGTTCCTGTCAGGTATCTTTGCATGCTATGATGCACAACTTACAACATGAGGGACAAGGGGTTTTATTGGAACCAAAACAATTGCAGGTGGTGGATTCTTCGTTGAACTCTGTCTTGCCTACATCTATGCCAATTTCCGCTTTACTAGATGAGTTCAAAGATGTTTTTGATATGCCAACGGGTTTACCCCCTACTCGGGCTACGGAGCATGCTACTATCTTGCAGGAGGGCACCTCCCCTATCTCTGTTCGTCCTTACAGATACCCTCAGTTCCAGAAAGATGAAATTGAACGCCTTGTCGCTGAGATGCTGGCTGCGAGTATTATTCAGCCAAGTATAAGCCCCTACTCGAGCCCGGTCCTTTTGGTCAAGAAAAAAGACGGAAGTTGGCATTTTTGTGTTGATTACAGAGCCCTTAACCGTGCTACGGTTCCGGATAAGTTCCCCATTCCGGTTATCGAAGAACTTCTTGATGAGCTTCATGGTGCTTCTATTCTCAGCAAAATTGATCTTAAACCGGGCTACCATCAGATTCGTGTCTGCAACGAGGATATTCCCAAGATTGCATTTCGCACCCACGAGGACCATTACGAATTCCTTGTCATGCCCTTCGGTCTCACCAATGCGCCATCGACTTTTCAGTCTTTAATGAATACTGTCTTCCATGATTTCCTTCGTTGCTTTATGCTGGTATTTTTTGATGATATTCTGGTTTATAGTGCTTCCGAAGCTGCCCATTTGGATCACCTTTAACAGGTCTTCTCAGTGTTGCACGCCCACCGCCTCTTTGCTAACTCAAAGAAATGTATCTTTGCTCAGCCTAGCATTGAATACCTGGGTCATATTATTAATGCAGCTGGTGTTTCTGCCGATCCTTCTAAAATCTAGGCCATGGTTGATTGGCCCCAACCATCTTCACTTAAAGCTCTTTGCGGTTTTCTGGGACTTACAGGCTATTATCGCCGTTTTGTGCATAACTACAGTAAAGTAGCATGGCCATTGACACAACAGCTTAAAAAGGATGCCTTCTCATGGAATACGGAAGTTGAGAATGCCTTTCAGGAGTTGAAACGGGCTATGACGTCCGTACCTGTGTTGACCCTTCCGAATTTTTCCCAGCCCTTCTTGATCGAGACAGATGCATCTGGTGTGGGTCTCGGTGCGGTATTAATGCAGAATAATCGACTTATAGCTTTTTACAACCACAAGCTTGGTCCGTCTGCACAGTCAAAATCTGTTTACGAGCGTGAAATAATGGCTATTGTCTTTGCCATTAAAAAATGGCACCCCTATCTTCTTGGAAGACGCTTTGTTGTTTGTACCGACCATCGCAGTCTTAAGTATCTGTTGGAGCAGCGGGTTGTCGAAGGTGAGCATCATAAGTGGCTCCTTAAGCTTATGAATTATGATTTTGAGATTCAGTACAAACCAAGTACCGAAAATGCCATGGTTGATGCTCTCTCCAGAGTTCCTGCTGAAATGCACTTAAATTCTCTTACAGTCCCTATTTTTCTTGATTTTGATGACCTTAAGGAGCAAGTTAATGTTGATCCTTTTCTGGCCAACATTGAGAATGGCATACAGCATGATCCGACTGCCTATCCTGCCTACTCTTTAGTTGGAGATCAGCTTCGTTATCATGGTAAATTGGTTCTGCCGGCTTCTTCCCCATTTATTCCCTTCTTACTTAAAGAGTTTCATTCTGGTGCTGTGGGAGGACACGCTGGAATCCGCTGGACATATCGGCGAATAGCAACTGAATTTTACTGGCGGGGGATAAAGCGTTCTGTCCAGGAGTTTGTGCAGGTCTGTGATGTGTGTCAACGCAGTAAATATGAAGCCATGTCCTCTGTTGGCCTTTTGCAACCTTTACCCATTCCTGAACAGATCTGGGAGGATATTGCTATGGACTTTATTGAGGCTCTTCCTAAGTCGAAGGGATTTGACACAATTATGGTGGTGGTCGATCGTCTCTCCAAGTATGCCCATTTCATCCCTCTCAGTCACCCTTTCTCAGCTCTCACGGTTGCTCAGGCTTTTCTACACAACATAGTTCGTTTACATGGCATCCCCCGATCAATTTTGTCTGATCGTGATAAAGTCTTTATGAGTTTCTTTTGACGCGAGCTTTTCACCTTGCAAGGTTCAGAATTGCGTCGTAGTTCAGCTTACCAATCCTCAGACGGATGGTCAGTCAGAGGTGGTCAATCGCTGTTTAGAGACTTATTTGTGATGCTTTGCGGCGGATTCCCCCTCCCGCTGGTCTTCTTGGTTATCTTGGGCAGAATACAGCTATAATACTTCTTTTCACACTACTTTGGCATGACACCTTTCAAGGTGGTTTATGGGCGTGATCCTCCTCCATTAATCCGCTATGAGCTTGGCTCTACGGCTAATGCTGATGTTGAAGCTGTTCTCCTTCAGCGTGACACTATACTTGGGGAGCTGCGTGCTCATCTACACCGTGCACAGCAAAAGATGAAAGACTCGACTGTGCAAACCGACGTGATGTGAATTTTGATGTCAGGAATTTGGTGTATGTGAGAGTGCGACCTTATCGTCAGTAGTCTCTTGCTCGCCGAGTCAATGAAAAGCTTGCCCCTCGTTTTTATGGACCATTTGCTATTATGGAAAGAATTAGCGTTGTTGCTTATAAACTCCAACTTTCTCCAGATGCACGATTCACCCAGTTTTTCATGTCTTGCAACTCAAGAAAGCGATTGACAATCATATCTCTTCTCCGGTGATTCCTTCCACTCTGTTGGCTGATATGGAAATGCTTGTGGAACCTGCAGCTGTTCGAGGGGTGCGTCCATCCACTATGCCTGGAGTTACTGGTTCGGAAGTGCTTATTCATTGGCAGGACCTGCTTGATTTTGAAGATTCTTGAGGCATTTATAGCTATGTCAGTTAGGAATAAGAAGAGTGTTGGGCATTTATAACTTGGCCAGCTGGGCATTTATAGAGGGAGTCAGTTATGCTGTGAGAAGAATATAAGAAGGGGCTTTGGGGGATGGGGGGAGGCATGTTTTTTTTCAAGTTGTGTGAATTCTGCTGTGAGTCTGAGAACTCCGTGTGAAGTTTCTGGGACATAACAGTTCTCTCTTTTGTGGAATGGAGGAATCACATGATATTTTCAGTCCACCAGAGGCTTGTGGCAAGGGGACTCACTATCGCCTTACTTGTTTATCATTTGCAGAGGTGGTCCTTAGTAGAAATTTATCTAAATTGGGTGAAGTGCATCCTACAGGTGTTTATGTGACTCACAGGGGCTGTTCACCTATCACTCACAGTCTCTATGCTGATGACACCATTATCTTCACTAGGGAGTCCAAGCAAGTTTTAGAGAAAGTCATGATAGTAATCCGGAGGTACGAGAAGTGTTTGGGTCAATTGGTGAATAAGGCAAAGAGTTGTTTTTTCACTTCAACAAAAGCTTCATACAACAAAATCCAGATTATCACATCGGCCATTGGTTACATGCATAAGCCACTTCCCTTCACTTATCTTGGTATTCAACTTGGTAAGGGTCGTGTGAAAGTAGAAGCCTTTGATGGGGTAGTGTAGAAAGTGGTGGCAAAAATTTTGGGCTAGAAAGGGAAAGTGATTTCAGCAGGAGGTAAGTTGGTCTTAATTAAACATGTTTTGAATAGCATTCCTATATATTTGATGTCGGCAGTTGCAACTCCAAGGAAGATTATAAGGCGCCTGGAACAGTTGATGACAAGTTTTCTGTGGTCTAATTCAGATTCAGTTAACCATCACCACTAGGTCGCTTGGAGAAAAATTGTGTGACCTTTTTCTGAAGGTGGCCTCCAAATTAAAAGTTTATTTGATGTGCAAGAAGCTCTTAGGCTGAAAGTGTTGTGGCGGGTGCTCTTTTAAAACTCTTTGTGGGCTGAATTCTTTAGGGCCAAGGTTTTGAAGCATGGTCATTTCTATACAGCCATCCCTCCTTGCTACACTTCTCGTATTTGAAGGAGCTGATGATGGCTGACGAGATGATACTGAGTTACTTACTTCACTTTCCAATTGTGTCAGAGCAGCTCGAACAACAGCTAGGGTGTCTAGAGGAGTGCCCCTTGAGGCCGTTGGGGTTGCACTATATCGGTGTTGACGATTGGCATTCCCCTTTTTGTTTATGAGTTTTGCTGGAACTAGATGTGGATGCAGCTTCCAACAAGTGTCTTTAGTGTGCTTAGGTTTCTTGCAATGTTCACAAACTAGGTCCTTTTTAGCCTTTTTCTTCATATCCCTTTCCTTCTCTCCTCCGGGCTTGGGTTTAACTGCTGCTAGGGCATATTCGAAAGGTTGCTGTTGTAACATAACCTTTCTCCTAGTTTCTTCACTGTGCACTAGGGAATAGGCTTGCAACAGAGTCACACTTTCTCTTGTCAATAGCTGCTTTCTTACAATATCATACTCAGAATTTAGGCCAGCCAGGAATTCAAATACTTTGTTAGTTTCAACTTGCTTTTTGTAAGTCTGTGCATCTTTTTGACTCTTCCTTTCAATTATCTCAAGGTGGTCAATCTCATGCCACAGAGATTTTAGGGTTGAAAATTAAACTGAGACATGTTTCCCTCTTTGTCTGAGATTTTTAACCTCACATTTCAGCTCATAAGCCCTAGCGACTAACAGGTTGAGAGTAGGTTTCTTTCACAACATCTCATCTTTCTTTAACTGTTTTTGCCCATAAGTAATTTTGGCTAATGTGTGGCTGCATAGAGTTGCACAGCCATGTCATCACCAAATAATTTTCCTGAATCCACTCAGCATAGGTGGGATCCTCCTTAGTTGGTTCCTTCATATCTCCCAACAAATAATTCAGCTTTCCTCTTCCCCCAATGGCCATCATGGCTGATCGGGCCCACTCTAAGTAGTTTGAACCATCAAACTTTACGGTTGTAATCTGGAAGGTGTTTTCAGTCATGCCACCTGAACTTGTCCCATAAACACCCTCTCCTTGGCCCTTAAACTCCATTCTTAGAAGTTAATTAAAGGGCACTTCCTAATTACTGTACCAGTCGGCCTACTGGGTCTGTAACTAGTAGTGGGACTAGATGAAGAATTCTGATTCAGTAAAAGAAACCTTTCTAATTATTGTGGCAGTCGACCTACTGGGTCTTGAGACTGATAACAGTAAAAAAAACTGATTCATCTGTAACAGTCCTGCTGAAACAGCTCTACTGGGTCTTCCAGAGAGTAAAGATAAACTTAAAATCGAGGGAGACAAATCTGATTACCTCCCTGAAATAAGAACAGTCCTGAATCTCGAGGATTTTTTCTTAAACCCCCCAAGAAAATATAGAAAGGAGAAAATTTTCTAACCGTACCTCTTAAATCAAGTTATTCTTGCTGCCAATCTGAAGAAAGATTGAAATCTTACCAGGGAATTCTGAAACACTCTGTTTTTTATCAAAGAACTTTTGAAATTCTGATCGTCTCTTCCAGTCTTGAAAAAAAGGCTGATCTTGAACCAAAATTCCTTTGAAATTCTGATAGCCGCCTCCAGTCTTGATCAAGAACTGATCTTGATCCTCTTATCCTTCTCTGATTCTTCCTGGTTATCAAGGATCGATCCAATCTTTGGACTGCTTCTGTAGATAACCTCCAAGAATCAGCCGAAGAACTGATCTTTCTATTCTTCCAGCCCTAGGCAATTCTCATGTGGTCGTACAAGACTACAAATATCTCTTAGGTTTTGAACAGAAAATAAAGAAAGAGAGAAGAGGAGAAGAAAAGAAGAGAGATGAAGAGGGAGAACTCGTGGAGAGGTTTTAGAAAGAAGAGAGTGGTTGGTATTGTTGAAACAGCCGCCCCACCCCTCAATTTATATACATAGTTTCCTAATTGTAAAATAACTCAATGCTTACATGGCAAGATAAGATAATATTAAAATTAAAGCTAATCCTAGATAAGATAGAATAAAAAGAAACTAATCCTACTAGGAAAGCTGATTAAATCTAAGTACATCCCAGGGTGTCACACGAATACTAATGTGGGTTCCACAGTTTCCTAGAAATGCCAAATGTGACTGTATTGTCTCTGGGGAGTTTGATTCTTTATGAGGGCATCCATATCTTGGTTCATGGCCTACTTCCAATGAGGTGATTGTATTGTCTCTGTAACACTGAAGAATGGAAATAAAAGAGATGGAAGAAATATAGGCAAACTAAGAGGGTGAGGGGGGATCATAAGAAATATAGTCAGTAAGGGATAGTTGGTGCATTTCCTTTTTTCTTTATAGATGGCAATAGGGAGGTCATGGTTAGAACTTATGACATTAGGTTCAATAATAGAAGCATTAGGGGCCTCAAGAGGAATAAAAGTTGTAGGCTCAAGATTACCTAAGTCTGGGTGTTTAGATTGGGATGGGCATTCAGCTTTAGGAGCGACCCTCTTCACCTGTTGAAGAACTGCTACTATGATCGAGGCCAATATATAGGAGGAGGAGGGGGTGGAAGGAATGCTACCATTGCAAGTTGGAGAAGAAGATTTCGTAGGAGATAGTAGGACAGGAATAGGAAGACAAAAGGGAGTCTGATCTTCATTGACACTCTCTTGAAGAGAAGGTCAGTGTCACTAGAAAGATGAAGACTCAAGAAAAGTGACATCCTTAGATGCATATCTCCTGTCAGATAGGGGAATAACCAAGGAATATAAATTCAATAGACTTGGGATCAAATTTATGTCTAGGACTTGTATCATGAATAAAGCAAGCATAACCAAAGACCTTGAGAGGAAAACTGAAGGTTGGTTCATCTGTGAAAAGAAGCTTATGGGGGAACTAAAGATTGAGAGTCCTTGATGGAAGAAAAAGAAGAAGAAGAAGGGGGAAGATAAGAGGATGTTTTGTAAGGTGTGTATTACAATTCACACCCTCAAAACATAGCATTTATATTATGGAAGAAAAATTACATGAGTGCTCAAATACAAACTGGGGTACAATGACCAAAAAGCCCTTATATTACAGACTCTGAACAGAGAGAATACTTTTGCCTACAGGAATCTCAGCCCAACCACTACACCAGGTACCACCCACAATCTGACGGGTAGACAGAAGTGGTAATCACTGCCTAGAAACCCACCTCTGTTGCTTCACTGGAAGGTGTACAAAATAGTTTATGAATTGGCTTCCCTGGGCAGAACTTTGGTACAGCACCACCTTTCAAGTCTTGGCTGGTAGACCCCCTTTTAGGCACTGTATGGCCGCTTCCCTCCTTCCAATCTTCAATATGATCCTACTTTCACAACACTGGCATTGGTTGAAGAACATCAGCTAGTTGGAGATCAAATTTTACAAGAGTTCAAAAGCAACCTTATGCAGCACAACAGTTCATGAATACAATGCATGACTGCAAGCACATGCAGGTTGGTTATCAAATGGGAGCCGGAGATCTTGTTTATGTGTGACTGTACTACTGTAGCCTTATAGGCAGCCAATCAGTCACTAGTAGCTTCCTGCTCTTGGCATAAGCTCTCTCTCAGATACTACAGGCACTTTCATGTCCTGGAGAAGGTGGGCAAGATGTTTAATGGCTGGAGCTTCTAATCTTGTCAAGAATCCATCCCATCTTCCATGTGGCCTTCTTCAAATGGTGTGTTTCTGGAATGAAGGTTGTAGGCACCACAGTTCCTGCCCCTGACCTTGTAACAAAATTGCATGTTGTGCCCCAGCCCCCAGGAGGTCATAGATTTTATGTGGATTCTTAAGGGAAGAAAGATTATCGTGGAAGCATTAGTTGTCTGGACCTCCTTGCCAAAAGAGGATGCCATGTGTGAGCCTCTATCAAGCGGCAGCAGAACTGACCCCACTTCAACTTTGAGGGCAAGGTCCGTCTTAAAAGGTGGGGAGGGATGTGATGAGATCTGCTCACCACAGAGGTCCCTTTGAGGGTGACCCAACCTCCTGAGAAACAGAGAGAGGAAGAAAGAGAGAGAAAGATGAGAGGTTCCCTCTGACGTGGCTTGGAGCTGATCATGTGCAGGGTGGCAACCCTTCTTATGTGTATACAGCAGTGCAATAGGGGGTTGTGGGCTGTGAGCATATCGGGATGGGCCTGGGTCTGCCTTCACAGAGTTTGGGTTCTCATCAGGATGTCAGCCCACTACAGCTTATGATCTAGCTCATTTCACACTTAAGAGCATCATTCAGGTCTATCAGTCTATGGCAAGAAACCACGTCAGCATGACAGTTAAGCAGTAATATGCAGCAAATACTTATGTATCTGAAAAATATCTTTCTACAAGGCAGGACCATAAAAAATGGAAGAGTGAACATTGGTTTATGACCACTTGAAATTGGATTCATCTATAAAAGACCTTTATATTTTATTGGAATTCCTAATTAAATTTATGAAGCCCTTCTATGAATCTAGAATCCCAAACAAGAGTTATATGTACTTGTTTCCTCAGTAATATAATAGTGGTTTTGTTTTCCATGTTTTTTTCCCTTGTGTTTGATATGCCCGTGAATTTCTGTAAAACTGAGGGGCTTTTCCAACAACATAGAAGTGGTTAGGCATTCTTCCTATCCTGTTTTGTATCTTTTGCTTGCTTTTCTAGTTCATATGTAATTGGTATTTTGGAAAATGCAGATCAAGTGCCTCCCTACTTAGTAATACAGATTGTGTATCCCCAAAACAAAGGAGATGGCCTGAAGATATAACCTGGCACCCGCAGGGGAGTAGCCTATTTTCTGCATACAGTGCTGATGGTGGAGATTGTCAGATTTCAATCCTAGATCTCAATAAATCAGAGGAAGTAAGGACTCTTAAATTCCTTATTGGAAATTTATGCTACTGTTGACAATTATACATGTATTCTTTCATTCAAACATCTAGAAGCTAATGTTTTTATTTTGTTTGCTTGTGTTGGAAGGTTGTTGAGGGATTGAACCATGTTTAGTTTATCCTTATTGGGCCTGTTTATTTGTTTTATTGGGATGTTTTATGTTTATTAGTTTATGGGCCATTTATTATTTATTTGTTAGTTGGCTTGGCATTGGGATGTATTTCTATTATTTTATTGTGGTTCTGTCCTGGCCAACTTATTAAGGGCAGAACTGTCATTGTAATGTTTCATTATAGAATTCGTTATAAAAGGTTGTGGTACGCCAAAATGAAACCCACCATTGGAGTGTTCTTTCCTCTCTTCTTCTATCTTGCTGCTTCCCCTGCTTAGTTTTAGCATATTTTTTGTTTGTTTTTCTTGATTATTCCCTGCTGTAATCACAAGTTGGTATCAGAGCAGAAGTTCTCATGTGGTAGACCCATGTGTCACTATGATCAGCAGTGTACAGGAGTAATTCAAGGATTCCTTTATTGATCGCCTGACTTAGTGTTCCCTTTTTTTTTTTGTTTGAAGGATCAAGTTATTACTGCTGCCTAGAAGTGTTTCCTAGTGCTACTGCCCGAGAATCCGTAGTAGGTTAGAGATTTTGGTCTTCCAATGAGTAAGGTCTATTGGTTTTCGTTGGGGTTAGTTTGATCCCTTCTTTGTCATAATTGAGATTGATAGCCATTAGATTAATTTCTGGAGTGTTTGGAGTGAGCAGCTCCAATTTCTCTCTTGTCCCAGTGGTACTTGGGTTGTTTAACCTTGAGAGATAATTTCATCTGTTGATTGTAAGTTGAGATTTGATCTCTACATTATCTCGATATTTTTTGGAACTATCTATTTTGACTTGAAGTGAGGAATCTACCAGAAGTGATCAAATACGATTTTTGGAGTTCGGAACTCTGCTTCGAAGCATCAGAGAGACCTAAAAAATTGCAATAATCACTGGAATGAAGTTGGGTGGTACAGATTATTTGCAATGAGCTGAACCAATGAGGATTGGAATAGGTGGATCTGTGGAAAAGGAAAATTGGGATATACTACTAGGAAGTCAAGACGAATCTGTAGTTGGGAGGATAGTTGACTTATGCATGTTGATGTAAGGCAGGTTGGGGGGATGGTTGAAGGGAAAGATTTTTTGGGTGTGAGGAAGCTAAATGGTGGTTTTTTCCTATTAATGTTCCGTAGCAACAATGGAACAAAACGGGTAATGAAGTAGGAAAAAGAGAAAAATAGGGAGAATGGTTTAAGGTTGAATTGGTATTCCCGGTGGCAGCGGTGATTCACTGTGGAAGGAGAGCTCTGTGGATAGGTGTTTAGCATCCCTTTCCATGCCTAGTGCTTACTCACCTTCAAAGAGATTGGATAGCATTGTGGTAAGTTCCTTAGATATGGTGACAAAAATAAGATGTGGATTAAGGTGGATGTTGTAAGGATCATGGTGGAAGTGGCGTATGTCTCTCATATTCCAAATATGATGGAACTTCTCTTTACTGGGGAGAGTTATGAGTTGGGAATTTTTATAGAGAGGGAGGATCAGACTTTTTTGTGTGTAGAAAAGGGTGTATAGGCTGGAAAGGTGGATTCGGAGGAGGGGAAGAAGGAAAGTAAGCTGGAAGACCAAAGTCAGAGGTTTGAAGTGGGGAGAAGTCAAAAGTTAGGCAGAGGTTGAAGCAATGTGCTGGTGGGTTTGGGGGGCAAAATTGTAAATTTGGCAGGAGAGTGAAGATTAGATGTTTGTAGAAGAACATGTGGAAGGAGGATTTGAAAAGAGAGTTGGAGTGGAGAAGGCGGATGGGGAGCATTCAAGAGATTAAGGCAAACAGGCAGTACCTATTTCTACGGTTAGGGTAGATTGTGCCGGGACCATTAACCAATTTACTAAGAAAAGATAAAAGATTTGAAAAGTAGAGTCCTGAGGTATATGTTGTGAGTGAATAAACGGAATTGTCTTAATGGAAAGGTAACAATTAGATCGAAGGGATTTGTGGTTTAAAATAAAAGAAGGGCTGTGTAGGAACTATGAGGAATGAATCGGGGTAATAACTAGATATGTAGGCATAAGGTAGGAGAGTGGTAGAAGGTGATAAAGATTGATGAGGGTAGAGAAATCAAAGTTTCAGCCCAACAACTTTGAGGTTGGAGATAACATTTTTAAGCTTCGAGTACCATGTCTTGACCAGGCTTCGCAGACTCAAATTAGGGGGGTTTGCTAATGGTAGTTCAAGTGGGGTAGAAGTAAGGGAGGATGTAGAGTCAAAATCTACTATGGTGGCTATTACAAAGTTGGAGGCAAGGGATCTCGTTGCTCACGATGTTGATGGGGTGCCCACAAATGAGGTTTTTGTTCCTACAATCTATGAATCTGGGTTGGGGTAGTCCTCTAAGGAAGTTGGGGGTGAAGATAGTAGGGAGGAAGGAGGTGGGAGAAGTGGGGTTAGAGAGAAAGAAAGAGACCAATTGGGCTCGAGGAAGGAGTTCAAGACTATAGAGTATACTAGTGGGAACCCATGCAATGCATGGGCCTTGTTTAGCAAGAGTTATAGTGCTTATTTGAGGGGGTCAAAGAACAACTTTTGCCTTTTTGAGGTGGGTCCCTATTGATAGCTTATAAACTATATTTGATGGAAAGACCAAACAACAAAGAGCCTAAAACGTTTGTCCATCCCCACATTAACCTCTTTAAATAGTTTATTTGGTGTGCTTCAAAGTAGTTAAGCTAGATCAGTTGAATATTTAGTTCAGCTCTCCTGTATGAGCCCTATATTTCACTCCACTTGTACATAGTATGATGTATATGCCCAGTGTTTTAAAAGCACAAAGAGCAAGGCAAGGTAAGGTGCATGCCTTTTTAAGCAAGGTGCAAAAAATAAAATAAAAAGCTAAAAAATAAAAATAAAAATAAAAAATGCAAAAAAATTATTAAACATAATCTTAATAAAAATATAAACTTAAATTTTAAAATAAATGTTTTAAAAAACCTATTATCTAAAATTAAAATACATAAATATAACATGTAAAGCATATTCAAATGAGAATTTAAAAATAAAATCAAATATATAAAACATTTTCAAGCAAATAAAACCCATAATCTCTTTTTTTTTTTAATTGCATTACTTAAAGTAGCTAATGTGATGTAAAACATATTACATTCCTGATTTTACAAGCTGTCTTTGTGTCACGCCCCTCGAGGCAAGCCCAAACAAGCCCACATTAGGTCTCAAATTCTTAGTTTTCACAGAAAAAATAATGATTTTTTAGTTTTAATTGCTTTTTAAGAAGATATTGTATTAGGATGAATGAATGAACAACACTACCAAATAGGTGGTTGCGCCTAAGACCTGTGCGAGGCACCTACCCCAAAATGCGCTTCGCCTGTGTGCCTATGCGCGCCTTTTAAACCATTGTATATGTTTGACCACCTCTTGATTTATAAATAAAAACTATTATTATTTTCTTACATCTAATTTATAACCCCAGTTGTTGAACATTAAACCCCCAAACCCAAAATTAGCTATAAAAAGCATATGATGAAATGTATGTCTAGGAGTCAAAGTTTTTTCATTAAGAGAAAGTATAGTAGTAGTTCTTTGGCATTATTAATTGGGTCAAGCCAATCCAAGTCAAATAAAATTAATTATTTTTATTAATTTTAATAATCATTTTCAAAATTTTATCTATTCAATTATCTTAAATGGATCTTAGTGAAAATTTTAAAATTAATAAAATTATTATTATATTTAATAACTATTAATTTCATTAGTTACTTTTAAGTTTAATAATTTGATAATTAATTTATTGTTTAATTTAAATTTCTGAAATAAATTAATTTCAATTTTATTCCATATTTTTCATTTTTATTAACCTAATCATTTTAAATAAAATTAAATGGGTTTAACATTAGTGAAAATAATTTTAAAATAAAAATTTAGAAGTTATACTTGAGTTTCTTTAATGTAATGATTTTCAATGGAATTTAAATGGATCTTAAAATTTTATTAGTTGTTAAATTGAAAATTGCTATAATACTTATAATTAAATTCCAATTAATTAATTATAAAATTCATATTTTTATTAACTATTTTTAAATTTGTATAATTTAATTTTAAAATTAAAGTGTTAAAATGTTTTCTTTTGTCATTTTAAATTTTATTTTTATGGTTAGTTTATTTTTAAAAATTACATATTTTCAAATTTTATATTAGCATTAATTTATTAGTTAATTTTTTTCAAAATTGTATTAATGTAATAATTTTTGTTATTAATTTAATAATAAAATAACAGTAAACTTTTATTTTTTCTTAGTTAATTGTAAAAAACTAAAAATAGATGATTAGTCAAAAATGAACTGAACCCTATATAATACGGGTACTGCAAACTATAAGGACCCATATATAGTGTGAGTTGCTAATGAACTTTGGGTTGAGGTCCCATATCCATCATGGGTAGTTGTTTGTCTACCAAGACCTGAATACAATGTAGTTAGTTCGAAAACATGTTTTATAAGACCTAAATCCTTCACCCGTGAATAGGAAATATGTTTGCGGAACCCAATTATGTGATGGGATTGATTATGATATAAAAAATATATGATATGGGAAAAATTCACAACTAATCAATTAGCATCATAAAAGAGATGACCAATCAGCTGGTATTAATCAAAATTCAAGAGAGTGTTTTGATTGGTCAAATCTCTTCCAATACCATGTCTTTTCGTTATCATAGATTTTCCTTTAGACTCAACTTGGAAGGAGTACAAATACAGATTTGTAGCGTACAAAACCTTGAATTTTGTATTATTTTGTATGTATTTGTACTGTACATATTTAAATTTGTACTCCTTCCAGACTAAGCCTTATGTGAAACACATGTGACATTGATTGTTTTGAGTCTTTTGACCAATATTTTGCAAGTAACCATTTTGAACCAACCCCTGGCAAGGCAAATCCAAATTAGGTGCAGTTGATGATTGACGTGGGGTGTTAAACAGCCCCTATTGCAACTATCAAGTGCAGCCAACCCAGACTGTAAATGCTCACGGTTAGTGAAGGCAAACCCCACATAGACATCAAATCCTAAAAAGGAGACTTGGAAACAGATTTGCCAAAACCAAAATAGTCTCGGTTTGTTGGTTTTGACTAGAATTAGGGATGGAAAATTCCCCCATAAAACCGGGGCCCTGCTTCGAATGGGGCGGGTTTTCCCCGACCTTAAACGAGGATAGGGTGGGGATGGGTTTTGTATATAATTCCTCGAACCCGCCCAAACCCAAAGGTAAATTAGTAAAATATCTTTAGGTTTAATATTGATATTTAAAATATCTTTAAGTTTTCCCTAAATTCTTAAAATCCTAGGATCCCATAATTCCATTTTTGAAGTACCCCTAAAGTATTATAATTCAATCCCTAAAATACCCCCAATTCCTATATCCTATGTGTAAATTGTCCACAAAATAGATAATTTTGAATAGTTTCCTTGGAGCAGGGAAAATCCGGGGATTCCCCGTCCCCGATGGGGAGTGCATGCCCTGCCCCGCCATCGGGGGTGAGGCAAAGTATCTTGACTATGGGGCGGGGACGAGGAGGGGGTGCCCCACCCCAAACCTGCCTTGTTGCCATTCCTAACTGGAATAAAAAATTCATCTCCTCTGCCCCCTCCCATGAGATGTTTTCATGCCAAGTTACTTGTTTCAGAGAAAGCTAATAACCATGAGAACATCACATATGACAATTATCATGATATGGGCCATCTGACATGGCCTAATTGAACTTCTCATAAGGATGATGTTGGAAAAAAGAATCAAATGACAATATAAAGAAAATAATATAATTCACATGTCAAAAATTTGGAGAAGAAAAAGAAAGCACACCTAAAAAAGTATCATTGGTAGGGAAAAAAGAAAATATATGTATATTTTACCAAAACAAAAACATGTTAAATAAAGGGAGAGGATAAAAAAAAAAATACTTGGGTAAGATGACATTAGCCTGTTACCTCTCTAGAAAGACTTCTTCTAAAAGAAGTCTCTTAGGGCAGTCCCCGATATCAAGATGAGGCCTCTTTAGTTTGGTGTGGCCACACTCTTTGATATCAACATTGTGACTCCTTTTGTGTCATTTTCCCCGATATCCAGATAACTGCCTGTTTAATTCCCCATTTTGTGTCATTTTGCCTCTTTCCCTCTCAATGAAGGAATAACCAAGAGATGGAGGAGAAGACATGGTGTATTTGTGTACTCTTTCTTTTCTACACTAAGGGCATATTTGTCCTTTTATTTTCTTTAATATAAATATCTCTTTTAGGGTGTCGATAGTCACTAAGTGACACACCTAACAATCTGTTGTGTTCTCTTCTCTCTCTCTCTCTCTCTCTCTCTCTCTCTCTCTCTCTTTTCAATCTGACTCTGACATGGTATCAGAGCATGTCACAATCTGATCTGCATTTAACCCCTTTTCAACCCTTTTCTTTTCTGCTATCTAGAGTACTTCCTAACAGTATTTGGGAGGCTCTCGAGTGCCCTTGAATCCCTCCTCTGGGGCAGCTTTGATCAGAACTCTACGGACAGTTTTTCTGGATTGTTGTGCCATCAGATTTCTCTCTTTTGTTGGATCTCATTATAGAGACATTGGATCAGGCTGAAACTTTAGATCTAGTGTCACCCAAAGAAGATCAACTGATTCTAATTGGTTTGGATTGGATCAGATTTGATTTAGAAGGGTTTTGAGCCACTTCTAAGTTCAGTAGACCCTTATAGTTTCCTTTTCTGGATATCGACTGAAAGGTACCTCTTTCTTTCTTCTGATTTAAACCCTATCTTTTGCTTAGAAGTGTGGTTTTTTATCTCTTGTGATTCAATGGCATTAGAGAGGATGGAGGTTCTCCCTATTAAGTTTAATGGTATGAACTATGCACTATGGAAGTTTAATTTTCAATTTCATGTTGAGGCAAAAGGTCTTTGGGGATATCTGGATGTATCGGTAGCTAAACCTGATGGTTCAAATATCAAGGGTCTTAATCAGTGGAAAATTGATAATGCGAAAATCGCATCATGGATCCTAGGATCAATTGAAACTGACATTGCAATCCCTATGAGTGGATATAGGACTGCCTATGGGATGTATGAATATCTTGACAAATTATATCAGTAAGAAAAAGAATGCATGCACTTACTGCAAGTAGTTCGTCCATATCATTTCTGAATGTCCTACTCTGCATCAGAAAAGTGGTGGACCAAATCAGAAAAAAAGAAGCTACAAGGCCTATTAGACTGTTGTAAATGGATCAGATGCCGCATCCTCCATTACTTCTATCGCTAAGAAAAATGACACTTCTAGTGGCATGTCTGAAAAACGGATTCGACAACTCATGTCCTCGGTCATCACCTCAGCCTTTTCTACTATTGGTTTGTCTGGTAAGTTACCGACCTATTGTCCCTCACCAAATCACCTCTGGTATATTTACTCAGGATCCTCTAACCATATGACAGGGACCACACTTGGTTAGTATCCTAAACCCCATCTTCCCAATAAACACATTGTCACTGCTAATGGTGTGAGAAATTAGGTATACTTGGATGTGAAGATTTGTATTTATCTACTTCTAAGTCATCTCTGTTTCATTTATCCAAAACTTTATTTGTACCCAAGCTCACCACCAATTTGATTTCAGTTGGCCAACTTGTAGAGGAAGGTAACACTGTCTCATTCTCTTTTGATGGCTATTTGATACAGTACCAACAAACTGGGGAGGTGAAGGGGAAGGGGCATAGATTGGGACGACTATCTGCTTTGGAGTTTGAGAAGAATAAGGCTGCACCTGTTTCTACTTCCTCCTTGCTTTCTACTACTTCTAATTTGGAGTCCTTTAATTGTAATAATGATTGGTATTTGTGGCGTAAATGCCTTGGCCATCCGTTTTCTAAGAAACTTGATCAGTTATTCGCTTCTAGTAGTTTACCTGTTTCTGCTATTTGATTCCTTTAAGAATGTTAATAAAGATTGCATTACTTGTGGTTTATGTAAGAGTCATATTTTACCTTTTCACTCTGAGCAAACTATAGTTATTTTTCACTTAATACATATTTAAGCACTTTCATGCTTATGTTACTACCCAATTTGATGCTCAAATATGTGTGCTACGACCGGATTCAAGGGGAGAGTATTTTGATGGGGATTTCCAAACTTACTTAATACAACATGGAATTCAATTCCAGAAATCTAGTCCAGGCACCTCACAACAAAATGGGGTAACAAAAAGAAAGAATGGCATATTTTGAGTGTAGTCAGAACACTTCTACAAGATTCCCATGTACCCTCTTAGTTTTGGGTGGAGGCGGTTAACACTGCTGTGTATCTCATAAATCTTCCTTAGTTTGTTTTAAATAAATTTTCTCATTTCCAATATCTCTTCCACAAACCTCCATATCTATCTATGCTGAGGGTTTTTGATTGTGCTTGTTTTGTTCACCTTCTACCTCATGAACACACAAAGTTAACTACACAAACGGCTTTGTGTGCCTTTATGGGGTACAGTTCTGAACATAAGGGATTCCTTTGCTGTGATCCTTCGGATTCGGTTTGACGTAGTCAAATCTCTCGTAATTTAGTTTTCCTTGAGTGTTTTTTTTTTAACATATTGTAAAATTCCCAGCTCCTCCCATTTCCTTGTTGCATAGTTTTGACTCTACAGGTACCTCAAGCATACCAATGCCACCTCCGCAGTGCAACAACTTCAGACCTACTTTAGGAAGCAACGATCTTCTTTAGTGTCAATGCCCCCCTCTGCTTCATCACCAACTATTGATCCAGTCACTCCAATTGCCCCAGTAAGTGCACTTGATCCTCCCCTTGAACCTTCTATACCCACTTTACGTTGTTCTTCTAGAATTTCTCATACACCTAACCGTTATGGTTTTTCACTGGACCATAGCTCTTTCTCTGTTGTTTTAACTACGACAAACATTCCTAGATCTTACCAACAAGTTGTAGTAGAACCACACTGGAAAGATACCATGGATTCTGAGATCCAAGCCCTTCTTGAGAATGACACCTGGGACTTGGTCAAAGCTCCACTTGAGACATCTCTCATAGGAAGCCGATGGGTCTACTCTGCGAAACTGAAATCTGATGGGAGCCTAGACAGATACAAGGCTAGGTTGGTTACACAAGATTATAAATAGGAATATGGGATAGACTATGAGGAAACCTTTGCTCCTGTAGCAAAAATGACCATTATACGACTTCTAATAGCTATATCTGCATCCAAATAGTGGACAATCCACCAGATGAACGTAAAGAATGCATTCCAACATGGGGAGTTGAAGGAGACAGCCTATACGAAGCCCCCTCCTGGATATTGTACAGACTCGCAACTTGTTTGTCACCTAAAGAAGTCACTCTATGGTTAGAAGCAAGCTCCTAGAGCCTAGTTTGAGAAGTTCAGATCTGTTATCATTGATGCAGGATTTATCTAGAGTACTTCAAATTACAGGGGATGACGATCTTACTTCTTTATGATGATGATATACTCGTTACAGGGGATGATGTAGAAGGAATTGCTGAGCTGCAATAGTTACTCAGTGAATCCTCTAAGATGAAGGACTTGGGTCCTTTGACTTATTTTTTGGGGCTTGAAGTAAGCCAAAATTCTCGGGACTATTTTGTTAACCAGCGGAAATATGTTGTTGATCTTGTTAAATTGGCAAATCTTAGTGATTCCAAGGTTGTGGATACTCCATTGGAGCTGAATCTGAAACTTAGGATGATGGTTCTTCCCTTGAAGACCCTACTCTTTATTGTCAACTAGTGGGCAGTTTAATCTATCTCACCATGACTCGGCCAAATATATCATATGTAGTTCAATTGCTGAGCCAGTTCGTGTCTTATCCAAGACAACCTCATTTATTGCAGTTCATTGGATCATTAGATATGTGCAAGGCACCTTATCATACGGGATATTCTTCTCCTGTTCATCCCCCATTAACCTTACGGCTTTATGCAGATGCTGATTGGGTTGGATGCCCTGACACCTGACAGTCTACTACTGGCTAGTGTGTATTCTTAAGCAACTCTCTTATCCTGTGGAAGTGCAAGAAACAACCTACTGTATGAAAATCTTCCACTGAGGCTGAATATAGAGTTGTCTACCGTGTGCAGTGAAATCATATGGCTCCGGGCTCTTCTACTTGACATATTTAATGAGCCATCATTGTCTGTTCCTCTCTATGCAGACAATGTGCAATCAAAATTGCCTCCAACCCTATCTTCCATGAGCGCACCAAACACATAGAAGTTGATTGCCACTTCATCCACGACCTCCTTCTTGAGGGTATTATATCTCTTACGCATGTCTCCTCCATCCTCCAGTTCAGTCAAAGTTCAAACCCTAATTCAGTTCAGCCACAGTTCAGTCCCCGGTTCAGATTCAGTCAAGCATAAATTTTTGGAATGCCACACAGATCAGCTTGTTTGTACATTGCTGAGAAACAGTTCAGAAACAAAGAAGGGCAATTCTGCAGTTAAGCTGACTTTGTATGTACTCTTTTCATCACTTTTCTTGGATACACAGTTACTGGAAATGTTTCCAAGGAAGGTAGCCGAGCACTGTCTTACAGTTACAGGTCATTTTCACCTACACTGCTCAGTTGTCTAGGTACAAGAGAGGACCACTCAATCCACAGAAGATAAATTTATCTTTGCAGTATCAGATTTTTCCTTCCTTTTAAGGGTTTCTTGGCACACAGCCAAGGAAGAAGAAGAGAAGACAAGCAGAACCCCCTTCAGATCAGTTCGGTCTGCTTCTTGATCAGATTCGATCCACAGCAAGGAGAGTCCAAAAAAGGAAACCTTATCACACTCTTTCTGATCTCAGAAGGCCTGCTCTAATACCATGTTTTCAGGCCAGAGATATCAGAGAAGGAGAGGAAAAGAGGAGGAAGGAAGAAGAAGAAGAGAGAAGAAAGTTTTAGATTCAAAACATGTTGCTGGCGGCGCTGGCTCTTTTTGCTTTTATATTAGGGCGACCCAACTTATAATAAAAAGGGAGAAATTGCAAGAGTTCCCCCGTGGCACTAAAGAACAGAAATATAAGATAAACAACTTGGAGAACTAACTGATTTCAACAGAACTCTATCACATGCCTCTTCTAGATCAATTAATACCATATGAAGATCATTCTTTTTTTCTCTAAGCTTTTGTATCCTTTGTCTCAAAAAAAAAATATACATATATATATAACTTCCATGGTTGATCTCCCTCATATAAAGCCAAATTGGTTCTTTGATACATTTGTTTCAAGTCGTAATCTTTGTTCAATTATTCTCTCCCAAAGCTTGTGTGGTTCATGATTTTAATCCCTTCATAGTTATTGCAACTTTGTATATTATCTTTGATTTTGAATATAGGCACCATATTGCGGTTTCTCCGATCATCATGCATTGTCTTTTTCTTTTTCACTATCTTATTAAATTGCTTAGTTAGCCATAACAAGACTACCTTTTCCATACCTTTTCACACTTCTATTTGGAATCCCATCAGGTTCAAACGTCTTTCCCTTCATCTTATTTAGTGTCTCTTTTACTTTAGTAGTTCTAACTCTACGAAGGTACATGTTATTTTTAATACTACTAGTATTGCTAAGTTCTCCTCCATTAGCACCCTCACCCTATTGTTCATTAAATATTTTTTTTCAAAATAGTTTTTCCGTCTTTACTTAATGCACTTAACATGGTTTAAATCTCTACTATTCCTTTCTCTAATCTCTACTAGAAAGCAATAAAGCCAAGTTGAATTTTGATGGGAGCTCCCTTAGAAACCTGCTTATGCAACGATACCCCTTTTGAGATAGAGGGTAACCAAGGAAGATGCAAGAAATAGTACGAGGATCAAGTTTACCCCGAGTAGGTGACAAGTTATGAACAAAGCAACAACACCCAAAAACACGCATTGGAATGGGGAACAACGGAACTATAGGAAACAAAAGCTGATGTGGGGCCTTATACTCTAGTAACCGAGATGGCATACGGTTGATGATGTATGTAGCACACATAATAGCATCCATCCAAAAGAGTTTCGGAACATTCATATGGATTAACATGCCACGAGCCACTTCAAGAAGATGACGATTTTTTCTTTCAACAGCACCATTTTGTTAGGGTGTCCTAGCACAAGAGCTTCGTTGAAGCAATCCACTCGAAGAAAAGAATTTCGTGAGATCACTATGGGAGTATTCCTTTGTATTGTCCAACTAGAAAATATGGATTTCAGTTTGGAATTGAGTGAACACCGTGCGTTGAAAGTCTATCACAATTTTAGGCACTTCATCTCTAGATCGCATAGGGTAAACCTAGGTGTATCTAGAGTAATCATCGATTAAGGTAATGAAATATTTATATCCAGCCTCAGCAGGTAGAGTAATAGGGCCCCAAACATCAGTATAAACAGTTATGAAACGGAAATTCAGATCTTATATTTTTCAAAGGAAAAGAACTTCTACAATGTTTACTCAATTGACATGTCTGACACTGCAACTGACTCTAACAAAGACTCAAACAACTTTGGAAACATAACTTTTATTGATTCAAAAGAAAGATGACCAAGACGACTATGCCTTAAATAGGCCTGACTCTCACTGAACAAACTCAAGGACTCTGTAGCCACAAGACCAGCTTTATCCTCCAACACGTAGAGACCATCCACCATGCTTTCTCTACCAATCGTCTTCCCCGAGGCCAAATCCTGAAACACAGATGAAGACGGATAAAAAATAACTGAACAGTTCAAGGAGTGAGTAATACTACTAATGGAAAGAACCATCAACTAGTCTCACCTTATCTCTCCCAGAGAGAAGATTGTATGCCTGAAATAAATTTGACTTACCGGTCATGTGGTTTGAGGCTCCGGAGTCAATTACCCAAGGGGAATCAGAGGTATGAGATGACATATGGAAGGCAGTGGCAGTGTTACCTGATGCAGACGCAAAAGAGGTAGAAGGAGTAGGACCATAATCCATCTAGCGAAGAGTCCTACCATATAACTCCAAATGGTCACGGAAGGAGTTGATCTCTTCCTTAGGGTCAGAACTGGGATGCCTTTCCTGAGTTACCATGGGGCCAATCTATTGAGATGCCATATTAGCTGAGTTATACTTTTTCTGATTCTGCTGACTTGGTTTCTTGCCCTGATCAGTTGTTGACTCTTACCCAAATCCTGTGCCCATTTAGGTTTTCCATGGAGATCCCAACACGTATCTCTGGTGTGTCTTGTCTTCTGGCAGTAAGTGCACCAAAGCTTAGTCTTATAATTTGTTCTCTTCTGAGAGTCACCCTTCTTAAAACCACCTCCGACATTAGTATTTGAACTTCCCCGGATAGCTAGGGCAACTAGCTTCCTCTCTGTACAATTCATCACATTTCTTCTACTCTCTTCTAACTGAACCAAGGCATAAACCTCCTGAACTGATGGCAAGTCTTTACTTCTCAAGATCTGCACCCTGATAGACTCATATGAAGGATTCAGCCCCAAGAGGAAGGCAAATACCCATTGCTAAGATACAAGTGATTTGTATGCCTTTGCATCTTCATCACACTTCCAATTAACATTTTGATAGTGATCAAGTTCTTTCCATATCGATGCCAGATCTAAATAGTACATTGAGAGACTCCTTTCCCCCTGCTTGCAAGTGGACGATTCAGCTTGCAGTTGATATATCTTGGCATAGTGTCTCTGCTCTGAATAGGTGGACTTTGCTTGTTCCCATATTTCACAAGCAGTTTCAACCCACATAAAAGTTTTCACCTGTGACAGCATGGAAACCAAGAGCCATGACATCACCATACTATTTCTTGGTTCCATCTATTACATTCAACACTTCCGCTCTTCGGTTCCTTCACTTTCCCATTGATTTATCCTATTTTTCCCCTAGCAGTGATGTAGAGTTTTATTCCCCTGAACCATTCAAGGTAATACAGACCATCAAAGGGAATAACAGCCATGGGGAAACTCATATCCATTCCCCCACTCACTCCATTTTGACTTCCAAGAATCCCTGAAGTAGCAGAATTCTCAGACGACATGGTCAACACAGAATTTTTTTATCTAAAACCTCAACTTAGGATCCCTCCTTATATCAAAACAAAAGGCTTCACACACAACAAGTGATCATTCCTCACACACTTCAGTCTTTTGACTTAATTTGTGCAAAAGACCAGCACCAATTTCCAAAAAAATATATGACAGATCTGATTTTCAGACCTGTACGGAATAACAGTCCCAGCCCACTAGTTTTCCAGAAGGTCTACAAGCATTAATCACAAGGGGAGATCCTTACACACAAGACATCAAGCCAACAAGTAGAGAAAACAGGTCATACGTGACCTACAGCCACCTTTCACAGGTACAGGATCACACGATCCAAAACAGAGGTAAAAAACCTCACAAGGGTCTGCCAACATTCAGTGGTTCAGATTCATTCGTTTTCCTCGGTACACGACCAAGGGAAGAAAGAAAAACAGGAAAAAGGGGCGGTACCAGTTGCAGATCTGATTCGATCAGCCCAGATTTACTCCTTTTTTCCGCCCAGATTCAGCAGCTTGGAGAAGACACTTGATCGCCCAGATTCAATGGCCATGCTCTGATACCATCTTGACAGTAAATCTGATTGAAGATTACAGCAGAAGAGGAGAGAAGAGAAGAAAGAAGAAGGATTAGAGGCAATAGAACAGTGCTGGCGGTGCCAGCTTCATTATAATATATAGGGCGAAAAAATAAGAAGGGAAATGACCCTTGTGCCTCTACTAAGTAAAGTTACAATAACAGATTAAAATAAAAAAAAAAGTAAAAAAAATAAAAACTTTAATCAGCCAAACAGACCCTAACAACATAAAAACAATTATTTCAACATTTCTTAATTTACATTTTCTTTAAAATACATGTATAATCAAATAATATGTACAATGAAGACTCGTTAATTAAAATAAGTAAAGAGGTGGGCTAATGGTAATTAAGCAATATATAGAAATAAAAGGTCATGGGTTCAAGGCTTACCAAACGTATTTTAAAATTTCAATTGTTTAAGGACCCGAGTAGTTTCACAAAACTGGGATCAATTCATCAATTTTCTGGTTAAACCGTCCAATCAGCCGATTTTTGTCCAAGTGCGGTTATTGTGGCATGATTGAACTGGCCAAGGTCCCAGGTCATGGTTCAACCGGTCTGGTACAGTTCTAAGCTATATACTGCAGGGGTACTTTGGTCCATTTACTTTCTTTTGTGTTATGTACAACCACCATAGCACCACCAACAAGCTTTTTGGCTCTCCCACAATTTTTTCTCTATTTTCTCATCTTCCCTTCTCTTCTTCCTTCTCTCTTCTCTTCTTTCTTAGAAAACATGGTATTAGAGCAGGACATTGCTCTCTGAATCTATTCTTCTCTGATCGTAGCACATCTTCTTTTTCCCTAGACTAAGAATGGAAGAAACAAACACGTCCCAGGTCTGAGAACACTTTGACCCCTCTCTCTCTACTCAGAACTCGACTGTAATCCAAGAAAGACAACATCAGAGAACAGTGGATGGTCAATTGAAGCTTTTCCTAGAGGTTGGTGATTATTTTTTCTATTCCGTTATTATTTTTGGGTTGAAACCTTCAAAGAATTTGCTCGGACTGAACTGGACCAAGAACTAAATTGTTTGTAGCCTTGGTTGTTGGCAGTAAGTCCAAGGACAGGATGAGTTCTGCATTGGCCAAATGGTGTAAGGGTATTTGACGCTTCTGCGTGGATCTGTAGATCCAAAATTATAAGGTTTTGAAACCTTTGTAGGTCATGGGTGACCTAGTTCAATTGGCAGGGTACTGCAGTAACTTTTGTTGATGCGTTTGTCGCTTGTATTGGCCTTGGAAAGGTCGGACAGACTTGTACATGTGTGTGATAGCAGCTGTTGTGTGTGAATATGTTTTTACATGCATAAAAATCTCTAGGGAGTGGGGGTGGTTGTAATCACTGTGTGTGGACTGAAAGATAACAGGCCATTGTTCACTCTAGAGTCATTATATATGGCTACTGAAGATTCTGTAGCATTTTGAACTAACATCTAACCAGGTTGGACTGAATGATGGTCATGATACTTTAAATTTCCCTATGACTATCACTCCCTTGGATGGTAGGAACTACTTGGCTTGGTCCAAGGAGATGCAATTTTATATTACAGCTAGGGGAAAGGCGAGGTATATCACTGGGAAGGTAAAGGAACCTAGATCGGGGACTGCTGAATATGACAAGTGGGACCAAGAGAACTGTATGATTATGTTATTGCTTCTGACAACCATGTTACCTTCAGTTAAACATAATTTCATGTGGGCTGAGACAGCTAAAGAAATATGGGAATAGGCAAAAGCAACATATTCAGAGCAAAGGCATTATGCCAAAATTTATCAATTACAAGCTGAATCTTCAACATGTAAGCAAGGTGAGAGAAGTTCATCTGCCTATTATTCAGCCCTAACTTCAGTCTGGAAAGAGATGGTTCCTAGTAGAGCATTAAGTGGGAAAGTAAAAAAGATGCCAAAGCTTATAAAAAACTTGTGTCTCAGCAACGTGTTTTTGCTTTCCCATTGGGCCTCTATCCAATGTATGAGTCCATTAGAGTGCAGATTCTAAGCAGCAAGAACCTTTTGTCTATCCAAGAAATCTATGCCCTAGTTCAGTAAGAGAAAAGTAGGAAATCAGCTATGAATGCTCTTGAGGGGGAGTCTATGCCCTAGCACACTCTTGAAATTTGTTGGGAGTTGAATGGAAAGACAAAATAGGCACAAGTGTTGAACAAGAAGTCAGCACAGGATCAAAATAGGAACCCAAATCAGAAGAAGTATACCTTTGCCAACTTATTAGCTCATGATTCACAGTATAGTAATTCAACAGTGAATTCATCTAAAGATCCCCCTCCCCCCAGTTTTGATCTCAAGGACGATATTATTAACTCCTTCCATGATGATTTGGATCAATATGAGAGGGCTCTTAGACATACGGATACTGGGACTACTCCTTCGACTTCTTTTTCGTCCTCCTTAGGTAACTCTGCCTCTGCTTTCCATGTAGCCTCTAGCACTTTGGAATCCCCATAGATTATTGATTTCAATGCCTCGAACTATATGACTAGTAAGTCAACCCATTTCCAAGATTGCCCTTTGGTCTTCTACTTTCAGATGTTTTTCCGGTTCCAAGATTGCCTATTAATTTGTTGTTTGTTATCAATATTACACATGCATGAAATTGTTTAGTAACCTTTCTCCAACATTCTTGTGTTTTTTCAAGAGTTGTCCTCCGGGAAGATGATTGGTAGGGGGAACATGGTTGATGGCCTCTATATGCTGGAGAATAAAGTTGGTCTTGTGGTTTCGAAGTCCTCGAGCCAGTTAAATAAGAGTCGAGTCAGGTTGTGGCACCATCGTTTAGGCCATATGTCTTTTGGGTCTTTGAAGCATTTATTGCAGAACTATTTAAGTTTATGTTAGTTAGTGATTTTCAATGTCAAGTGTGTCAGTTGAGTAAGCATTGTAAAACTTCATTTCCTTTACGTAATGAAAGATCATATCTTCCCTTTTATCTTGTGTATTCTGATGTTTGGGCCATGTTAATATTCCAACTAAGAATGGCTATAAGTACTTCATTTTATTTATTGATGATTTTTATTGGTACACTTGGGTCTACCCTATGCACTCTAGAGAAGAAGTTCCTAAATTGGTGAAAGACTTTTAATGCATGATCTATACCCATTTCCAAATTGAGATCCAAGTCTTCTAATCAGACAATGCGAAGGAATATTTCCATAGTGATCTAACTAACTTTTTTGCTTCTTGTGGCTCCCTTCACCGTGCTAGAACCCCTCAACAAAGTGGGGTTGCAAAAAGGAAAAAACACCACCTACAGGAAGTTGCTCAGGGATTACTCTTGCAAATGAATGTCTCAAAAAGATTTTGGATGGATGTTGTACTGACCTCAACATATGTTGTCAATCGTATGCCAACTCGATTATTTGGAATATAGGACTCCACATGAGCTCCTTTTCCCAAAGGCCCCTCTATTTCCCATACTCATGTGTGTCTTTGGTTGCAAGTGCTTTGTTCATGATCTCTCTCCCACCCGAGGTTAGCTTGATCTCAAAGCTATTGTCTGTATTTTCCTTGGTTATCCCCTTTCTCAGAAGGGTTACCACTATTTTGACCCCATCTCTAGAAAATATTTTGTCCATGGATGTCTTGTTCTTTGAGAATGCTCCCTATTTTCTTGTTTCTCCTCAGGGGGAGAGTAAGGTTGAGGAGAAACTGACACAAGCTCTATTACATCCTCTTCCTCCATTTTGTGTCTTCCGTATACAGCATTATGAAAGTCAAGGCCAACAAAGTTCAGTAGTTGTGGAATAACCTAAAGCTATGCAACCAATGTCATTGGACTCTCAGGGGTAGATCCCTCACCCCATCCAAGTACCATCATTCTAGTTGATACCCTTGAACCTATTGATATTGGTACTTTAAATTATGATCTATATCTTCCCATTGCAAAGAGGAAAGGTGTCAGTATGGCTCACTTTTTATCCTATGAGAATATTTCACCCGCTTTTTGTGCTTTCCTTTTAGCCATTGATAGTGTTCCCCTTCCTAAGAGTGTTGCAGAGGCTTTATTAGTTTCTGAATGGACTGATGCTATGAAGGAGGAGGTTAATGCCTTACATAAGAATGGCACATTGGAATTGGTAAATCTTCTTGAAGGAAAGGAACCAGTGGGGTTGCAAATGGGTGTTTTCAGTGAAACACAAGGCAGATGGCATAGTTGAGAGATACAAGGCTCACCCGTTTGCAAAAGGCTTTACTTAGGTGTACATGGTTGATTATGCAGAAACCTTTGCTCATGTACCAAAGATGAACTCTATTTGGATCCTCTCTCTAGTAACAAGTTTGGATTGGGAACTTCACCAGTTAGACATTAAAATGCCCTCTCGAATGGTGATTTGGAGGAGGAAGTGTACATGAATCAACCACCCGGTTTCTGTACTGAAGGTAGTGACTAGAAAGTTTGCAAATTGAAGAAATTTCTATATGGGTTGAAACAATCTCCTATGGCCTGGTTTAGTAGATTCCACCAAGCAGTACAACAGATGGGTTTTAGGCAGTGTTAAGCTGACCACACACTCTTTCTAAAGAAGGAACAAGGGAAAACTGCAGCTTTGATAGTCTATGTAGATGACATAGTTATTACTAGTGATTAGGTCTCAGAGATACAGAGGTTGAAGAAGTTCTTGGCCACATAGTTTGAAGGGAAGCATCTAGTACCATTACATTACTTGGAATTGAGGTTGCCTGCTCTCAACAGGGTATCTTCATCTCCCAAAGTATACCCTAGACCTTTTGAAATATACAGGGAAGCTGGGTGCCAAACCAGCTGACACTCTTATTGATGTGAACCACAAACTAGGGGACTGCAATGATGAGCCCATAAAAGATGCAAAACAGTACCAAAGGCTTGTTGGAAGACTTTTCTACTTATCTATGACTAGGCCTAATATTGTGTATGTTGTGGGAGTTCTTGGTTAGTTGATGCAATGCTCTCAAGGCTGCACATCTTGAGGTGGCATACCGAGTTCTCAAGTACCTAAAAAAAATTCTCTAGGACTGGTCTCGTCTTTAAGAAGCATGGGCATATGAAAGTTGAAGTTTATATTGATTGCGATTGGGCTGGCTCAATGTATGGCAGGAAATCCACTAGTAGTTATTGTACCTTTGTAGGTGGAAATCTTGTTACTTGGAGAAGTAAGAAACAGAATGTGGTTGCCAAGTCTAGTGCAAAAGCAGAGTACAGGGCCATGGCTCATGGTGTTGCTGAACTCTTGTGGATTAAAAATCTGCTAGGAGAATCGGGTTTTCCTCTTGATGGTCCTATGTCACTCTACTGTGATAATAAGGCTGCTATCAATATTGCATCTAATCCGGTGCTCCATGATAGAACCAAGCATATTGAGGTAGATAAACACTTTATTAGGGAGAAACTAGAGAAGGGAGAAGTGTGCACTCAATATGTCAGCACTAAAGAGCAACTTGCAGATGTCTTTACCAAAGGATTAAATTCCTTGCAGCATTATGATCTTTGTGACAAGTTGGGGATGATTGATATCTGCACCCCAACTTGAGGGGGAGTGGTGTAATATCTAAGCTATGTACCGCAGGGGTACTTTGGTCCATTTACTTTCTTTTGTGTTATGTACGGTCACCTAATATATAAATAGAATAGTTGGCGCCGCCAGCAAGCTTTTTGGCTCTCTCACTTTTCTCCTCTTCTCTTCTCTTCTCTTCTTCCTTCTCTCTTCTCTCTGCTTCCTTGGAAAACAGAAAAGATTGCAAAGGATATAGAAGCTGAATTTAAGTGGGTAAGAAGTAGTGGAAATGGGTTAGCTTATTTATTCCCTTGCCAAACAATGGGTTATGAGTCAGCAACTGTTTTGGGCTTCTATGTAACTTGGGTTTGAAATTGGGGGATGATATTCTGTCACCAAGCTGTACTAACCACATCTTTAATCAAATATAATAAAATATATGTTCTGCTGACAAAAAAAAAAAAACATATGGTTAGATATTTTGGGATTGTGCATACTGGTGGATGATGATTTCTTTACATAGGTAATGAAAGCTTTTACTGCCAATTCCTAGAAAAATGATGCATTTGCAATTTAAAGGCCCTAACTTATATACCAAGCCTGTCCCAAGAATTTACCATTTCCCAATAAGGTGAATGTAATTGGTAAAGGAGAAATCAAGTATCTACATTATGAGAAAATGATTTAGAACTCGAAAAATCAGGTAAGTTCCTTGTACAAGGATGTTACAAGTACAATCAGGGGGAAGGAGGGAAGGAGGGATTGATTTTACAAAGGAAGCAGGGGAAGCAAAGGCAGAACAGCTGTTGGAGTTGGAAGAAGAAGGGAGGAGGATAGAGGTGTTGGTGTGGTGATGGCAGAAGGAGGAAAAGAGAAAGGGGGGGAGGCATTTGGGAGAGAAGAGGAAGTGCTTGAGGGTGGGAAAGGAAAGAATTAGTTTTGAATGGAGAAGAGAAAAAAGGTTAAAGGCTATAAGTGAGGAAAAAGGAGAACTAGAGTAGGGGCTGATGGAGGGGTAAAGGCTGGAAGGGTCAAGAGCACAAGTGTTTATATAAGGTAACCAAAGTCCTGCACCAAGCCAATTGAAGGAGAGGAGGGTAAAAAGGAGCAAGAGGACCTTGTGGAAGTGGAGGTGGATGAGACACATGCTGTGAATAGAGGATTTGATTGGAAAATGTTGTTGAGACAGAGGTGGAAGTGAGTAAAACTCTAGGGCCGGTTTCTTAGGGAGTGAGGAGTTTGCAAGGAAGTCTTTCAGGGCATTGGAGGAGAGGGGTAGGAAGGGTGAAGAATTATGTAGTAGTTCAGGCAAAAGATAGAAGGGGGAGGAAGACAAATGGGAGTACGGGAGCTGAGAATTTTAAGGGCAAAAGGGTGGAGGAAGTGGAAATGAGGGCGTAAATGGAATATAAGGGGTTTGAGAGATCCAAGAAGGAGAGAGGTGGTAAGAAGTGGAAATGTTATTATTGCAGGAAAGACAATTGGAAGATGTTGATTGGAAGATCATCAATGAAGTTTGGGGGGTGAACGGTGGAGCGGTGGTGCTGGAATCAAAATGCTTGTCAGGTGGGTTGTTAATTATTTGGAACTTATGGGTGCTGAGAAAAATTGGGTGTTTTTTATCCTAAGGCAAGGGTGATGGTATCAATTGTTTTTTATCCTAATTTGGACAGTGATAGAGAGCAGCTTTGGGAGGAATTGGAGAACTTTCATCAGGTGGAAGTGGTACCTTTGATGCTGGGGAGGGGGATTTCAATGTTACAAGAAGAGTGGGGGAGATGAAAGGAGAGAGAGATAAAAGAGTGCCAATAGCGATGAGGAGATATGGAGAGTTCATTAGAAGGAATGCTTTGGTTAAACCTGGGTTGGTGGGATCTAAATTCACTTGATCTAATGGTCAGGACCCATCAAATCTTAGAAGGCTGGATAGCTTTCTTGTGAATGGGGAGTGGGAGGAGATGTTTGTGGATTTGATGGAAAAAAACTCTTGTCTTGATATGTTCAAATCACAAACCAGTGGTGTTGAGAGATTTTGTGAGACTTGAAGGGCCTAAACCGTTTAGATTTAGGAATATGTGGTTGGGCCATCCAACTTTTTTGGAATCTATAGAGGAGAAACGGAGGAGCTTTCAAGTGGAAGGTTCAGCTAGCTTTGTTAAGTTGCAATTCTTAAGGGAGGAAATCATAGTTTGGAGCAAAACAACGTTTGGGAATGTAAGTCAAAGGAAGAAGTTATTGGGCGAAATGGCAAAGCTGGACAGATTGGAGTGCTTTGCAGATCCGGTCCTTGCCCAAGCTCAGAGTGCCACAATGACTGAGTCGTCTGAGATGAGACAAGAAGAAACTGGAGATAAGACTGTTTTGAACAGGGGGTAAGAGTCAGATAAATTTCAAAAACAAGAGTAGGTAGAAGTGGAGGGATGTCTAAAGGGGAGTAAAGGGGAGAGAAAGAGAATGAAATTCCAAAAGAGAAGGAGGTGCATAAGAGCAAGAAAAATGGAAAAGGAAAGAAGAGAAAGAAAAAACCGTGTGAATTAGAGAAATACATTGTGGAATAGACTATGAAAAGGTAGAAAGTAGAAGAAAGGAGAGAAAGCAAGTAGGAATGGCAACGGGGCGGGTTTGGGGCGAGGATTACATTCCCCATCCCCGACCCTGACCCCCAAATCACCCCCCATCCCCGTCCCCAATCCCCGGCAGGGAAAGGAATCCCCCCTCGATCCCCGACCCCGACGAGGATGAATTCCCCGTCGGAGACCCGTATCCCCGAATTCCCCATCTTCTCTCTATTTATTTTAATTAAAATTTTCATGTACTACTAAAAAATTAGGAACTCTCTTGTATCCAACAGGATATAGAGAAGATATAGAAGCAGCTTAAAGGTTGACTTAACACTAAGTTGGCGAAATGGGAGGTAGTTCCTTCGATGGTCGAGGCCTTAAATCTCTGTGACTGAATATGTTGAAAAAGTTTGATGAAATTGACAACCATGAGATTTAATAAGTTGTAATCACTTCAAAACAAAATGATTGAAGATAAAACAGGTTTGGGAAAAGAAACCGAATCGAAACTTACGGGTGTCAATGTTCGACAAGGAAGAGAAGTTAATCAAGGTTGCTAGAGAACAGCAGAAAGGCGACGATGACGAAGGTTGAAGGAAGATCTTTGAGTATCTCTTCTCTGTCCTTTGTCGAGACTTGAGTATCTCTGTCCTCTCCTCTGTCCGATGTCCGACGGGCGAGTGGTAACAGTCAACGACGGCAGCCGACCGTCAACGAATCTACGACGAAGACAAAGCTAGGGTTCATTCGTCTCTCTTCTCTTTGTCGAAGACTCGAACTTGCATAGTACTCCTCTAAGCTTTGTCTTCCTTGCTTCAAATTGAAGTACTCTTGGTACAGCTGATATACCCTAGTTGTGTTGTCTTGTCCAGAGTACAACTTTTTAGCATGATCCCAGATCTATTTGGCTGTATCTAGGAACAGGAAGTTCACACTAATCTTTGGTTCTATGCTGTTCCAAAGCCATGTCATTATCTGTGCATCATATTGTTCCCAATTACTGAACCCAGGAGAATTAAAGGTTTCTCCTCCCTCACATGTTTTGCTTTCCTCTTGGCCTTCAAGAACACCTCCACAGATTTTGCCCATGGTACATAGTTCTCACCATTCAACTTGATGGTTGTCATTTGAACACTTATATAATCTGAAGAAAGCATGATGTTGGTTTTGTTGTCATTCCCATCTACGGAACACTTATACAACCACACACTCTTTCACACGGCTTATCTCACTTATAGCACCACCAATCCCAGCTTTAAATACACATTGCACACCACACACTAAGGCTGAAATCACTCAGTCTTCACATCAAACACTTGGGCTGCATACTGCAAAACCATTCACCACCACACATTAAGACTTAAATCACTCAGTCTTCACATCAAACACTTGGGTTGCACACTGCAGAACTGATTACACACAAGGTCTAGGACCCAACCACCACTACCACCAATCACCACGACACAACCACCACCAAACTACTGCTGTTGTGAACCTCAGCAGTCGACAACTCTTTTTTCAACATACATATGAAGAGGAATGCAAAGGAATACGACTGAAATGCATATCAGTCACACCAAGCATCACCACAACCAACTTCTGAAGCAACAAGAAAACATTTACAGTCCCTTACTTGGACAAACAACAGTAGTGTTCATACCTGTCCACATTCAACCCTTTTTGATACTGAATAGAGGGTTTAGTATACCACTTCAACGACCACCACAGCAACGACTGGAGGCATTCTCACCTCCAGACCCACAAAATGACAGCTCCTTTTCAGCCCCTTATCGAACCTCCACTCAGGTTAATCAAAAATGAAGAAGACAACTGTGAAATCTGGCGGCAAACCCAGAAAGAGAACAGCAACAAGAAAAAAATAAGGATACGACCTTACAGCTTTGATACCATGTGAATAAACCCTAGTTCATTCTAGGTTAAAGCAGAGAAGAAGGAAGAAGAAAGAAAAGAGAAAGAAGGAGAAGAATGTTCGGCCAGACTAGAAGAGAGAAAAGTGGAAGTCACCCACTCCTAGCCAACCCACTTGACTTTTATTCATAAAACTAAGTTACAAGAAAGACAATGTTGTCCCTCATAGAAGATGGGACACATAACTTAAACTCAGATACAATAGACATTTCACTTTCAATAAGATACACCAGAATGACCAAAATACCCCTGACTCGAGCATTCTAACACGCTTCTTTTTTTGACACTCTAGTTTCCTTAGACTCTGGGAGGGGAGGTAACTTTCCTGCGAAAGAAAATTGGAGTTAGTCTATTCCCCAAAAAGTCCAAGCCTTCTGATGGGGAGTTTACTTGGGGAAAGATAAATACCTGTGATGTTCTCCAAGGAAGAAGGCCAAATAAATGTCTTTCCCCTCACATGTGCATTTTATGCAAGGCAAATGGTGAAACTTCTTACCACTTACTACTATCCTGCTCTTTTTCATTTTCTGTTTGTTCGTGCATCTCTTCTCTATTTGGTTGCAGGTGGGACCCTCTACGGGACTGTGCAAATCTTTTTAGTCCAGCTTTCTTCAGGCAAGAAAAAAAGAGAGGAAGATTACTATGGAAGACAGCAAGGGCAGCTACAATTTGGACTCTATGGGAGGAAAGAAATGAAAGACTGTTCAAGACAAGGCAAGGAACTTGGAGGATATTGTTGAAAGAGTAAAGACCAAAACAACAATGTGGGCAAAATCTTTGGAAGCTTTCAAATTGGTGGCAGTAGGTGATATTATCAGAGCCTGGTTTGAAGTGGCCAATTCAGCAGCTATGAAAGAAAGAGTAGTTCTGGACTGGAAACCGCCTCAATCAGACAGACTAAAACTTAATTTTAATGGAAGCTCCTTGGGTAATCCTGGTTTGTCAGAAATAGGAGTGTTCAAGGATGAAGCAGGGAAAGTGGTAACACTACTCTCAAGACAGATAGGAGTAGGGGATTTGGTAAGAGCAGAAATATCAGCCTTCAAGCCCTGAAACTAGCAAAACAAAGGGGTTTTAAGAACTTAGATATAGAAGGTGATTGAAAATTAGTAATTTCATGGATGGATGATAACAATCCAGGAGTGTGGAAGTTCAGACATCTAATAAGAGAAATAAAGAGCTTAGCTAAGGATCTAGAGGCAAGTTTCAAATGGGTTAAGAGAACAGCAAATGGGATGGCTGATAAGTTGGCAAAGCAAGGGGCACATAGGGATCAACTATTCTAGGCAGATTTGGGATAATCTCTGTAAATTGGAAAAGGTTGTATTTCTTTTTTATCTAATCTATTATGAATCTGTAATCTCTTTTCTCTTAATGAAATGAAATACCTTTTGATGGTGCGCAATCTGGTCGGTCTTAGTTGTCAACGAACTCGCCTCTGAGCTGGAGAGTCGGGGAGCCTGAAACGGGAAAAATGAGAGAACTCCGGGGGGAACCCGATGTGATAACTCCGAAGCTCAAGTCAGTAATCTCTCAAAGGCAAAGTGTAGACCAGATGGCGCAAAGCTCACATACCCTGTTCGCCGGGGGCAAGGGGCTCTTATAATCACTTCGCGCACTCGCTCCGAGGCCCTTGTCAGGTCGGGTATGATTACCCTTATGTCTGTCAATTCGGCCGTCGTCCTTTCTGCTGGGATAGAACCGTCACTGCCTAACCGTCTCTCTAACTGGAGATGGCGGTGTCAAGTGGCGGTGGCAGGTGGCCGTTTAGAGTGCGGCCATCAAGCATCAGATCCCAAGCCAATCAGGTGCGGCGCCCTTGGGAACGGACTTCCTCAGTGTCAGGCATAGTACGGTTTGTTTGGTTTTGGTGCCCTGAAGGTGTGGAGTGGTGAGCGAGGTGAAGTCTTGAGTTCGGAGGTACGTCCCGAACTGTTGCAAGGCAGGCCAGTGGATTTCTTTCCGGTTTGGGGCCAAGGCTGTGTTCGGGCCCCTAGTAGGGAGCTCGGTCCACTGGTTTCTCCTCTTGGTGAAAACGCCTTAGGCTTGCTTTTCTGTTGAGCTGTTGCTTTTGCCACGTGTCGCATAACTATGAGGTCGGGCCAAATCATCCTTCATCAATTGCCCCCCACTCCTCGCGCCAAGGGTCTTGCCCTGGTGCGGGGAGTTTTGCAAGGTGGTAAGTGGATTTGTCCCGTCGTTCGAATCTTGACTGCGCGAGTTGCATTTGCCAGGGTTCTTCGGTTCCAAGAAGGCAGGAAACGTGCCTACTGCTCATGAATGTTGATGGTCGTGACAGCGCGCGTTTTAAATTTCAAAAATTCGTGCCGTTGGGACGTGACAGTGGGTCATTTAAATTTAAAGAAAGCGCGCCTCTGTCATTCTGAAGGGACGTGCGCTGGCGGTTTTTGTCAGTTGCAGGGGGACGTGCGGTGCGGTTAGTTTCGGAAAGACGTACGCCGGCGCGACGTCGGTTTCAAAAGACGTGCGCTGACGTTTCGCTCTTTTCGGAAAGACGTGCGTTAATCACGCCTCGACCTTAGGGGACGTGCTGTCAGCGCGAATATGGGCCACCGGATCGTCTTTGATCTGCACGGTTGATTCTTGGTTACTGTAGCTATAAATAGTGGGGGACCCCAGTCGATTTGTCACTTCTGCAGTTTGCCTATTGAGCTCGCGTCCAACTTTTCAACTCGCGTCCAAGTTTTTCAGCTCGCGTCTCGGCTGGTTACTTAGCCTCTAAGGTTTTTTTGGGTTGTTCCTGTCTCCGGAGCCTTCAAAACTTTCTTCCGGTGATTACCTTCCTGAACCCACCTATTTTCCTTGATGTCTAGCTTTGATAGCTTAGACGACTCTTCAAGTAGGACTGATGTAGGTTCTACAAACCGAGCCGTATCCCCCGACTGCCTTAGTGATCCCGAGGTGGAACTTGAGGATGACTTTGAACCCATAGGCCGAGCAGTTTCGGGCAGTTTGGCGTCTACCTCTCGCCGAGGTCGGATGCTAGATAGGTTTGGTCCCTCAACCATGACGCCCGAGGGGCTCCAATCTATACTCGTGTCTTACAATATGCCTGGGGGGTATACATATTTCATTCCCTCGGGTAGTTTTCCTTGGGAACACGGTCCTGACGGGATCGTGATTTTTCGAGAGCAGCTCGCCGCGGGGCTACGACTGCCTTTCCACCCCCTTTTAGCCAAAGTCATAAACCACTTTGGCGTTACCATTGGCCAACTTCACTCGAACTCTATTCGGAACCTAGTGGGGACAGTCTCCCTTTTCTGCGAGCAGAATTTCCCTTTAGACTTGGAGATATTCTCCTCCATCTTGATGCTTAAGAGACAAGCGGGTTCTCTTCCTGGGGGAAGACGAGTGTATTACCTTTCTCCTCGCCCGGGCTTTAAGCTTCTGCACGATCTTCCTAATAAGGTCCCGGCATGGAAGCGGGACTACTTCGGCGTGCGAAGTGCGCAAGGATGGCCCTTTCAGACCGGGTGGGGTGAGGCTGCTCCTGATTCTGGTGTCACTCATGACAAAGAGACGGTGAAGGGCCTCCGGAAATGGGCACGGCAAGGTTTAAAGTGTCATGAGTACTTGACGGAGGCCAAGCTTATTGCGGCCGGTTTGAGTTCGGGTAGGTTTCTAGTTCTGCGATTTCTTTCTTTTTTCCTTCATTTTTTCTGATGTCGAACTCGTTTCTACAGTTGTGATGGATGCGGAGAGAACTCGTGGGGGGCGCCTGTTCCAGGGCATGAAGAGGAAGAAGCGGGTCGCCAAGCGAACTCGTACCGAGCTGCCCCCGGATGAGGAGCCTCAAGTTCCAGGCCACACGCCGGAGGATCTGCTGAGGGAGCCTGAGGTGACTCCGCCGATGTATGAAACTACCGGGGGGCCTTACGCTGAGACTACTCATACGGGTGCTCCTGCTCACTCTGGGTCCGCTCATACGCGAGCTGGGCCCTCAGGCTCGGGAGCTCAAGGGGAGTTTAGGAGCGTGTTGACGCCGGACTATGCTCTTCAGAAGAGTAGGGAGGCTACTTTCCCTGAGGAGATCGCGGCGTGGACCGATCTTCCTTTGAACCAGGTCGCCTGCCGCGCCGTAACACATGCTATGGTGGTAAGTCAGATTTCGTCTGCCTTTTTCATTTTCTGTCGCTTTTGCTGTCATTGCTCATTTGTTTCTTTTGGTAGGTGAATTCTTCAATTCATGCCTTAGCAGCCCAAGTGGAGAGGAGCTCGCGACAGGCGCGAGCTACTGAGGTTGTCGCCCATGCTGCTGAAGAGGCTTTCCGTGCTGCAGAGGCGAATACCCGAGCTGCTGAGTCGGCCGCTTATGCTGCCGAAGAGGCTGCTCGCGTCGCAATGGCTAGGCAGGCGAGGTCTCAGCGTGATGCCGAGGCCATGGGAGTCGTTGTCAAGCACATGGCGGACTTGAAGTTGGATTTGCAGCATCAAGTCGAATATCTTCAGGAGGACATCAGGGAGAAAACACAGATTTTTTCCCAAGGCATTGAAGATGCCAAGAAGAAGGTCGTTGAAGACTACATTGCCTCTCCGCGTTTTGACGATCTGATGGTGGATTCTTACTGAAGGGGGTTCAAGTTGAGTCGGTGGATGATCCGGAACACGTACCCCGACCTCGATGTTAGTGCCATATCCACTTCACGTATAACTCAGGAGATGGCCAATGCTGCCGATGGCGAGCCGGACTCTAAAGGAGAGGCAGGGCCTTCGGGTGTTGTTGAAGTGCCTTCTGATGGCCAATGTACTGTTTCTTGCAACGGAATAGATAAATCTTTTTGCCCATGTTCCTTTTTCCCAAACTGATTCTTTGTCGAACTGATAATATGCCACTTGTTCGGGTTTTTGTACTTCCGCGACCTGTTTTGCCGCGAAGGCTTTTTGCAGCGAACTGGTTTTTTTTTTTGTCAAGCTGATAATATGCCCGACTTTTCTTTGCTTGTTTACGCCGAGGTTCCTCTTGGCTCCGCATCGTGGCCCATAGGACCTAATAGCGATTTCGTCCACTTCGCTTGGCGGTTTATAGGTAGTATCGCCTTAAGTTCACGATGTTCCACGCTCGAGGTACTAGTTTGCCTTCCAAGGTTTCGAGCTCATATGCCCCCCCGAGCGCTCTCTTTACTTTATAGGGCCCTTCCCAGTTTGGTCCAAGTTTGCCCACGCCGGGTTCAGGCACCATAATCTTACGAAGGACTAGGTCGCCAACTCGGAAGCTTCGTCGCTTTAGCATTGTAGTAGCGAGCTACCTGCTGCTGGTAGGCCGCTGTCTGGATGTGCGCGAGGTCCCTTACCTCGTCCAGTAGGTCAAGGTTGGTATGTAACTCATCTTCGTTTGTCCGATCGTCGTATGTTTCTAGTCGCAATGTTGGTACTTCTATTTTCGCCAGGATAACTGCTTCAGTGCCGTAGGTGAGGTTGAAGGGGGTTTCTCCCGTGGCGGTTTTTTCTGTAGTTCGGTGAGCCACAAGACACTTGGTAGCTCTTTGGCCCACAGTCCCTTAGCACGATCCAGACGTGCTTTCAGTCCGCGCAGGATGGCTCTGTTCATTACTTCCGTCTGACCATTTGCCTGCGGGTGCGCGACTGATGTGAAGTTTTGCTGAATCCCCATGCTCTGGCACCACTCTTGGAACTTGATATCCTCGAACTACTTGCCGTTGTCGGAAATTAGTATCCGAGGTAACCCGAAACGACATATTATTTTCTTCCAAAAGAAGTTCTGTATGTTTCGGTCTGTAACAATTGCCAGAGGTTCGGCTTCTATCCACTTCGTGAAGTAATCTACTACAACAACTAAGAATTTTCTTCCGCCTGTTGCTGGCGGGAATGGTCCCAGGAGGTCGATGCCCCATTGTGCAAAGAGCCACGGGCTGGCGAGGTATTTGAGGTCGGAAGCAGGCTGATGGTGGATATTGGCGTGTTTCTGACACTTGTCGCATTTTCTGACGAGCTCGACAGCTTCTACCTTCATCGTTGGCCAGTAGTATCCTTGTCGAAGTGCTTTTTGGGCGAGTGCTCTGCCCCCCAAGTGTCCGCCGCACAGGCCTTCGTCAGTGTCGCGGAGTACGAAATCGGCTTCGGCAGATCGCAGGCAACGCAAGTAGGGGAGCGTGTAGGACTGTCGGTATAACCGTTCATCTATTATGACGTATTTGGCTGCCTGGCGCTGCACCGTCTTGGCCGCATTGCATTCTGCAGGGAGGGTTCTGTCTATCAAGAAGCTCGCGAGTGGGTCGATCCAGCTCGGCTCTGTTTCGATGACGGGAGCGACCTCCTCTGTCCCCCCCCCACCCCCCACCCCCCCCACCCCGAGAATACTAGGCCGAGGTAAATCCTCTATGTACACGGTTCTCATGTTGTTGTGACTTGTGCTGGCTAACCGGGACAGAGCGTCGGCCTCAGTGTTTTCTGACCTCGGGATTTGCTTGATGAAGTGTGACTGGAAGTTGAGCAGGGCCTCTTTTACTTTCGCCAAATATGCGATCATGGAGAGCTCGCATGCTTCATACTTGCCCGTAACTTGGTTGACCACGAGCAGGGAATCGAAGCAGATGACCAAGTGCTTTGCCTTTACCTTTCGCGCTAGGTTCAGCCCGCCTATCTGTGCTTCGTACTCTGCCTCGTTGTTGGATGCCGCGAACTCAAAGCATAGTGTGTATTCTAATTTTGTGTCGCCCGGGCCGCATTAGACTATTCTAGCCCCGCTGCCTTGCTGGTTCGAGGAACCATCCACGTGAAGGATCCAGGGCTCCTCATCCCAGTTCGCGTTTCGCCTAACCAGGAGAGATGCCACACTGGCTGCTACTTCACGGGGTTCAGACCTTATTGGCTCGGGAGCTCCGGGTTCGCCCGAACTGGGGACCTCGGGCTCGACCTGTAGGGCTTCGTGGCTGAAAGTGCACTCGGCGATAAAATCTGCCAAAGCTTGGGCCTTAATTGCGGTCCGGGGTTTGTACTGGAGATCGTACTCGCTGAGTTCGATGGCCCATTTCGTCAGCCTACCGGAGACCTCGGGCTTCAGCAAAACTTGTCTTAGGGGTTTGTCGGTTAAGACAACGACGGTGTGAGCTTGGAAGTACGGGCGGAGTTTCCGAGCTGATATCACTAGTGCGAAGGCAATTTTTTCTATCTGCGGGTACCTCGTTTCTGCTCCCTGCAGAATTTTACTAACATAATAGACGGGCCGCTGGACCCGATCTACTTGTTTTACTAATACCGAACTGACCACTTCGTCGCTCGCCGAGAGGTACAGTTCTAAGACCTCGCCTTCCTCGGGTCTGGCTAAGGTTGGTATGGTGGCGAGGTAAGTCTTTAGCTCGTCGAACGCGAGCTGGCAATCTCGGGTCCATTCGAACCCTTTGCCTTTGATTGCCTTGAAGAAAGGCAGGCAGCGGTCTGCCGACTTGGACATGAAGCGGCTCAGAGCGGCTATGCGGCCGTTTAGCCTTTGAACTTCTTTTACTTTCCGAGGTGGTCTCATATCAATGATGGCCTTTATTTTGTCTGGGTTGGCCTCAATGCCGCGCCGGTTGACAATGTACCCTAGGAACTTACCCGAGGTGACACCGAAGACACACTTGTTTGGGTTTAGTCTCATGTTATACTGACGCAGAATTTGGAAGACAAAATCCAAGTCTTTTATTAATTCTCGCGAAAACTGTGTTTTGACGACCATGTCGTCTACATAACATTCGATTTTCGTGCCAACTAAAGGCCGAAAAAGTTTATTTACAAGTCTTTGAAAGGTCGCACCAGCATTCTTTAGCCCGAAGGGCATGACCTTGTAATGGTACAGGCCGAACTCGGTAATGAAGCTGGTTTTTTCTTGGTTGGACTTGTCTATCTTAATTTGGTTGTAGCCTGAGTAGGTGTCCAGGAAGCTTAGCAGCTCGTGTCCCGAGGTCGCGTCCACTAGGCGGTCAATTCGGGGTAGGGGGAAGCAGTCTTTTGGGCAAGCTCGGTTCAGGTCGGTGTAGTCGACGCACATGCACCACTTGTTGTTGGCTTTTTTCACCAGCATTGGGTTGGCTACCTAGCTCGGGTAATGAACTTCCCTTATGAAGTCCGTTGCGAGGAGCTTTTCTACTTCGTTGATCGCCCTCCAGCGCTCCGGGGCTAAGTTGCATTTCTTCTGTCTAATGGGTTTGACTACAGGGTCAGTGTTAAGCTTGTGAGTTATAAGGTCGGGGTCAATACCGGGCATATCTGCCACAGACCATGCAAAAATGTTCGCCGGATCTGTTGCCAAGGCCGGGACGGCGACTGTTTCTTCAGTGGGCGAAGCTCGTTCCTCGCCCTGCTCCGCAAGTCGCTCTAGTTCGAGATCGTCGGTTGCCTTTGTTTTTCCCTTCAGGGCGGCAACATAGCACTTGCGGGACTCAAGTTGGTCGCCCCGCGCTACCCCCACACCGAAGTCCGTGGGGAATTTCATTGCCAGATAATAGGTGGAGACCACTGCACGCAGAATATGCGTAATTGGTCGCCCTATTATGGCGTTGTGCCGACTTCCACAGGTACTGTTATTTTTCCCAAGGGCCTGACTTCCTCTCCGCTGAAGCCTACCAGAGGAGTGTGAGCGGGTTTCAAATCGCTTTTTTGCAACTGCAACTGGTCGAACGCCGATTTGAATAGTATGTCCGCCGAACTACCTGAGTCTACCAGTACGCGCCGGACTTCGAAGTCGTTGATCCTTAGCTTTATGATGAGCACGTCATCGTGGGGGTAATGAACACCTCGCGTGTCGTCTTTTGTAAAAAAGATCGGTTCTTCCTTCTTCGGCCTCTTGGGAGGGTTCTGCTCCTCTCGGGCTGCTTCGTGAACTGACGTCCTTGCTGCCGCCAAAGTGCATCCTGCCACCACCGAACCGCCCACTATCACGTGGATGGTTCCTCGGATTGGCCTTTCTTCTAGGGAAGGTCGCTGCAAGGTTTCGGCCGGTCTGTTGCTCGACTCGGGGACATCCTTCCCGTGTTCCCCTTGCCGACCTGTTTTATTACTATTGTCATAATGTACAAAATTTCTAAAGTACCCGTGACGGATGAGTCCTATCTCGTCGTGGAGATTATTACATTGCTCGGTGCTATGACCGTGATTTTTATGAAAACTACAATATAAATATTTGTTCCTCTCGTTGGGGTTGCTCTTCAGGCGAGGTGGCCACTTTACGTAAGGGGCGTCCTTGATCGTCATCAGGATCTCGGTCCGCCTTGTGTTAATGGCGTGTAATCCGTCCGAACTGCTAAGGGAGCTCGGGGCGGCTGGCTTTGCTTCACCTCTCGGTTGTGGCCTCTTCTGTCGTCGGGGTTGGAGGGCTCGCCTTCTCTTTTTCTTTTTTCAACCCCGCCTTCGTTTCTCTAGTTGATCTCTTCTTCTGTTCTCATAAACTTGTCCGCGAGCTTGAGGAAGTCGGCCATGGTTGCTGGCTGGTTGGCTACCATGTGCCATTTGAGCTCTTTATGAGTCACTCCTCTTTTGGCCGCAGCGAGCTATACCGCGGGGTCTAACCGAGGGATCTGCAAACATGCTTCATTGAACCGTTTGATGTAGCGCCGGATGGGTTCTCCCTCTCTTTGGATCACCCCAAAGATACTTTCCTCGGTTTTCGGACACCTTTTGCTGGTAACAAAGTGCGTAGTGAAGATCTGCACGAACTGGGGCCAGCTTTTTATGGACCCAGAAGCTAGGTTCCGGTACTAGGTGCGGACCACCCCTCTGAAGGTGGTGGTGAAGGCCACGCACATGCACGACTTGCTTGCCCCAACGAGGTGCATTTGCGACTGAAACGCGTCTACGTGGTCGTTGGGGTCAAAGGACCCATCATACTTGTCCAGAGGAGGGAGTTTGAAATCTCTAGGCAAGGGGACTGCCAAAAGTTCTGCTGAAAGGGGGGAAGGAACTGAGAGAATGGGGGCGGTTTTTACCTCGCCCGAGCTCGTTTCTTCCTTGCCTCTGAGCTCGGGTAGCACGCGGGTAGCAGTTCGGCGACTTCGCCGGCGCCTTCTTTGATTGGGCCTGGTGCTGGCGCTGCTTGCCTCTGTGTTGCCGAGCTCGATGGGCCCGGATTGCTGGCCTGCTGCTAAGGCGCTGAAGCGGTTCTCCGTGAGTGGGAACTCGGGCTTGGAGCGCCGAGGTGACTTTGTTGGCGAGGTTCTTGACCCACCCGCGGGCTGCGAGGCTGGTGTGATCTTTCTTGGCTTTCGGCCCGGGGAAGAGGCCTGACTGTTAGGGGGGTTCTGCGATCAGGAATCCTCTCCTTGGTGAGGTCGTCCACCTTGGGGGGAGGCCTTGACCGGCTTTGAAACAGGGCGCCGGGGGGGAGCGACTAGTTCAAGGGTAGCTGAGGGAATTGTTGTTGATAATGGTGTTGGGAGAGGTGGTGCAACACCTGGTGTTGCTGGAGTTGGTGTTGTTGGAATTGCTACATTTGGGCCTGCATTGCCCGCATGCATTGCATCAGATCATCTATCTGGTTTTGGCGGGCCTGCATTGCCTGCGAAGTTCGTTTCGATGGGGAGTGGGAGAGGTGCCACCATGTGTGGCACATTCAAGCTTGGGATCCCATCCACTGAAAGGGGGATGGTGAACTGCCCAATGCACACCGCCGGAGCATGAAGTTGCTCTCCGGTAGTGGCTGTTTCGGTTCCACGTCCGGCACCGCTGGAGGAGGCCATTTCAGTGTTGGAGTGGGTGTTGGAGTTTTTGAAAGAAGGGTAGGTAGAAGAGATTTAGAGGGAGGCTTTTAGAAGCTTTCCCACAGACGGCGCCAATTGATGGTGCGCAATCCGGTCGGTCTTAGCTGTCAACGAACTCGCCTCTGAGCTGGAGCGTCGGGGAGCCTAAAACGGGAAAAATGAGAGAACTCCGGGGGGAACCCGGTGTGATAACTCCGAAGCTCAAGTCAGTAATCTCTCAAAGGCAAAGTGTAGACCAGATGGCGCAAAGTTCACATACCTTGTTCGTCGGGGGCAAGGGGCTCTTATAATCACTTCGCGCACTCACTCCAAGGCCCTTGTCAGGTCGGGTATGATTACCCTTACGTCTGTCAATTCGGCCGTCATCCTTTCTGCTGGGACAGAACCGTCACTGCCTAACCGTCTCTCTAACTGGAGATGGCAGTGTCAGGTGGCGGTGGCAGGTGGCCGTTTAGAGTGCGGCCATCAAGCGTCAGATCCCAAGCCAGTCAGGTGCGGCGCCCTTGGGAACGGACTTCCTCAGTGTCAGGCATAGTACGGTTTGTTTGGTTTTGGTGCCCTGAAGGTGTGGAGTGGTGAGCGAGGCGAAGTCTTGAGTTCGGAGGTATGTCCCGAACTGTTGCAAGGCAGGTCAGTTCGGCGAGGTGTACCCCGAGCTATTACCATGTAGGTCAGTTCGGCGAGGTATGTCCTGAACTATTGCAAGGCAGGCCAGTGGATTTCTTTCCAGTTTGGGGCCAAGGGTGAGTTCGGGCCCCTAGTAGGGAGCTCGGTCCGCTGGTTTCTCCTCTTGGTGAAAACGCCTTAGGCTTGCTTTTGTGCCGAGCTGTTGCTTTTTCCATGTGTCGCATAACTATGAGGTCGGGCCAAATCATCCTTCATCACCTTTGATTACTGGTCAAAAAAATTTGTCGGGGTCTAGAGAGAGGAGAGGGAAGGGTTAGGAGTGGAGTTAGAGAGAATGTTTCACTTTTAGGAGATGGCTTGGAGACAAAAATCAAGGGCCTTGTGGTTGACAGAAGGGGATAAGAATATTTCTTTTCGGACCTTGGTAAGAGGTCGAGAAAGAGAAACACTATTGTTAGGTTTGGAAAAGGTGATAGAATAATTGATGAGCAGAAGTTGTTTCCAAGGGAATATGGAGTTTGATAGGATTGGGGATGAGTGGAAGGTCTGGAGGAAGAATATATTTTCTAAATAAAAATATATTAAACACATATTTCACTAATCTGTTTTTTTTTAATAAGTAAAAGATCATTAAATTTCATCGAGATAAATAATGATAGACACTGTTACAAGCACCCCAAAGGGAGGTGTGAAATGCAGCCTCACTATTAAATCAAAGCTAGCACAGTAATTACAAATGTGCCCAATACAACTGATCCCTAATTAGCCCTTGCTTTGCTAAAGAATCAGCCAATGCATTTGCCTCCCTTCCCTCCTATTGTATACTCAGGTTCATCTGTTGTGTTAACCAATGGAACTTCTTCATTTCATTCTACAACACCAAATCACTGAGTCTGGATTTCTTAGCCAACCTACCACCACCTTTGAGTCCCCTTTAATCACCAGGTTCTCCAAATTCATGTATTTTGCAATCTGAACACCTTGTAAAACTGCAAACAGTTCAGCCTTTAAAGAGTGTCCAACCTCCATCAGTCCTAAATAAAGTGCTAGTATAAACCCTTATCTCTTATGACTCCAATTCCCAAAGGACCCTGGGTTGCCTTGACTACTCCCATCAAAGTTTAATTTCAGAGAACCTTCAAGAGGAGGTGCCCACACCAACCTTGTTTTAATTTTTTGCACTAAACTAGATGCCACTGAAAACCAGTTCCTCCAAATATCATCAAAGGAGAACTGTCTAAATAAATCCAAAGTTAATAGCCAATGCAAACAGTTCCTCCTTTTCTTGAAAGCTTCTTGCATTTCTTTCTTCCCATAAGGTCCAAATCACTGTTGCTCTAGTGCATCTCCACATTATTCTTCCCCTTCTTTTTGGCCAAGCAAAGGTAGAAGGGTCAAACAGTGACTTAATCTCCATTGGCATGTTCCACCTGCACCCAAACAGAGAGAAAAACCAATCCCAAATATCTGCAGCAAAGAAACAAGAAATTAGTAAATGGTAACAAGATTCACCATCAGATTTGCAAAGAGTACACTACTTGGGGAAATACACAAGAAAGGCCTTTTCTTTTGCAAGTAGTCCAATGTGTTAATCTTCCCATAGACCACTTCCCAACAAAAAGCCTTAAATTTGGGGGGAATCGGATGACACCAAACTTACTTAATAGGAAAAGAAAGAGGGGTAGGGGACTGGCAAAGAGGAAGAATTTAGAGAGGAGGTAAAGAAAATCAAGGGGGAGAAGGCTCCTGGTCCATATGGGTTTAATATTTCTTTTTATAAAGCATGTTGGAGAGTGGTGAAAAAGGAGATTATGGACATGTTAGGGAGTTGTGGGTGGAGGGCCTTATTTGAACTTTGAGATTCAGCAGAATTATAGACCTTCATTGGACCTTGAGGTTGAGCTGAATGAATGTCCAAATTTTTTACTAAAATACTAGATTTCTCAATAGGAGAGAGGATAAGACTGGATAATCAGATTGTGCTTGCTAAAATACCAGTATTGAGAAGACCCAGACCTGACAACCCCCCCCTAAAGAAGTTGAAAAGATGTCAATCATGCCTAGCTTCCTAATTAATGACCCACAACTGATAATCCGTTCCATCATTTACAACTGTAGCAGTGATTAACTTCAGTTGAATTTCTCTTTATAGTATTGAGTAGAACCATGAGCAGTTCTAATGGTACCTTACAATAACGATACAAATTTTTTAGGTCCTGTACAAGGAACCCAAGCTCATGAAGCAGTGAATTCAACCATACAAGGTTTCACACCATGTGCCATAGCTTCATACTCTGCTTCTGCACTTGACATTGCAATTACCAGCTGTTTTCTCATAAATGATGTGGACAGAAGCTGTTATTTGGTATTTCATTATATGATATATTTCATTGACTCAGATAGCCTTTTTATCTCAAACATTTATATGAATTATAGCTCAGTTGCATTTTTCACCAGGATACCTGTACAAGGATGCCTTATTGTATCAGATACTTCAATTTTTAGTTTAAATTCTGTATCTGACATCGTTTCCTGCCATGTCCTCGGCACATCTACATAAAGTAGGTGTCTGCTCAACTCTCAAAGGAATACAAGTCCTAAACATTGTAATAATTTGAGGCCTGCAAAATGCATAGTTTTTCTGATATGCTTCCATTTTACAAAAAAAAAAAAAACAATGTCAGTAAGTTCATGTCTTTCATGTCCATGACAATACTCATGTGGAGAATATTGCCTCTGTTTTTGTTTTTGATTATGGACAGAGGAAGAGAGTAACCTTCTTGGAAGAAAAGCCTCATCTTAAGGGAATTATCAATAGCATAGTTTTCATGCCATGGGTTGATTTATGTTTCGCAACTGGTGGAAGTGATCATGCTGTGATACTTTGGAATGAGAAAACTGGTGAAAACTTATGGAAACCAAAGGCCTTACACAGGAATCTGCATTCTTCAGCTGTCATGGGAGTTGCTGGCATGCAGCAAAAGCAGATTGTAATGTCCGTTGGTGCAGACAAGAGAATCATTGGATTTGATTTGCTAGCTGGAAGAGCTGATTTCAAGCATCAAATAGAAAGTAAATGCATGAGTGTGTTGCCCAATCCGTTGGACTTCAACCTATTCATGGTGCAAACAGGGTGAGGAACTAAAGAATTTGCTACAGGAGCCTTATTTTTATCGACTTGACTTTTTCATACGTATACTTTTATGCTCACAAATATTTTTTCTGTTAGTCATGCCATTTACTACACAACGGAGATTTTGTTTTGTTAGTCTGCAACAATACACAATTCAGAAAAGAATTTAAGAGAACTGAGAACCTGTGATTGAGTTGCTTCATTTCACCTATCGAACTAGTCCTTCCTAGATAACAATGTTGATGTGTTGCAGTTGCACAGAAGTAGCTTCAGAAATGATATTGACCTGTAAACATGATATGCATGGATGTGGAACAAGCTCAACCTATTCACCTAGAGTTGTTAACAGATCAGAATTGATTGATCTGGTACACATCTGATTCAATCATCAACCCCTGGATCCAAATCCAATCTGAAATCCGAAATGTTGGACTCAGATTGGATTTGAACTTAATCCACATCCATCTTATTTAAAATGATAAGAAATTAAAAGAATTTTAGAAAACCTAGTTATTTTTTACTTATACATGTATAAATATATATATATATATATATAAAATATTAAATATATCATTTATACCCTTTATGTAATTGTACATAATATCTTATATATAGTGAATGTGGATTTTAATTGGACTGGATGGAGTTAAATCCATATCTGATCTGATTATTAATTGGATGTGAGTTCTAACATCCAAATCTGGGATAATTGGATTTGTAGTCAAATCAGGTGTCGGGCTTTAGGAGTCCATTGACAGCCCTTAGCCTATATGAATTTAATCACTAATTTGTTTCTTTGTTCCAGTTAAAACTGTCATACATAGGATGCTGCTACAAATTTTGCCATTTCCCTGCTCTTGGTTTTGTTTCAGGCTCGAAGTCATAAGAGGTTCAATTAGTTAGTTGCAGTGGGAGGCTTCAGTTTTGTGTTTGTCAACCTTTTGCTCTGCTAATTTGCCATCAAATTGGCACATAAAATGTTTATGCACAAATTACACCTATTGTTCTACTATGTTGTCACTGCATGGATGTTTTCACATATGCATTGCTTTTGCCTATCTGCAGGGCTCCCGAGAAGCAGCTTCGGTTGTTTGATATCAGGTTGAGGCAGACTGAGATTCATGCATTTGGATGGAAGCAAGAAAATAGTGAATCACAATCTGCCCTAATAAATCAGTCTTGGTCTCCTGATGGTTTATACATCACATCTGGCTCAGCAGACCCCATGATCCATATCTTTGATATCAGGTACAATGCTCAAAGACCTTCTCAATCAATAAAAGCACACCAGAAGAGAGTTTTTAAAGCAGTTTGGCACCATTCCATCCCACTTCTCATTTCCATATCTTCTGATCTGCACATTGGGTTGCACAAATTGGCCTAAAAATGTACCGAGCTAACTTCTACATTTTCTGTCCCATTATGCACCTATTTTTATTTTATCAGATGAGCTCTTTATATGTAAAGGAACTGCAGTTCGTCGGTGTTTTTCAAACAGTAAAAGCAAAGCCATGATGGGCCATAAGTAATGAAAAAAAATTATACTCTGGGAATACGAAGAACATCTACAAAATGGCCTGTTTTTAACGTGTGTCCAGATATCTATTTGTAGTAACCGAAAACGTCAATATGGATCTGGAAAACAGACTTATTTTTCACTTTATTAAGGGAGCTGCCAAATCCACCTTCAGCTTTATCCATGAGTAACGTCATTTGAATCATTGAATGCATTAGTTCCAGCTCGTTGGCAACTACCAGTAGGCAGTAGGGTGGCAGTTGGATGGGTTTGTGTTGAGCTTCAACCGAACTCATCTAACGATTCTAACCCACCAACCTGTTAATGACCCATATATAAAATTAAATGGGTCGGGTTCAATCCAAACCTGCCTTGACCCAAGTACCCAACCCAGCCCATTAATCTTTTAATTCATTAAATGAGACAGAATATAGAATAAATCGCAGAAATGCAAAACTTAACAGAAATTATATAATTTACAAAAAAAATAATATACAAAGAAAACCCGGAAATTACAGAATAATATAACAAAAACTATAAAATAATAGCATAGAAGATGAAGGAAAATGATAGAATTTACAAAAAAAAAATATAGAAAATACAAAAAAGAAAACAGAAGCTGCAAAAAAAATAAAAAACAGAAATTGCAGAAATGCAGAATAACTCTCTTTTATGTTGGGTCTTGATGTAACTCTCTTTTATGTGCTGAATAAATTACATTACCTTTTTCCAAAAATAAAAAAATAAAAAACAGAAATTGCAGAACAATAATCCCAAAGTTATATAAAAACAGAAAATGAAGAAAATCAACAAAAGTTACAAAGAAAAGCAAAAGTTATAGAAATTTAATAGAAACTGCAGAAAATAGAGAAATTGTAAAATATCATGATCAATGCTTCAAAAACAAAGAAAATAGAGAAATTGCAAAATGAACAGGAAGTTGGAATTTCTTTCTTCAATTGGAATGAAGAAATCATTGCTACTGTAACATGGCAAATGGCAATTTAAAGGAAAACCAAAAATAAATTTCAAGTCTATGTTCACTTGTTCATTTTCAATTATAGATACAAAACCATAAAATAATGGTAATGACTCAGTTCTATTAAGCGTCCACTGAAAAGTAGATTGTGATTGCAGCTTTAAAATGGTGGATTGGTGATATTAATCAAACCCAGCCAATAAAGCTCTATCATGTTTTTATCTTGTGAAGTTTGGGAATTGGTGGTCGTTGGTTCTTTAGCCCCTAGAGAACAAAAAAAAATCTGGCAAAACCAAGCTCTGTAAAGTTTCATCGGTCCATCATTATTATCAAAAAGAAAGTTGCCACCGAAGAGCAGCGGTTCTACCTTGGTCTCTAGAAAGATAATACTAATAAGAGATTCTACTGAAACTAAAACAGGAATGGAGAAATCCACACTCACGGAACTCATCTATTAAACACTGCAAATGGATGGGAGTTTCCTGTGTCCAAGGTTCAGTCACCAGAACCTTGCTATTGTTGATTTCGTGCTGATTAGGGTTTTTCTAATTAGAGAGAGGAGGAGAAAAGAGATACATAGGGTAATCTAGAGTTAGAAAATGGTTAGCTGCCATCTCCAACCTCAGATTAGGGTTGGAACAGAGAGAGAGATGAACGAACAGAAGAATAGAGGGAAGAAAGAAAATCAGAATTGAATATATGTATATTTGAAATTTCCTGATCTTTTTAATGGATACCCATAACACATTGGGTACCATGACCCAATCCTCACTAAGCTATCCTTTATTGGGTTAACTGACCCGTCACATCTCTGTCGCACCGGACCTCGCCCCTCACAACGTGTGACTGACACCTGTCTAATCGTACGCAGTGGGGCGTTCCCGCGTGCAGGGCTAATCGGACGAATGTTAGCCCCAAAACGATTTCAAAAGGGCAAAGTGGGAGTTTCTCCCATATTCCCACCCCCTAAACCTCAAATCGGAGGCTTTGAACACCATTCTAACCTGAGCTCAGATCTCTGCCCCCATCTCCGGCACCAGCGATCACTTTGGTCACCAGGTAAGCTCCAACACCCGTTGGAGCTATGCGTCCCATATTGAAAAACAGATATTGGAACTACACTAGCTAGTCTCACCTAATTGAAAAATAAAAAAATAGAGGTGGTGGCAAGTAATTGAAACTTTCACTAGCTAGTGTCGATGGACAATGTGTCCTAGATCATCACCACAGTGATCACCCCAACCCCAAACAATACAGCCATGAAATTGCAGAATGATGACTCATTGGTTGACGACGATGAGGGGACGGTGTCGTTGCCATGGCCATGGGTGGAAAGAACAACGACGAGAAAGAGGAGGAGAGATGGCTCGGCAGGCATTGGTATATACACAGAAGAAGAACAAGGAGGAGGGGTATGAGTGTCTGATGCACATATAAAGATGGGTGGTGAGAGAAGTAGAGGTCTAAATTAAATGAAGAGGTAAGTTTGTATTGGATTGAATGCTTCTTCTTTGTACTGTCTACTGCATATAGTAATATGCACAAAACCAACGAATGAACGAGTAGAAAGACTAGAGGGAAAGAAGAGAATTGTCTAAGAGGAGAAAGTCTCAAAATATAGGAAGAGAAGAGCGAACAGACACCCGGGCCAAGCCAAGGCAGACAAAACAACGGCTTCCTACTTCCTAAATCCTGGAAGTCATTTTCGGTCCAATATTGGATTAAAATGGATAGGAAGCTCGAAGCTAATGGATATGGGGTTTGGCCGTCTAGAAGTCTACCTGATGACTGGAGCGATCACTGATGCCGGAGATGGGGGCAGAGATTCGAGCTCGAGCTAGAACGGGGGTCAAAGCTTCTAATTTGAGGTTCAAGAGGTGGGAATATGGGAGAAACTCACACTTTGCCTTTTTTTTAGATCATTTTGGGGCTAACGGACAGGACTAACTTTCGTCGTGCGATTAGACAACTGTCAATTGCACGTTGTGTGGGGTGAGGCTGTTAGACAGTGTGTACCCTTAGCTTCAATCAGATTGATGTACTTATTGTCATTTATTGTAAATGAATAGAAGTGCATAATTGATTCATTGTGAATTTTGAATGTGTTTACTGGTGCTAATCACGTCTTAAACTTGGATCACTTATGAGACTCGTGTTTAATATTAAGAATCTTTCATTCAGTCGTTGGATAGATTTAGGGGAGATTGTATCCTGCCAACGGCTAGACCACTAATCGTACCGCCAAGTTGGTTGGGGTGGCATTCAGCTGCCCGGGGTGAGACCTTGAGGTTACATGCAAGTCGTGGCGTTTTTCTGGAAAACCCTGAACAGGACCAAATTCAAGTATTTGTTGTGGAACTTGGAGGCATAGAATGGGAAAAAACTGGAATGTTACACCTAACCCATGCGACTCGATTATGGTACTTCAACTAAGTGTCGAATTGGGTTGTACTTTGATGTGTCAATCAGTGAGATCCTTGTAGAGGGGGTCAACCTGGGTATTGATTGGGAGTTCTGTTACGAGAATTCACTCTCGGAGTTGGGTGATTAGCATAATTGATAAGGATCAGGCCCCTTGTGTCAATGGATACAGTGAATGATCGTAGGTGGGAATCGCTACTCACCTCATTTTGTAATGGAAGACCGTATAATATGTCCGGCAGTAGGATTCATCGACAAATTTGTTTGAAATTTGTTTTTTGCAAAATATATTTATATAGGACAC
>JAKGHH010000003.1:114996168-115013338 GCA_022828595.1 Nelumbo lutea | reverse complement strand
GAGCTCGAAGACAGCATGAGCTGATCTTGGTCATAACTAAGGAGAAGGAGAAGCAACAGGGACTAATCTCCGCACTGACTGAGGAAAAAATGAAGCAAACAGGAGCAAATCTCAACATTAACCGAGGAGAAGGCAAGCTTCAATGAGAGATGAGAATCTCGAAGTGATGATCTAGGACGGACTAAGATCTTCGAGACCGCCATCCAAGAGGTGCAAGCTGAAGAAAAGAAGCCACGCCATTGAACTGAAGGGATGAGAGATCCATCCTATGGACGCCCAAAGATTGCGGAATAAGGGGCGAATTTCAAAAATTTTTCTCTCCCTTCAACTGGGAATCGTATTCCCTATTTAGAAATCATATTTCATATGATCAATCTTGAACCATAAACTAAACCAGATCTGAACCAAAAAAAATGGGAGAGGAATATACCTGATACAGAGATGTAATATCTCCCAATGGAGGTGTTCACGCCCAAGGAAGAATCCAAGACTGCTCCCACTGAAGATGGTTGCAGTGCAGGGTGGAGCAGAATCAGCAACGTTCTTCCAAAAGAACTTGACCCTTCTTAAGGATCAACTGGACGACTTGAGTACAGCTCCAACCAATTCTTTTCCCTAAAAGATTGAAATCAAGATCCAGATCTTGATTTCTCCCAAGAATTGGAGATCGAACTGAAGGAATGGCAAAAGCAGGAAGGTGGCAGCATGAGAGATCCGCAGTATGCAGGAAATCTATCAATCTCTCTTTCTTCAAAGAGAAGAATGCTATGGATGTTGTTGTGTAGTAGGCTGCCGCCCCCTTCCCCTTTTATAATCTCAAAAGGGATCAGCTCCTAATCAGATTAGGAGCTGCTAATCCAAATCATATTTGGTTAGAAGTCCCTTAGTGATAAGGGATAACCCTTATCTTATCTGCAAGATAAGATCAGCTGTCTCCTAATCTAATTAGGAGGTTTCCAGATCTAAATCCCATTTAGATCTTGGACTCTCTGAGTGGATAGGGTCTAAGCCCAATCCTTTCAGCTGACCCTCTTTAGAATTCGCCCCCTTTAAATGACTAATCAAATCAGCCCAGTTCGAAATGGGCTTAAGGCCCATTTAATTTATGTACTCAAAAGGCTTCCAAATTGCTGCCCAGTTGGGCTTCCTTGTATGGCGTGGGACCCAAGCATTGATCTACACATCAGCCACATGGGTTCGGCCCAGCCTTTGTTACAAAGCCTAGTCGAATACATTGTTATGGACAGTGCACCCCCTGAAACCCATCAAATGGGCACTATAGGGCCAACACTTACCATAAGTGGTCCTTGGGCCAAGCCACCTTGTAACACCCAGGGACTGCAGGCAGATGCAAGATTAGCCCATCAGGTATTATCCTCAATGGTCTACACTTAACCTCTCAGCCCTTAATGATCATACACTGCCCGGCAAGAGAGGACCTCTCCCTCGACTTCAAGGAATCGTGTTGCACTTTCTACTTATATGGATCATGGGAATTAAAACCTTTTGCAAACCTTTTAGAAACCATAATATATATACTTTTATATCTCATATTAAATATACTTTGCAAAACAAATCTGAACGATTGAAATCGGCTACCGGCAGTCTTGGTTTCCATCTATGAGAGTGCATCCCCGATCATTACCTTTGTCCGACAAAGGGACTGATCCTGTTACTATGATCACCCACTCAGATGAATTCTCGGACTGTCCCAACATACCCAGGTTTTGACCCCCGCTAAGGATCTCACTGATTGGTACAATCAAAGACAGACCAATCCGACATCTAGTGCAGTATCATAATCGAGTCTAGGGGTCGGGTGTAAACTATCCAGTTTTGCCCATCAATCTCCAAGGTCCAGGGCAATACTGGAAATCTGGTCCAGTTCATTAGGTTCAATGAATCCTACACTGTATGTGCCTAGGGTCTCACCCTGGCAGCTGAGATAGGCCACCCCAACCAACTTGGTGGCACCACAGTGTCAGCCTTGTCATGATAGGTCTACCCAGACCGACCCACTGGCTGTGAACATTCTAAACTAACACGAGTCTCATTAAGTGTCCAATTTAAGGGTATTACACAGAAACATACCAATGGAACATGAATCAAATATGCACTTTATTCATTTACAATAAATTCATAAAGTACATCATTTTGATTGAAGCTAAGGGCATACAAAACTGTCTAACAGCTCCCACTTGCACTTAGGTCCAATCTGGTACTAGCCGGAGTCCCATGCTTTCCATGTGTTTCTCAAACACTCTATGATAGTGGCTTTGTCAATGGGTCTGCTACATTTTCCGCTGACGCTACCTTCTGAATTAGGACATCCCCTCTACCAACAATCTCCGCAGTACGTGGTAGAGGGGACTTCGTGCCTGAAAGGAACGTTTCCTTTCTTGGAGTTTTCCATGCTGGGAATCCATGTCCAACATAGCTTCCGCGTAAGTCACGAGATCCTCCTCACTAGTCATGGTTTCCACTAGGTAACTATCCTAGTCATAACCACAACGGACTGGTGGCTTGGATACCCGAGTGGATCTTCTAGGTTGGTCACTACCTGGAACTTGTGGGACATCTCCCACTGCTCCTGAGCCCTCCTCATTTCGGCTACAGAACACCTTCTGCTCACTTGGGTCATAGAATAGGTAACCCACAGAGCCTTTTGAGTAGCCTACAAATAGGCAACGGCTGGTCTTGGATTCCAAATTGTCTACACTCGTTCTTTTAACGTGCGTTGGACTACCCCAAATCTTCAAGTGTCTGACACTTGGTTTCTTTCTAGTCCAAAGTTCATATGGAGTATTCAAAACCGATTTGTTTGGAACCCGATTCAGCACGTAAATCACAGTCCCTAATGCGTAACCCCAAAAGGATGTGGGTAACTCTGAGTGTATGAGAAGTGACCGGACCATATCCAATAAGGTCATATTCCTCCTCTCTGAAACACCGTTAAGTTGTGGTATAGCAGGAGGAGCCAATTGTGATACATATCCCATTGCCTTAAGTAGTCCCTGAATTCGTCAGAGAGATACTCGCCACGTCGATCTGATCGAAGTGCTTTAATTTCTCTCCCTAACTGTTTCTCGACCTCTTATACTCTTTGAACTTTTCAAAGGATTCAGACTTGTGTCTCATTAGGTACACGTAACCATATCGTGAGAAATCATCTGTGAAGGTGATGAAATACACGTGTTGATTCGTGTCCTAACACTCAGGGGACCACATACATCAGTATGTATTAGGTCAAGTGTGCCTGTACATCTTTTAGGCTTACCGTTAAATGGTCATTTCGTCATCTTGCCTTGTAGGCAAGACTCATAGGTGGGAAGATTTTCTACAATTAGAAAATCCAAAGGACCATCCTTTACCAACCTTGTGATTCGGTCAACACCGATGAGGCTAAGTCGGTAATGCCACAGACACGTGGGATTAACTATATCATGGGAACTCTTTTGGGGGATTTCAGCCGACATAGTTTCGGTTGTGTTACTTTCTAGGGATGTAGAACATAGAGACCGTTCTCCAGTTCCCCGTATGTGATGAATCTGTTATTTCTTTTAATAGTAATCGTATTACTAAAGAAGACAGAATAAACCATCTGCACACAATTTTTGAGACAGAAATCAAATTTCTTCTTAAATTTTGTACATAAAGGCAATCTTTGAGTACAATATTCCTTCTCTGAAACATAATTCCACGGTTCCTATGGCCGCGGCTACTACAGTTGCAGTAGTCCCCAAGTAAAGTGTGACTTCTCCTTCACTCAGCCTTCTGCTTGCCGTGAACCCCTGTACTGACTTCCCCTCAGTGACTTCTCCTTCATGCATGAGTTGAAACCCCAGAGTCAATACACCAGGACGCAGAAGCTACCAACAAATTTGTTTCTATAACACAAGTTTCAAAATTACCTTTCTTGGATTCCAAGTAGGCAGCACAATTCCTTTTCCAGTGGCCGGTCTTCTTGCAGAAGTGACAGGCATCCGATGCTTTATCTTTCTTCTGCTTCTTGGGTTTGGCAGCTTTCTTTTGGGGCTTTCTCTTTGCCTTCCTTTTCTTGCCCGATTTGCCAGTTTCAACAAGCATGACAATGGGCTCATCCTTTTTAATCAATTCTTCGGCCCTCTGCAGCATATTGCTGAGCTCTTGCAAGCAGATGTTCAACTTGTTCATGTTCTAGTTCATGATGAATGGATTAAAGGATGGAGGCAGAGAGTTGAGAATAGCATCGATCTATGTTACCAGATTCAGCCCGGATCCAAAAGCCTCTAGTTCATTGATATAACCCATCATCCGGAGACAATGGTCATGAACTTGTTGGTTCTTGGACATCTGTGCGGTCATGAACTGTTTCAAGACCTTCTACCGAGTAGAACTATTCTGCTCTTCGTACATTGTCTTAAGACTATCCAATACATCCTTGGCAAGTTCGATCTGATCGAACTGCCACTGAATTGGATTGTCCAAGGAGCAATGATATAGCAGCGGGCAAGGGAGTTTTTCTCCTCCCATTCTTGGTATTCTCTTCTTCGAGCCTCAGAAGCCCTATCTCCCGGACGGTCCGGGGCAGGATTCTTGGCTACCTTGTCCAATCTCTCAGAGGTCAAGACCAACATAAGGTTCCTCTACCAGTCAGCATAGTTTGGGCCTTTCAACTTGTTATCATCAAGTAGCTTTGCAAATGATCCGTTTGCCATTTTCTGATAAAAGAGCAAACATCAGTCCACGACCTAATTTGATTCATGTTCATTTCATAGATATGGATTTTAATCTACGATCCATTTCCATTTATTCGTCTCTGAGATTTCCCTCCTTTCTCAGTGACGGAGACTACGGGTTGTCTCTGGAAATGTGGGAAATCACCTAGGTGAGAGAGTTCCCATTTTCTGGTGAAGCCCCTCCCACATCGTCTATGACGCCCCTATCATCTTAGGAAACACTTAGACAAGCCCAACAGCAAATGGATAGCCCATTTTCTGGTGCGTTTCCTCATTACTGAGGACCCATCCTTGTGCTAATGATGGAAGGCCTTTAGAGAGTTCATCATATGAATCTCCCTATCACATGCACTCATATCATCTAGAGGGAACTGATAATTACGCCCTAGTTTTATCTTTAGGTCAAACCAAAGTGGCTCCCACTGACTTTCATAAAGCCAGATTTTGGTGGGCCTAAATCGGCTAGGGTTCCGCACGAGACCTCATGATGAGGTGTGGGGCCCACCACTGAGGGAGGTCATCCAATGACCAAAAGGGACCATGGCAATGATGTGGCATTCAGCCATGGTGTGCGAAAGAGCCACTGTCGATTGAGCATGGGCCAAGTACTTATGGCCCATGTACGTAGCACATCACACATCCATACATCACATGCAGGGATAAATTGATCCAATCAATTAATTATCTATAAAGCCCATTTGAAGCCCATTTTAAATCCATAATATTAACCATTAACATTATCTAGGTATATGGGCCGAACGGTTCAACCCATATAGCTTTAAGGGTTAAGTGGGCTTTTAGCAGTTTTAATTGTTTAAAACTGGGCCTTTACAGGTTGGGCCGAATTAACCATTCAATTAAATATCAATCCTTAGGCCCATTAGTGGGAAAATTAGGGCTGACTTTCAGCCTTGATTAAACCCTAGATTCGGTCCGAACAGTTTGAACCAATCTTGGTTCGAATGGGTCTAGGGTTTGATTTTTAATTAAATCTTTAATTCAAGAAAATAATCTAAAATTAATTACTGATAAAAGAAAAGCAACAATCAGTAAATCAGGGCTGTTCGCACAATCCATCCTGCAAAACAGAGGTTAGATCACAGAATGCAGTTTCTCAAAACTGCAAATCGCAGATAGCGATTCTCCCATCTGCGAAATCTTCTTCTCTGCGAAATCTCCCTTTCTGCGCCACCATCTTCGATCCATAATTAAAATAAATAGAAATCCTATTTCTATTAATAATTACAACAGATCGAATACCTATACATTGAGTCTAAAAATAAAAAAAAAATTCTTTACAGACCAAATGTAATAAATAAATCAGGAAACTGCAAATCTTGCAGGTTCCCTGCGCAAACCAAGATTTCTATCTCCTCTTGTACGAACAGCCCATAAATCAAGAAATCATAAAGAACAATTCTAAATAATAATCAGATTTATGTAAAATTAATTTTAGATTATTCGCCCATTAATTTTTGGGAAAAAATTTCCCAAAACCTATATCTGCGCAAATCGGGTAGAACACCTTCTGCCCATTTGCGTAGGTTCAGATCTGAAACTAGATGGTTCAAGATTTGAACCTCGCACTGATACCACTGAAGGGATGAGAGATCCATCCTATGGACGCCCAAAGATTGCGGAATAAGGGGCGAATTTCAAAAATTTTTCTCTCCCTTCAACTGGGAATCGTATTCCCTATTTAGAAAATCATATTTTCAAGGATCAATTTTGAACCATAAACTAAACCAGATCTGAACCAAAAAATGGGAGAGAATATACCTGATATAGAGATGTAATATCTCCCAATGGAGGTGTTCACGCCCAAGGAAGAATCCAAAGACTGCTCCCACTGAAGATGGCGCAGTGCAGGGTGGAGCAGAATCAGCAACGTTCTTCCAAAAGAACTTGACCCTTCTTAAGGATCAACTGGATGACTTGAGTATAGCTCCAACCAATCTTTTCCCTAAAAGATTGAAATCAAGATCCAATCTTGATTGCTCCCAAGAACTGGAGATCGAACTGAAGGAATGGCAAAAGCAAGAAGGTGGCGGCAGGAGAGAATTCGCAGTATGCAGGAAATCTCTCAATCTCTCTTTCTTCAAAGAGAAGAATGCTATGGATGTTGTTGTGTAGTAGGCTGCCGCCCCCTTCCCCTTTTATAATCTCAAAAGGGATCAGCTCCTAATCAGATTAGGAGCTGCTAATCCAAATCATATTTGGGTTAGAAGTCCCTTAGTGATAAGGGATAACCCTTATCTTATCTGTAGATAAGATCAGCTATCTCCTAATCTAATTAGGAGGTTTCCAGATCTAAATCCCATTTAGATCTTGGACTCTCTGAGTGGATAGGGTCTAAGCCCAATCCTTTCAGCTGATCCTCTTTAGAATTCGCCCCTTTAAGTGACTAACAAATTAGCTCAATTCAAAAAGGGCTTAAGGCCCATTTAAGGTTATGTATTCATTTAGCCTTCCAAACTACTGCCCAGTTAGGCTTCCTTGTATGGCGTGGGGCCCAAACATTGATCTACACATCAGCCATATGGGTTCGACCAAGCCTTTGTTACAAGGCCTGGCCGAATACACTATTAAGACCAGTGCACCCCCTGAAACCCATCTCATGGGCTCTTTGGGCCCAACACCTACCTAAGTGGTCCCTGGGCCAAGCCCCCTTGTAAAACCCAGGGACTGTGGGCAGATGCAAAATTAGTTCATTAGGTATTACCCACAATGGTCTAACACTTAACCTCTGAGCCCATTATGATCATACACTGCCCAACAAGAGATGACCTCTCTATTGGCTGCAAGGAACAGTGTTGCACTCTCTACTTATATGGATCCTAGGAATTAAAACCTTTTACAAACATTTTAGAAACCATAAAATATATACTTTTATATCTCATATAAAATATATTTTGCAAAACAAATCTCAACGATTGAAATCGGCTACCGGCAGTCTTGGTTTCCATCAGTGAGAGTGCATCCCCGATCATTACCTTTGTTCGACAAAGGGGCTAATCCTGTCACTATGATCACCCACTCAGATGAATTCTCAGACTGTCCCAACATACCCAGGTTTTAACCCCCGCTAAGGATCTCACTGATTTGTGCATCAAAGACAGCCCAATCTGACACCTAGTGCAGTATCATAATCGAGTCTAGGGGTCGGGTGTAACTTTCCAGTTTTGCCCATCAATCTCCAAGGTCCAGGGCAATGCTGAAAATCTGGTCCAGTTCAATGATTCAATTAATCCCACACTGTATGTGCCTAGGGTTTCACCCTGGTAGCTGAGACAAGCCACCCCAACCGACTTGGTGGCACCACAGTGTCAGCCTTGTTAGGATAGGTCTCCCCAGACTGACCCACTGGCTGTGAACATTCTAAACTAACATGAGTCTCATTAAGTGTCCAGTTTATGGGTATTACACAGAAACATACAAAGGGAACATGAATCAAATATGCACTTTTATTCATTTACAATAAACTCATAAAGTACATCATTTTGATTGAAGCTAAGGGCGTACAAAACTGTCTAACATGAACGCTTCAAGGAATCCTCGGAGTTCCACGATCTCCAGGTTGAATATGGATCGAGCTCCTATCATTCCGGTTTCAAGCTGTGCAGGTACTTGGTGCGGTAGAAGTTCCCCGATCTTGATCTCGGAGTCGTCTCTATGTTGGGCCTTACCCTCGACGTGGCAGAGGCGGCAAATGAAGAGCCCAGCTCATTAGAGGAGGCAAGAAACGACGAAGTCGAAGAGGCGGGCCCCTCGGGTCAGGAGGATGTGGAAGAGCACATGGAGACCAACCCGGCTGACAGTCCTCACGAGTGATTCTGGCTTTTTCTTCTTTGTGTGTTTTGGATGTACGCCCCGAGGCCATCGAGCTCGGGTTACAATGAAATCTTTGTACCTACACTCTTTTTATTAAAGGAATACAAACTTTTCTGAGAAATCCTTATGCAAAAATATTCTAAGTGTAAGTGACTCCTGGTCTGGGCAACAGGTGTATACGTTACCCGAGTTGTCGAGCTTCCGAGCTGGACAACAAGTAAGGATAACCAAAGTAAAAATTTCTAAGTGTTTGTTACCCCAAACCGTCTACTTGGACTATTAGCAGGGGCAACTTTACGTAATGTACGCTGAGGTGAGCGACATTGCAGGGTATATACTCGACCTGTCCGCGCACGGGCCACCCATCTAAATGCCGGTTGTCCCTAATGGGCCCAACTTGTTGATACATGCCGAACTGGGATAGATGTCGTAGGGCTCACACCCGAGCGGTCTACACTTTAGGCATTAGATGTAACTTGCCTATGCCAAAGAGGCGACTAGGACTTATATGCCTATGTTGAGGAGGCAACTAGGACTTATATGCCCATGTCGAGGAGGCGAGTGGGACTTGATCACCCATGCCGAAGAGGCGATTAGGACTAGTTCGCCAAAGCCGAAGAGGCGACTGGGACTTATATGATGCCGAGGTCTTTTATCAACTCGGCACTTTCAGTCATTGGACATCTGGGAGTGATTCGTAGTCCGCTCTCTAGTTCGACGATCACAGGTAGTATCGCCTTAAATTGCTGATGTTCCACGCTCAAGGTACCTATTTTCCTTCTAAGGTTTCGACCTCGTACGTTCCTTCCCCGAACACCCGCTTTACTCGGTGGGGACCTTCCTAGTTTGGTCCAAGCTTACTGACACCGGCTTAGGCACCATAACTTTCTGAATGACCAGGTCTCCGACAGAAGTGCCGCTTCTTGACCCGGGCATTATAGTATCGAGCCACTCTTTGTTGGTAAGCTGCGGTTCGGATATATGCGAGGTCCTATACTTCTTCCACCAGGTCGAGGTTGGTACGGAGCTCGTCATCGTTGGTTTCTTCATCGTATGCCTCCAGGCGTAATGTAGGCACCTCGATCTCGGTTGGGATTACCGCTTCTGTGCCATAGGTGAGGTTGAAGGGGGGTTCACCCGTGGCGGTCTTCACGGTAGTTCGGTAGGCCCATGGTACACTGGGCAGCTCATTTGCCCATAGTCCCTTAACTTGGGCTAAACGAGCTTTTAGTCCACGGAGTATAACTTTGTTTGTGACTTCCGCCTGCTTGTTTGCTCGAGGGTGTGCTACCGAAGTGAAGTTCTGCTGTATCCCCACCTCGGCACACCAGTTCTGAAACTTGATATCTTTGAACTGCCTACCATTGTCAGAGATAAGCACTCGAGGTAACCCGAAGCAGCATACTGTACTCTTTCAAAAGAAGTTTTGTACACTTCGGGTTGTGATTGTTGCTAGGGGTTCCGCTTCCACCCACTTTGTAAAGTAATCCACTGCTACCACCAGGAATTTCCTCTGTCCAGTCGCCGGCGGGAATGGTCCAAGAATGTCAATTCCCCATTGTGCGAAGAGCCATGAGCTAGTGAGGTACTTCAGGTCGGCAGCAGGTTGGTGGCGGATGTTGGCGTGCCTCTGGCATTTATCGCATTTCGTGACAAGCTCGAGTGCGTCTGCCTTCATCGTTGGCCAGTAGTAACCCTGTCGTAGCGCTTTCTAGGCGAGAGCCCTGCCCCCCAAGTGCCCGCCACACAGGCCTTCATGAGTGTCGCGGAGAACAAGCTCAGTTTTTGAGGGTCGCAAGCAGTGCAAGTAGGGGAACGTGTAGGATGTTCGGTACAACCGTTCGTCTATTATGGCATACTTGGCTGCCTGTCACTCTACCCTTCTTGCCGCATTACGATTTGCAGGGAGGGTCCCGTGAAACAGGTAGCTCGCGAGTGGGTCGATCCAGCTCGGTTCTACTTGTCCAACAGGAGCGACCTCTTCTGCCCCCTCGAGAATGCTAGGCCGAGGTAGGTTCTCCATGTACACGGTCCTCATGGTATTGTCGCTTGTGCTGGATAACTGAGACAAGACATCGGCTTCAGCGTTCTCGGATCTTGGGATCTGCCTGATGAAGTAAGACTGGAAACCGCGTAGAGCTTCTCTGGCATTGGCTAGATAAGTAACCATGGTGGGGTCATGAGCTTCGTAATCATCGGTGACCTGGTTGACCACGAGCTGGTGTCGTTGCAGATGACGACTTGTTTGGCATGTACTTTGTTCGCTAGAGCAAGCCCGGCTATTAGTGCTTTGTACTCTGCTTCGTTATTGGATGCTATGAACTCAAACCGAAGTGCATACTCCAGCTTCACCCCGCTTGGCCCGTACAAAATGATGTCGGCTCTGCTTCCTTGATGATTAGATGAGCCATCTACATGGAGGATCTAGGGCTCCTCGTCCCATGTTGGCCTTGCTCTAACCGGGAGGTGTCGCACTGGTTGAAGCTTCCTCTTTGTGCTCGAGCTCAATCAATTTGGGGACTACGGTGCTGAAGGTGCATTCTACAACGAATTCAGCCAAGGCTCGGGCCTTAATCATCGTTCGAGGCTCGTACCAGATGTCGTACTCGCTGAGTTCGATGGCCCACTTCGTCCGTCTGCTAGATACCTCGGGCTTTAGTAATATTTACCTCAGAGGTTTGTTGGTGAGGAGGACGGCGGTGTGGGTTTGGAAGTACGACGAAGCTTCTGAGCTGCTATGACCAGTGCATACGCCAGTTTCTCTATCTCTGGGTACCTTGTTTTCCGTCCTGCAAAACTTTATTTACATAGTAGATAGGTCATTGGACCCAATCTACTTCTTTTATCAGTACCGAGCTGACTACCTCATCACTCGCGGAGAGGTACAGATTCAATACATCTCCCTCCTCGGGCCGGGTCAGAACTGGGATACTAGCTAAGTAATTTTAAAGCTCGTCGAAGGCGAGCTGACACTCTTCGGTCCATACAAAATCCTCACTTTTTTTAATCGCCTTGAAAAAGGCAGGCAATGATCTGCCGAGTTGGACATGAAGTGGCTCAGAGCGGCTATACGACCGTTTAGCCTCTGAACCTCTTTTCAATTTACGAGGTGGCCTCATATCTAGGATGGCCTTTATTTTTTCAGGGTTTGCTTCGATGCCACGTCGGTTAACTATGTAACCCAAGAATTTACCCGAGGTGACACCGAAGACACACTTGTTAGGGTTTAACTTCATATTATATTTGCGCAAAATTTCAAAAACACAATGCAAATCATTTATTAAACAATTTGAAAATTGGGTTTTGACGACCATGTTGTCTACATAACACTCAACCTTGTTGTCGAATAATGGCTCAAAGATTCTGTTTACAAGTCTTTGGAAGGTCTCCCCAGCATTTTTTAGTCCAAAGGGCATGACCTTGTAACAGTACAATCCTAGTTCAGTTATGAAAGTCATTTTTTCCTCATCGGCAGGGTCCATTCTTGATCTGATTATATCCTGAGTACGCGTCCATGAAAACTCAGCAACCCGTGCCCTGAGGTCGCGTCTACTAGACAGTCGATCTTAGGGAGTGGGAAACAGTCCTTCAGGCAAGCCTGATTCAGGTCGGTATAATCGACGCACATGCGCCATTTACCGTTGGCCTTTTTTACCAAAACGGGGTTAGCTACCCAGCTCGGGTAAGGGACATCCCTGATGAAATTAGCGGCGAGGAGCTTCCCGACCTCCTCGTCGACTATCCTCCAACGCTCCGGGGTGAGGTTGTGTTTCTTCTACCTAACGGGCCTGACTACAGGATCAGTATTTAACTTATGAGTTAATATTTTTGCATCTATACCAGGCATCTCTGCCGCGGACCATGCAAATATATCTAAATTTTTGATTAAAAAACTTACCAGCTGAGAACAAAAAGGTTCGACCAATGCACTGATCTGGAGAGTCCTAGCTGGATGTTCTATTGAAACAGGAATGTGGATTGTCTCTTTTGTTAGTGTAGCTCGCTCCTCGAGATACTCCACAGGTCACTCTAGCTTGATGTCATCCACCAGCTTGGCTTTCCCTTTGAGGGTGGCAATGTAGCATTGGTGAGACTCGAGCTGGTCACCTCGCGCTACCCCTACTCCGAAGTCCGTGGGGAACTTCATAGCCAGGTAATAGGTGGACACCATTGCACGAAGTGCGTGGGTGAAGGGCTGACCAACAATGGCATTGTATGGGGAGGGAGTCACAACCACTAGGAAAGTGTGCTCGAATCTAGCGATGCTAGGCCACATGCCGACCTCCACAGGTATTGAAATTCACCCTAGGGACCTGACTTCTTCTCCACTGAAGCCTACCAAAGGAGCACTTATGGGCTTGATGTCACTTTCCTGGAGCTGGAGCTTGTTGAAGGCGTCCTTAAACAAGATGTCAGCCGAGCTCCCTGAATCCACTAAGATGCGCTTGACTTCAAAATCGTTGATTCTCATCTTTATGACTAGCACGTCATCACAGGGGTATTGAATCCCGTGCACATTGTATTCTGTGAAGAATATGGTATCTTTGAGCCTTGGTCGCTTCAGAGGATTATGTTCTTCTCATTCTAGTTTGTGAACCGAGGTCTTCCCCGCTGTCGAGGTGCAGCTTGCGACGATAGACCCGCCAGTAATCATATGGATTACCCCACGGATTGGTCTCTCTTCAGGCAACTATTAGTAGATTTAACATTGAATTTCAAAATATAACTAAGTTTTTCTTCATATTCTTATAATCCTAGGATCCTACAATTCAATTTCTAAAATACCCCCAAATTGTCATAATCCAATTCCTAAAATACCAAAATTTCCCAAAGCCCAATTTGTAAAATATCTACAAATTAGATTATTTTTAGGTGGTTGCCTCGGGGTGAGGAAAACTTGGGGATTCCCCCATCTCCGATGAGGAATGGGTGCCTCTCCTCCAACCCGCCCCCTCTCCCCAAGGATGAGATGGGGATGAGGTAGAGTGTCTTGACTATGACGGCAAGGAACAGGGAGGGGTGCCACATCTAGGGGTGTCCACGGTTTGGTTAATTGAACCATGGGCATATTTTGCAAGCCGAACCAGTCATACCGGTTTTTCCATTTCTCCAAAACGAAACCAAATTAGTACCACCAGTTAACTAGTCCACTGGTTTTGGTTTTTGAACAGTTCGGTTATTTGGTTTTTTATATTTATAATATACATTAAGTAAATATATGTATAATATTATATTATAAATAGTAAATGATACATAATATATTATAAATATTTTAAAAATATATAATATATTTATAAATAGGTTGTTGTAAATATAATATAAGTATATATTTATATATATAATGAATACATATTTATATATACTATATAGAAAATATGTGACATATATTAAAAATATATTTAAAATATACATATAAATACATATATCGGTCGGTTAGATTAACCACCGGTTTTTTTGTAGGTTAACTAAAAACTGAACCTATCCTAAATTAATTTATTATTTACAATAATAATAAATTAATGTGTGTTAATGTAGATTATTTACTTTTTAAGCCTAAATTATTTACTATTGATCAAAGTGATGAAATTATAGTAAATTAAAGTAATTATGGTAAATTACATGAATTTTAATTAAAAGTAAATCATTTGTTGTTAATTTATGCAAAACCAAGTATGGTTGAAGTCAACCAAGTAGCCTAAACTAGTGGGGATATATTTAATAATTTTCCTAAATTATTTCATATTTATTTATTAAAATAAGAATAATGGATTATTTTTTGAATAAATATGAAACCATTTTTGTTAGATAAATTTCTTAATTTAATTTTCATAAAATGTTTAGTAACTGTTTAGTTGAATTATAATAATGGACTATTATTTAAGTATTTTTGGAGAATATTTTTTTCGTAGATTAATTCCCTAATATTTTAATAATTATTTATTTAAAAATTTATGGATTATTAGTTAAAGAGTTTTTCTGAATTATTTGATAATTTTAGCTATAATTATTGATTTTCTAGAAATTAGTAAATTCACAAATGTAATAAAAATTTATTAAATTACAATGATTAATGTAAATTATGCTAAAAGTAAAAAATTAAAAAAATTATTAATTAACCAGTGGTTAGTTTTCATTAATAGTTGGTCAGTTTCAAATAACCAACTCCCAAACCCTGCTACCAGATCAATTCAGCTAGCCAAACAATCTCCAACTGAACTGAATTGGCTAGTGAACACTCCGATTTCAGCTAAATTAATAGTCTAGTCTCTAACAAATAACCCTAGTTTAATCTCCAATAATTATTAAAAATTTATAGCGAAAATACACAACTGCTAAGAATATAGTTATAACAAAAATACAATAAATAACTAACAAAAAGATTTAATACCTTCAAATTATTTAATCTACTTCCACTATTTCAATAGTATTTATTTTTTCCATTTATTCATATTTTGTATCCTTATTAAAGTTACTACATAAATTTGTTATTTAATCTACTTTTTGTTTTAAATAATGTTTAAAATATGATTTACTATTCAACTTTTTATATTGAAAACATAAAAATTTATTTAAAAGTAGTATATAAAACATAAGTAATTATTAAAAACTAATACATAATGTTAGACAGTTTTGTATGCCCTTAGCTTCAATCATAATGATGTACTTTATGAGTTTATTTTAAATGAATAAAAGTGCATATTTGATTCATGTTCCCTTGGCATGTTTCTGTGTAATACCCTTAAACTGGGGAGACCTATCCCCTGACAAGGCTGACATGGTGGTGCCACCAAGTCGGTTGGGGTGGCCTGTCTCAGCTGCTAGGGTGAGACCCTAGGCACATATAGTGTAGGATTAATTGAATCTATGAACTGGACCAGATTTCCAGTATTGCCCTGGACCTTGGAGATTGATGGGCAAAACTGGAAAGTTACACCCGACCCCTAGACTCGATTATGATACTACACTAGGTGTCGGATTGGGCTGTCTTTGATGTATCAATCAGTGAGATCCTTAGCGGGAGTCAAAACGTGGGTATGTTGGGACAGTCCGAGAATACATCAGAGTGGGAGATCATAGAGACAGGATCAACCCCTAAGTCGGACAAAGGAACTGATCGGGGATGCACTCTCACTGATGGAAACCAAGACTTCCGGTAGCCAATTTCAACCGTTGAGATTTGTTTTACAAAATATATTTTATATGAGATATAAAAGTATATATATTATGGTTTCTAAAATGTTTGCAAGAAGGTTTTAATTCCGAGGATCCATATAAGCAAAGAGTGCAACACTGTTCCTTGCAGCCGAGGAAGAGGTCCTCTCTTGTCGGGTAGTGTATGATCATTATGGGCTGAGAGGTTAAGTGTAAGACCATTGAGGATAATACCTGATGGGCTAATCTTGCATCTGCCCACAGTCCCTGGGTGTTACAAGGTGGCTTGGCCCAGGGACCACTTAGGGTAAGTGTTGGGCCCATAGAGCCCATTTGATGGGTTTCAGGGGGTGCACTGTCCATAACAGTGTATTCGGCCAGGCCTTGTAACAAAGGCTGGGCCGAACCCATGTGGCTGATGTGTAGATCAATGCTTGGGTCCCACGCCATACAAGGAAGCCCAACTGGGCAGCAGTTAGGAAGGTTAAGTGAGTACATAAGCTTAATGGGCCTAAAGCCCATTTCGAGAGTCCAGATCTGAATGTGATTCAGATCTAGAAACCTCCTAATGAGATTAGGAGAAAGCTAATCTAATCTACAGATAAGATAAGGGTTTATCCTTATCACCTAAAGACAAGGCTGGTCCAAATATGATTTGGATAAGCATCTCCTAATGGGATTAGGAGCTGATCCTTTAGGATTAACAAAAGAAGGGGGCGGCAGCCTAAAATAAGAAGATACACATTCAGATCCTCTTGAGTGCTGAAATCAAGAAGGAAGAATTAAGCATCCTTGTAGAATTCTTTCTTGCCGCCTCCCTGTTGTAGCCACCCTGTTTGCCAGTTCGATCTCTAGTTGTGGGAGAAGTCAAGATTTGATCTTGACATCAGTTCTTGGAGAAGAATTGATAGGAAGTTGTGCTCACGTGTCATCCTACTGTTTCTTGCGAAGGACAGAGTTCTTGAAGAAGAACACTACTGATTCTGCTCCTTCCTACACTGCGCCATCTTCAGTGGGAGCAGTCTTTGGATCCTTCCTTGGGTGTGAACACCTTCACTGGGGGATACTATTTCTTCGTATCAGGTATAATCCTCTCATACTCCTTTTTGGTTCATATCTGGTTCAGTTTATGGTTCAAGAATGATCCTTGAAAATATGATTTTCTAAATAGGAAATGTGATTCCCAGTTGAAGGGAGAGAAATTTTTGAAATTCACCCCCTTATTCCGCAATCTTTTGGGCGTCCATGGTGGATCTCTCATCCCTTCAGTGGTATCAGAGCCAAGGTTCAAATCTTGAAAACAATTTGTTTCAGATCTGAACCTGTGCAAATGGGCAAAAGGTGTTCTACCCGATTTGCGCAGATATGGGTTTTGGAAATTTGTTCCCAAATTTAATGGGCGAATAATCTGAAATTAATTTTACATCAATCTGATTATTATTTAGAATTGTTCTTTATGATTTTCTTGA
>JAKGHH010000003.1:114932760-114996068 GCA_022828595.1 Nelumbo lutea | reverse complement strand
GAGGTGATCTGCTTAGTGAACACTGAGGTATCACTTGGAAGCCATGTGTCATGATGTAATTCGAAGGACCAAATTACTCCTCACCAATTGCCCCCCCCACTCCCAAGTTGACGTCAGCTTGGCGAAAGGAGTAGGTCTCAATATGGGTAATTTGTCTGGTTGGCTCGTAAGTTGCATGGTTCACGCACTTGATCTGGCTCAAGGACAAGCGAGACTGTGGTAAAATTTGAATTTCAAAATTTTGAAACGGGTGCACTAAATGAGCACACAAAATTCAAAATTGAAATAGTTTGCGCACGGTTTTGCCTTCTTAGCCATCGATTCGCTAGTAGTGTGCCTTAGTCGTCGATTTTCTTCCCAACAAACTATAAATAGGGGGTTCCCACCAGGGTCACACTCACATAGTTTTGAAGCTTTCACTGAGGGAGAGGGTGACTGGTTGGAGGAGAGCTCTGTCGGAGTATTGCCATTCGTTCGCTTGTCAAAGCCTGTTTGTCGCCGGTCTCGGCTTTCTCTCCCCGAACAATTGGTGAGTCCATTTCCCTTGTAGCAATGTCTTCAGGTCCTTTTGAGGGTAGATCTTTGAATTTCCATTGGGTAAGAGAGGAAGCCTCGTCGCAAGATCAGGAGGGTTCTCGAGCCAAGACTTCGATGTCTCAACCAGAGGTGGAGGTGAACACCCAAGAGTGGAAACTTCGTTTGGTCATTCTGAGTTGAGTGGTGATTATATGGTAGAGTTGTACACTGCATACCAAATCCCTAGTGAGTTTGACTGTATTCAACCCGACCCAGGTCACTATCCATGGAGCCATAGTTGGGATGAGGTTTGTGTTTTTGAGAAGGCATTGGTCGTCGGCCTCCGTTTTCCCTTGCACCTCGGCCCTTATTCCCGATGTGCTTTCATTTTTTGGTGTTTCCTTAGATCAACTCCATCCAAATGCTGTTCGGACACTTGTAGGGTTGATATCCTTGTGTCATCACCTAAACTTCCCCTAGATATAGATATTTTCTCTGGACTGTGTAGTATGAATAAGGTCCCTAACGTGCCTCATTGTTTTTACCTACCCTTCTACCATAGTTACAAGCTACTGGTCTTCTTTTCCTCTAAGGTCAAAGGTTGGAAGAATAGGTACTTCTTCCTTTCTGATAGGACCGGCTGGAACATGGATACCGTATGGCAAAGGGATTGCCAAAAGGTTAATGTAGAATTTGATGATGATCTGTAGCTTGAAGTTCAACGCCTCATTCGTTGGCGATTTCAAGTAGAAAACTTCTTAGCCGAGTATATGCTTATTCAGGCTGGCCTAAGCCATGTAGGTAGGTCGGTCAACATGTCCTTTGCATTTGTTTTAAAACTTGATTTTAGCTCGGCTAATATTCCCTTTGTCTTGTTCAGATATGGCGAGTGAAAGAATGGTAAGATCCATCATATGGACACCAAAAAGGTTGCGGAATGGGTGAGCGAATTTCAAAAATTTCTTGCCATTCTTTCAACTGGGAATCATATTCCTTGAATTTTCTAGGATTTATCTTGAATCAAAACTGAACCAGTTCTGAACCAAAAGAGAAAGGAAGGGATATACCTGATCCGGAGAAGCAATATCTCCCAACGTCGGTGTTCACACCCAAAGAAAGTCCCAAGAACTGCTCTCACTGAAGATGACACAGTAATGATGGAACAGAACCAGCAGTGTTCGTCCTACGAACCAGGTTCTTTTGAAGAACTCGATGAAAGCAGTGAGCACCACACACAATCAAGAACTTTTCTTGATCTTCCCTCACAGAGAACTCGAATTGGCAGTAGATGGCGGTGGCTGTTGGAGGAGAAGACTAGAGAAGAAGATGGTGAACTGCTTTTCTTCTCTAGGGTTTTTGAGATCCTATCTCTAGTTGTAGAGTGTTCTCTGTGAATTCCCTTAAGGTTCGAATTCCCTTAAAACCTCCTTGGTTGCTGATTGCTCTCTCTCAAGGCTGAAGCTCTCTTGGAGGATTTGATGATGCCCTCGGGTGCTAGTCCACCCCCTTTATATAGACTTAGGAGGGAGCTATTGTTAGACAGTTTTGTATGCCCTTAGCTTCAATCAAGAATGATGTACTTTATGAGTTTATTGTAAATGAATAAAGATACATATTTGATTCATGTTCCCTTGGTATGTTTCTCTGTAATACCCTTAAACTGGACACTTAATGAGACTCGTGTTAGTTTAGAATGTTCACAACCAGTGGGTCGGTCTGGGTAGTCCTATCCTGACAAAGCTGACACTATGGTGCCACCAAGTCGGTTGGGTGGCCTGTCTCAGCAGCCAGGGTGAGACCCTAGGCACATATAGTGTAGGATTAATTGAATCATTGAATTGGACCAGATTTCTAGTATTGCCCTGTACCTTGGAGATTGATGGGCAAAACTAGAAAGTTACACCCGACCCCTAGACTCGATTATGATACTGCACTAGGTGTCAGATTGGGCTATCTTTGATGTACCATTCAGTGAGATCCTTTGCGGGGGTCATAACCTGGGTATGTTGGGACAGTTTAAGAATTCATCTGAGTGGGTGATCATAGTGACAGGATCAACCCCTTTGTCGGACAAAGGTAATGATCAGGGATGCACTCTCACTGATGGAAACCAAGACTGCCGGCAGCCAATTTCAACTGTTGAAATTTGTTTTGCAAAATATATTTTATATGAGATATAAAAGTATATATGTATGGTTTCTAAATTGTTTGCAAGAAGGTTTTAATTCCCGGGATCCATATAAGTGAGAGTGCAACACTGTTCCTTGCAGCCGAGGGATAGGACGTCTCTTGTCGGGTAGTGTATGTTCATTATGGGCTGTGAGGTTAAGTGTAAGACCATTGTGGTTAATACCTGATGGGCTAATCTTGCTTCTGCCCACAGTCCCTGGGTGTTACAAGGTGGCGTGGCCTAGGACCTCTTAGGGTAAGTGTTGGCCCGTAGAGTCCATTTGATGGGTTTCAGGGGGTGCACTGTCTTTAACAGTGTATTCGGCTAGGCCTTGTAACAAAGGCTGGGCTGAACCCATGTGGCTGTATGTGTAGATCAATGCTTGGGTCCACCCCATACAAGGAAGGCCAACTGGGCAGCAGTTAAGAGGGTTAAGTGAGCACATAAGCTTAATGGGCCTAAAGCCCATTTCGAACTGGGCTGCTTATTTAGTTAATAAAGGGGCGAAATCTGAAGTGGATCAGCTAATAGGATTGGGCTAGGACCTATCCACTTAGAGAGTCCAAGATCTAAATAAGATTTAGATCTGGAAACCTCCTAATCAGATTAGGAGATGGCTGATCTGATCTCCAGATAAGATAAGGATTATCCCTTATCACTTAAAGGGAATTCTAAACCAAATATGATTTGGATTAGCAACTCCTAATCTGATTAGGAGCTGATCCCTTTAAGACTATAAAAGAAGAAGGGGGCGGCAGCCTTTAGAGACACAATACACACAGATCATCAGGTTTCTTTGGTGCTGAAATCTAGAAGAGAGAATTCTGCTCCCTGCAAATACTCTCTTGCCGCCTCCCTGTTCTTGCCGCCCTGCTTTCCAGTTCGATCTCCACTTGTGGGAGAAGTCAAGATTGGATCTTGACATCAGTCCTTTGAGAAAGGATTGAAAGGAAGCTGTGCTCACATGCCATCTTGCTGATTCTTGCGAAGGACAGAGTTCTTGGAGAAGAACACTGCTGATTCTGCTCCACCTGCACTTGCGCCATCTTTAGTGGGAGCAGTCTTTGAATCCTTCCTTGGGCGTGAACACCTTCGTTGGGAGATATTACTTCTCCGTATCAGGTATAATCCTTCCCACTTCTTTTTGGTTCAGATCTGGTTCAGTTTATTGTTCAGAATTGATCCTTGAAAATATGATTTTCTAAATGGGGAATACGATTCCCAGTTGAAGGGAGAGAAATTTTTGAAATTCGCCGCTTATTCCGCAATATTTTGGGCGTTCCATAGGATGGATCTCTCATCCCTTCAGTTATCTCCTACTCCTCTAAGAAGTTCTTTCCCCATTGGGAGTTTAGTTCTCTAATAGATAATGCCTAGCTTAGATCTAATCTATTCCTATCTCTTAACTGGTAATCTTAATCTCTATTATCTTTTTAGAAATACAATAGAAAATTGAATCTGATAGGACTCTATGATGTTTCTTATTCTTGCATTTGTATTGGGCTTCTTCAATGAATTGGGCTACTGCAAGGCTTCTCTGTGAACTGGGCTTCTCTGCGAATTGGGCTTCTGCTACGAACTGGGCTCCTCTACGAATTGGCTTAGACTTCGGTCTCATTTTGGACCTCGATGCATCCGAATCTATCAAAACTCAAAATATGAAAGTTGTATAGTTTTTCCTTATCTTTTCAATGCATCTTGAATTATTTCAATCGGAGTCCAGATGGAAGAGTTATGCTCAGATTACTGCACAACGCTGAAATTGTACAAAATTACCCGATTAGCCTTGTTTTTTTACCTAACGCCTTCTTTCGTGCCCTAAATCGAAATACATGAATAATAAGTCCAATTAAGTAATAAATAAGTGTAAAAGACTGAATATTAAGGGATAAAAATATGATAATTTTTATTCTCATCAATGTTGCTTCAACTTCGAGCGGGATCGTGGCTCCTTAACCTAAGCTATAGCTCCATTGTTGTCACACAACAATGGAATGGGTGATGTGCTGAATGGAACTACTCCTAATTCCTGAATAAACCTCTTCATCCAGATGGCTTCTTTAGCAGCTTCACTTGCAGCAATGTATTCGACTTCGGTTATGGAATCTGCAGTGGAACCTTATTTGTTGCTTTTCTAGCTAACTACACAGGCCCCCATTGTAAGGATGTACCTAGATGTAGACTTTCTATCATCTAGATCTGACTAGAAATTGACATCAGTATACCATTTGATCTGTAGTGAACTACCATCAAATTCTAAACAAAAACTCTTTTGTCCTTCGAAGGCATTTCAATATGTTCTTCACAACTGTCCAGAGTTCCTGTCTTGGGTTAGACTAGTATCTATTTACCACACTCACTGCCTGAGCAATGTCAGGACAAGTGCATAACATGGCATACATGATGCTCCCTACGGCTGAGGCATAGGGAATCTCCTTCATGCCCTCAATCTCCTCAGGAGACTTGGGAGACATACCCTTGGAGAGAGTGACTCCATGCCTGAAAGGAACATTTCCTTTTTTGGAGTTCTCCATACTATATCTCTTGACTATTTTGTCAATGTAAGTAGATTGGGATAATCCTATTATACTCTTTGATCATTCTCTATAGAGTTAAAGTCCCAAGATATAGGTGGCTTCTCCAAGATCTTTCATGGAGAATTGCTGTGAAAGCCACACTTTCGCTGTAGTTAACATTCCTACATCATTTTAATGAGTAGAATTTCATTTACATACAAAACCAAGAATGTAACCATATCCCCATTGGTCTTCCTGTAAACATAGGGTTCATCTAGATTTCGCTCAAAGTCAAACTGTTTGATAGTAGAGTCAAAATGGATGCTCCAACTCCTAGAAGCCTGCTTCAGTCCATATATGGATCGGTTAAGTTTGCATACCATGTGTTCCTGACCTGTAGCAATGAATCCTTGTAAATGTTCCATATAGATATCTTTAGTAAGATCTCCATTCAGGAACGTGGTTTTGACATCCTTTTGCCAAATCTCGTAGTTATGGTATGCTACTATAGCTTGCAAGATCCTAATAGACTTTAGCATAGCCACTGACAAAAAGGTTTCCTCATAGTCAATTCTCTCTTTCTGAGTGTAACCTTTCGCCATAAGATGAGCTTTATAGGTCTCAATGTTACCATTTGGGCCCTTTCTTCTTATTGTAAATCCACTTGCAGCCAATTACTTTCACCCTAGAGGGTGGGTCCACATGAGTCCAGACCTTGTTGGTCTCCATCGAGTCCATCTCGCCTTTCATGGCATCTAACCACTTTAGGGAATCTATGTCCAACATAGATTCCGCATAAGTCATGGGATCCTCCTCACTTGTCATGGCTTCCACCAAGTAACTTTCTTGGTCATATCCATTACGAACTAGAGGCCTGGATACCCAGGCAGACCTTCTACATTGAGTATTTGTAGCTTGTGGGACATCTTCCACTACTCCTGAGCTCTCCTCATCAAGAACAACTTCTTGTTGAAGATTCTCCAGGATGTAATCTTCTTCTAAGAAACAAGCATTCGACTGCAAAACACCTTTTGCTCTTTTGGATCATAGAATAGATAACCTATAGAGCCTTTGGGGTAACCTACAAATAGGTAACAACTGGTCTTGGATTTTAGTTTGTCAGCATTAGTTCTTTTAACATGTGCCGGACAACCCCAAATCTTCAAGTGTCTCACACTTGGTTTCTTACCAGAACAAAGCTCATAGGGAGTTTTTGGAACGGATTTGGTTGGAACTTGGTTCAGCACGTAAACCATAGTCTCCAATGCGTAACCCCAAAAGGTTGTAGGTAATTCTGAATGGATGAGAAGCTAATTATGATACTATCCCTTTGTCCTTTAAGTAGTCCCTGAATTCATTAGAGAGATTCCACCTCGATCTGATCGAACGACTTTAATTTCTCTCCCTAACTGTTTCTCGATTTCTTGTCTGAACTCCTTGAACTTTTCAAAGGATTCAGACTTATGTCTCATTAGGTACATGTAACCATACCGAGAATAATCACCGACAAGGGTTATGAAATAAACGTGCTGATTACGTGTCCTAACATTTAGGGGACCACATACATCAGTATGTATCTGGTCAAGTGTGCCTGTAGATCTTTCAGGCTTATCGTTAAATGGCTGCTTCGTCATCCTTTACCAACCTTGTGATATGATCTATGTTAATGTGGCCAAGTCGGTAATGCCACAGACACGTGGGACTAAATGTATCACAATTTCTTTTATTGGGTATTATTTCTGACGTAGTTTTGGTAATGTTTGTTTTCAGAGAGGGATGAAGAACATAGAGACCATTCTCAAGTTCCCCATATGTTAGGAATTTGTTATTCCGTTTAATAGTAATCACATTACTAAACAAAATAGAATAACCATCCATGCATAATTTTGAGATAAAAATCAAATTTCTTCTTAAATTAGGTACGAAAAGACAATATTTTAGTACAATAGTTCATTCTCTGAAAACTAATTCAACAGTGCCTTTGGCCGTAGCTGCAACAGTTGTAGAAATTCCCAAGTAAAATGTCACTTCTCCATCACTCAATCTTCTACTTATCATTGAACCCCTGTAGTGATTTACATGCATGAGTCGAAGCCCGGAGTCAATACACCAGGTAGCAGAAGTGACCAACATGTTGGTCTCTATGATGAAAGAATCGAACATACCTTGTTTCTACGGTCTCTAGGTATTGAGGACAATTCCTCTTCTAGTGGCCGGTCTGCTTGCAGAAGTGACAGACATTCGATGCCTTATCTTTCTTCTGCATTTTGGTTTTGCTACCTGATGAAAACGAAAAATATCATATTTTTCTCAATTAATATTTATTATTTTATATTTATTTTATGTCCAAATGCACTCATTATTCTCATATTTTGGTTTAGGGCACGAAAAAAGGCGTTTGGTGCAAAACAAGGCTAATCGGATGATTTTATACAGTTTCGGCACCATTCAGTGATTTGGGCATAACTCTCGATTCCAGACTCCGATTTGGATAATTCAAAAAGAACTAGAAAGATAAGGAAAAAACCCACAACTTTCATATTTTGGGTTTTGACGGATTCAGCTTGAATCGAAGACGAATTCAGGCCCAAAGTCGGAGAAATTTCACAGCAAAGCCCATTTCACAACTGATGCCCATTTCGCAGAAGAGCCTGGAAGCATCCCAAGTTGTCAAAGAAGCCCAACTCAAACTCAAGAACCAAGAGTCCCATTAGAATAGCAGTTGAATGTAATCTTAAGAAAGAGAGTCTTATCAGATTTAAATTGTCAATTGTAATCCTAGAAAGATAAGAGATTGAGATGAGAGATAGGATAGGATAAGTTCAGATCAGATTAGGGCTTTCTAAATTTAAGGTTAATCTCCTAATGGGAGTTGGAAAACAGCCCTCTCCCAAAAGCTATATAAAGGGGGCGGACCAGCACTGAAGGCACTCAACCTTGGAGAGAAGAATTAAGCAAGCAAAGAGAAATGAAGTAGATTTGGAGCAGCCGAACCTCTCTTTCTTCTCTCTTCTCCTCTCTTCTTCGTTCTCTGATTTTCTTGGACTTTTCGCCATGACCATGCATGGCTAAACTCTTGTACTTGGTCGAAGGAAGTAGAAACCTTAGGATTCACCAACTGTGAGATTTAATTTAGTTTTCATTGTTTAATTCATGTTTTGGGTATCAAATGTTCTTCTATGTTCATATTTATTGTTGTTTCGTTTGATTGCTAGGAAGGTCTACTAGCTTATTATTTGTTACAATCTATTGCTAGATTAGATATCAAATCCTTAATTGTTTGATCCCTCTAATCTGCAAAGCAACTGGGGTTTAATGATTTGTTGTGTTAGGAATTGTTAGATCCTAGGAAGAAAAGTCGAGTAAATTAAATGCAACCGCTTGTGCTTGTGTTGTTTAAATTCATCGATCTCTAATGCTTAATGCTATTGCTGGATTAAATTCTTAATGCTTGTTTAGGGGTTGTTCAGTAGTAAGGGTTAAGAGGATCACTTGTTTTCCGATTAACTAATAGTGGGAAGATGTAGGAAAATAATTCCTATGATGAATATCCAAAGTCTGAATTGATTTATCATTGCATCGATGAACAGTAGCGTGATTCTGATGGTGGATGTTATCCTAGACCAAGATTCGTTTCTTGATTTCTCATTTAAATTTCGTTCCTTTAATTTTGATTTTCTTTATTTTAAATCTGATTTTCGTTACATACACCCCCTCCATCTTTGATTCATGTAGCACATAATTCAGGTTAGATACTCCCTGTGGGAACGATCCCTACTCGCATTGCTACATTTCATCTTTATGAGTAGAGGTTTATTTTTGGGTGCCTACGACAACACGCCAAATTTTAGCGTCATTTTCGGGGAGTATTCTAATCAATTTTTGTGCTTCTCGTGAACATTGTTTCGTTCTTGAAATTTTTGAAAAAAAAATTTTTTAGTATTGTTTGTTTTTTAGCATAGATTATTTTCTATTTTGTTTGTTTGTTTTCCTCATTCTAGGTTTTCTTTTATTATTTTTATTATTATTATTTTTTTATGGTATGTCGTTTAGGTTTTATTAGGTTTCCTTAATTTATGCTTGAAACCTGATTTTCTAAGAAAGGTGATTTGCAATTCGATCCGGAAATAGAAGGGACTTTGCGCAGGTTAAGGAGGGAAGCTCGGAATCATTCCAAGGAGAGCAATCCAGCCTTTGATTCTCTATTCTCTATTTGTTAGCGGATCTGATTTGAGAGAAGAGGACATCATGGCTGGAAATTGAACCCTGAAATCTGGATTTAAATTAGCAACCCTTATGCATAACTTTTCCTGCTTTAGATGTTGATGCTAATTTTGTATTTAAATCTGGACTGATACATCTCTTGCCTACTTTCCACGGTCTTGTAGGTGAGGATCCTTACAAGCACTTGAAGGAGCTGAACGTGGTATGCACAAGCATGAAACCCATGGGGGTAACTGAAGAGCAAATCAAATTGAGAGCCTTCTCATTTTCTCTGAAGGATTCGGCTAAGGATTGACTCTATTATCTACCTTCCGGGAGTGTTACCACATGAAACGAGATGAAGAGGCTATTCCTAGAAAAGTACTTCCCAGCTTCAAGGACGGTCAATATCAGAAAAGGAATTTGCGGTATAAGGCAATACAACGGGGAGTCCCTACATGAATATTGGGAATGTTTTAAAAAATTATGTGCAAGCTGTCCCCATCATCAAATCAGCGAGCAACTACTTATTCAGTATTTTTATGAGGGACTTCAACCTACTGATAGGAGCATGGTTGATGCTTCTAGTGGAGGGGCCTTAGTAGAAAAAACTACTGAGGCCACAAGAAATTTGATTGCAAATACGGCGGCCAATTCTCAACAGTTCGGCTATAGACTCAACCCACTAGCAAGGCATGCTAACGAGGTAAACATCTCTTCCTTAGAACAACAAATTGCAAGTCTGACATCTCTTGTCGCCAAATGGCTGTAGGTAATATTCAACTGGTGAAGGCTTGTGGGATATGCTTGGTAGTAGGGCATCCAACTGATATGTGTCCAACTCTTCAAGAGGAGTCCGTTGAACAAGTGAATGCGGCAGGTGGTTTTCTAGGGCAACTGCAAAGGAAACATGATCCCTATTCAAACACATATAACCCAGGATGGAGGGATCACCCCAATCTCAGCTATGGGAACCCCCAAAACCGCCAAACTTTTCAGCCATATCAGCCGCACCCCTCTAGACAACAGCCAGCCCAAACTTCCTATACAGGTATGTCTTTAGAGGATATTGTTAAAACTCTTGCCACTAACACCTTGCAATTTCAGCAAGAGGCGAGGGCCAATATCCAACTTTTGGATAATCGGATGGGACAGATGGCGACGAAAATTAATCAGTTAGAGGCACAGTGTTCAAGGAAATTACCCTCTCAAACGGTTGTGAACCCAAAAGAAAATGCAAGTGCGATCATTTTGAGAAGTGGTAAAGAGGTGGAGACTCCAGCAAGGGCAGCCCCTGCAGTGTTGTATCAAGGAAAGGAGAAAGACATCGTTCCAATAACGATGAAGTACCTAAGCGCAAGTTTCCTCCTCTTTCTGATTATAAATCGGTACCACCTTTTCCTAATGCTTTAGTAGGGACTAGGAAGGATGAGCAGTTCAAAGAATTTTATGAAACTTTCTGTAGATGCGAGGTAAACATTCCACTCTTAGATGCTATTAAACAAGTGCCTCGTTATGCTAAATTTCTGAAAGAATTGTGCACACATAAGAGGAAACAGAAACTAAAAGGATGTGAAAAGGTGAGAGTAGGGGAGAATGTTTCCGCAGTTATTCAAAGAAAACTCCCTACAAAGTACGTTCACTATCCCCTGCGTGATAGGCAACACTAGAATTGAGAAGGCCATGTTAGATTTAGGAGCTTCTATCAATGTCATGCCGTATTGCATATATTATTCTTTAAAACTTGGACCTTTAAATAAAACTGGTGTTGTGATCCATTTAGCTAATAGGTCAAATGTCTATCCTAAGGGTGTAGTTGAGGATGTTCTTGTAAAGGTAAATGATTTGGTTTTTCCTACTGATTTCTATGTGCTTGATATGGATAATGGTGATCTAACCACTCCTATTTTGTTAGGAAGACCATTTTTGAAGACATCCAAGACTAAGATAGATGTTCATAATGGCACACTCACCATGGAATTTGATGGTGAAATGATTTGGTTTTTTCTGTTGATTTCTATGTGCTTGATATGGATAATGGTGATCAACCCACTCCTATTTTGTTAGGAAGACCATTTTTAAAGACATCCAAGACTAAGATAGATGTTCATAATGGCACACTCACCATGGAATTTGATGGTAAAATTGTTAAGTTTAATATTAATGATGCCATGAAATATCCTACTGATGATAATCCTATTTGTTTTGTGGACGCGATTGACTCTTTTCCATTAGTAACCATCTTGAGAAGGGGGAACCGATGCTAAATGCTGATTTGCAGGAAACTATTGCAGCATTGGATAATTCTCCGGAGTTACCACAATCAGGTAATGCTCCTAACATTATATTGTCAGTTTCTGATAGGAGACTTTTTCCCCTGTTTTGCAGGCACCCATTCCAAAATTGAAGCCTCTCCCTAGTCACCTCAAGTACGTATTCCTTCGAGATGGAGAGACATTACTGGTGATCATCTCTAGCAGCTTTAACGCACCATAGGAATAGAAGCTTGTGCAAGTTCTTAAGGAGCATAAGACGGCTATCGGTTGGACGATTCCAGATATCAAGGGAATCAGCCTGTCCACATGCATGCACTGCATCTTGCTTGAAGAAGGAGCAAAACTTTCCCATCAACCACAAAGAAGGTTGAACCCGATTCAAGTGGTCCCCAAAAAGACAGGAATAACTGTGGTGAAAAATCAGAATGATGAATTGGTTCCCACCCATATCCAAAATGGGTGGTGGGTTTGTATAGATTATAGAAAATTGAATGCTGTAACCCGCAAAGACCACTTCCCTTTACCTTTTATTGATCAAATGCTTGAAAGGTTAGCTGGTCATTCTTACTATTGTTTCCTTGATGGCTATACAGGGTACTTTCAGATTGCAAATTGCTCCAGAAGATAAAAAAAGACAACATTCACATGCCCATTCGAAACTTTTGCATACCGCCGCATGCCCTTTGGCCTTTGCAGTGCCCCTGCCACTTTCCAAATGTGTATGCTAAACATATTTTCATATTACATTGAAAACATCATAGAAGTCTTTATGGATGATTTCACAGTTTATGGAGACTCCTTTGGCAACTGTTTGCATAACCTTACACTTGTTCTTCAAAGATGCATAGAAACTAACCTTGTGCTGAATTCTAAAAAATGTCATTTCATGGTTGAACAAGGTATAGTTTTGGGTTATGTTGTTTCATCTAGGGGATTTGAGGTAGATAAATTTAAAGTTGATATTCTTCATTCTTTACCTTACCCACTAGTGTGCAGGAAGTTCGTTCCTTCCTTGGACATGTAGGTTTTTACAGGAGATTCATCAAGGACTTCTCCAAAACAGCATTACCCCTATGCAGGTTGCTACAAAAGGATGTGGCTTTTGAGTTTAATGAGACATGTAAGAAGGCCTTCGATAGGCTAAAAGAATTATTGACTTCTACCCCAATCATTCAGCCCCCCGACTAGAATGTTCCTTTCGAGATCATGTGCGACGCAAGTGACCATGCCGTAGGCGCCGTTTTGGGTCAAAGAATTGGGAAAGCATCTCATGCCATTTATTATGCCTTGAAAACTTTGAATGATGCTCAGAAACATTACTCCACCACTGAGAATGAGCTTTTAGCTGTTGTTTTTGCATTAGAAAAGTTTTGGTCTTATTTGCTTGGTACTTAAGTCATTGTCTATTATGATCATGCAGCTCTTTGTTACTTGATGATGAAAAAAGAGGCGAAACCAAGATTAATAAGATGGGTACTACTCTTGAGCGAATTCGATTTGGAGATCAAGGACAAAAAGGGTGCAGAAAATCATGTGGCCGATCACTTGAGTTGTTTGGTTCATGTGGAGGATGAACTTCCTCTACAAGAGACGTTCCCTGATGAGCAATTATTCTCGGTGAATGAGATAGCACCTTGGTATGCGAACATTGTAAATTATCTGGTCACTAATGCTTTGCCATCCGATTTGTCTAAAGCTCAAAGAGGTAAGATCAAAAGTGATGCCAAATACTATGTGTGGGATGACCCATACTTATGGAAGCATTGCGCAGATCAAGTGATAAGAAGGGTGTACCTGAAAATGAGATTGTTTATATTCTAACCTTTTGCCACTCTTATGCTTGTGGAAGTCACATTGGAGATAAGAGGACAACAAGAAAAGTGCTCGAATGTGGTTTCTATTGGCCATGGTTATTTTGAGACTCGTATCTTTTCTGTAAGTCATGCGAACATTGTCAAAAGGCAGGTAATATATCCCAAAGGAATGAGATGCCACAAACCCCCATAATGTTTTGCGGAAATTTTTTATGTTTGGGGCATCGATTTCATGGGACCTTTCCCTGTATCATTCGGTTATGTTTACATTTTACTTGCTGTCGGTTATGTCTCGAAATGGGTGGAAGCCAAAGCCACCAAGACTGATGATTCTATGGCTATAATAGGTTTTATCAAGACTAACAACTTCTCCAGGTTTGGGATCCCAAGAGCTCTGATAAGTGATCGAGGCACTCACTTTTGTAATCGAACTATGGAGGCTTTGCTGCGAAAATACCATGTGACCCACAAAGTGTCAACCGCCTACCATCCGCAAACTAGTGGACAAGCGGAAGTGTCAAATCGAGAGATCAAGTCGATCCTTGAAAAAATGGTCAATCCAAGTAGAAAAGACTGGAGTTTGCGGCTGGATGATGCTTTGTGGGCATATAAGACTGCATACAAGACTTCCATTGGTATGTCGCCCTATCGATTGGGGTTTGGGAAACCATGTCACCTTCCAGTCGAGCTGGAACACAAGGCTTATTGGGCTATTAAGTGTCTCAATATGAGGATGGATGAATGTGGGGAACACCGTAAGTTGCAACTACAAGAGCTGGAGGAGATTCGAAATGATGCCTACGAAAGTGCAAGAATTTACAAGGAAAAGACGAAAGCCTTCCATGACAAAGTGATCACCAGGAAGGAGTTTAAAGTTGGTCAGAAAGTCCTTCTTTACCATTCACAGCTTCGTCTGTTTCCGGGTAAACTGCATTCTTGGTGGATTGGACCTTTTGTTGTTACTAATGTTTTTCCTCATGGTGCAATTGAGATTCAAAGTCTAGCAACTTCCAAAGCATTCGAGGTGAACGGACATTGATGAGAGGAGAATTTATCATATTTTTATCCCCAATTACTCTGTCTTTTATATTAAAATAGCACCTAATTGGACTCATTTTTTTTGTTCAGGGCATGAAAGAAGGCATCAAATGCAAAGGAAGACAAATCGGATGATTTTTCATAATTTCGACATCGTTTATGATCTAGGCCTAACTCGCATCTCCGAACTTCGAATGGGCTGATTCAAGACTCACTGGAAAGATAAGAGAAAAATCCACAACTTTCATATTTTGGGCTTTCACAAGAAGGCCCAATCCGCAGCTGAAGCCCAATTCATAGTGGAGGTCTAATACGAATCCAAGAACAAGAAACTGAGAAGAATCCTTCCAGATCTAAATTCTTGATGTAATCTTAGAGAGATAAGAGGATTGAATTTATTAGATAAAAAGATAAGATTAGAATTAGGATAGGACTTTCTATTCTTGTAAAGATCAACTTCAAGAGCAAGTAGGAGACCACCCCCTCCCCTTTAAGCTATATAAAGGAGGGGGCGGACCAGCTTTAGGTATCACTCAATCTCTAAAGGGGATCACGAATTGCATTGAGCTATCAGTCAAGAGAGGAGAAAAGAAGTCAAGGAAGAGTCGAAAGGAGATCAAGAATTCAAGAAATCTCAAGAAGAAGGTGGCGGCAAGAAGAGGAGATCTCAGCACTATGGGCAAATTCAAGAGTTCTTTCTTTCCCTTTGCTTGCTTTAATTCTCTTATCATTAACTGATTTGTTTCTTGCTAGGGCTGAGGAAAGCCTAATCATGTTAATGAATATATTTTTATCTTTATGATTTATCCAAGATTGTGATTTTCATATAGTCTATGAATTATTGTGCTTAATGCAATTAAGAGCTTGGCCACATCTTAATTGATTTGAGTTATGTGAATGAATCGCGAGAGGAATTCACATAATCGACTGAATAATTCAGTGTGAATTGAATGGCATGTAGAGATATATACACATGATTCATCTGAATTTCATGGTCTTCTTGGACTTAATGCACTCCCATCTTGAGAGTTCTACTCGAGAGATCGAAGGGCTACCTGATGGTCGTAGGTTTAATATATCTCGAGAGAGAATATTAAATAAAATTGGAAAGACTTCAGCTTATGAGAATGGCAACTAATCTTGGTAAATCGAACCCATAAATATTATTGTATTGGTTAGGTGGACCAAAAGCCCTAGTGATTCCATCATTTGCAGTTTCGATTAGTGATCACATTTGCTTTTATTTTCTTATGCTAATTTTTATTCTCAACAGTCCTTGCTCAATTCGAAATTTCGGTTGTCCTGATAATTACGGAAGATTGTGATTCTAATACTTATTTTGTTAAATCCCTGTGGGAACGATATTTTATACTACTTTATAACTAGTGCACTTGCTAGGGTTATATATTTATAGCTATCAAGTTTTTTAAGTGTGGGGGATTTGATGAGAGGAGAATTTATCATATTTTTATCCCCAATTACTCTGTCTTTTATACTGAATTAGCACCTAATTGGACTCATATTTCTGTTCATGGCATGAAAGAAGGCATCAAGAACAAAGAAAGACAAATCGGATGATTTTTCATAGTTTCGATATCATTCAGTCATCTGAGCCTAATTCATGTCTCCGAACTTCAAATGGGTTGATTCAAGATCCACTGAAAAGATAAGAGAAAAAACCACAACTTTCATATTTTGGGCTTTCATAGATTCAGCCTGCATCGGAGTCAAATCTGGGCCCGAAGTCGGGGCAATTTCACAAGAAAGCCCAATCCGCAGCTGAATCCCAATTCGCAGATGAGGTCTAATACGAATCCAAGAACAAGAAACTGAGAATAGTCCTTCAAGATCTAAATTCTTGATGTAATCTTAGAGAGATAAGAGGATTGAATTTATTAGATAAAAAGATAAGATTAGAATTAGGATAGGACTTTCTATTCTTGTAAAGATCAACTTCAAGAGCAAGTAGGAGACCACCCCCTCCCCTTTAAGCTATATAAAGGAGGGGGCGGACCAGCTTTAGGCATCACACAATCTCTGGAGGGGATCATGAATTGCATTGAGCTATCAGTCAAGAGAGGAGAAAAGAATTCAAGAAACAGAGGAAAAAAGATCAAGAATTCAAGAAATCTCAAGAAGAAAGTGGCAGCAAGAAGAGGAGATCTCAGCACCATGGACGAATTCAAGAGTTCTTTCTTTCCCTTTGTTTGCTTTAATTCTCTTATCATGAACTGATTTGTTTCTTACTAGGGCTGAGGAAAGTCTAATTATGTTAATGAATACATTTTTATCTTTATGATTTATCCAAGATTGTAATTTTCATGTAGTCTATGAATTATTGTGCTTAATGCAATTAAGAGCCATAGACTCAAACATTTCTATGAAGGCTTCTGGGAAGAGCATGTGGAACAATTGGACTTAGAGGACCCGGTTTATGATGCTTAAAAATAGGGAAGTTTGTTTTTTCTTTTTTCTTTTTGTTTTTTTTTTTTGCATTTCTAGTTTAGTTTTTCTGCCCTTTATTTTCATCTCACCTCACATTGGGACAATGTAAGTTCTAAGTGTGGGGAGGGATTTAGGTTAGAATTTAGATTGCGTTTTAAATTTTGATTTAGGTTGTGTTTTTCTGCATTTACTAAAAAAAAAAAACTCAACTCTTTTGGAATCGATTGAAACAGTGTTCTAGGACAACTCTTGTGGACTTAGTGAAAAAATATGATTAGGGAATACGGGATTCACCTGAAGCCATCCCTTTTTGAGCTAGTCATAAATCCAGGTTTAAGTAAATAGGGCAAATATTTTACCATTGCTACAAACGGTAAGACGGAGCATAAAATGCACCTACCAACCAAGTAACTCAATAGTAGGACAGAGCATAAAATGCACCTACCAACCAAGCAATTCAATAGTAGGGCGAAGCATAAAATGCACCTACTGACCAAGTGGGATGGAGCATAAAATACACCCACTGACTAAGTCCTAAAAGTGAGATGGAGCATAAAATGCACTCACTAACACCAAGGAGAGGAAAATGAAAAAGAGAGGAGATAAAAATATTTTCCCTAGTTTACTACCAGGTTTGTAGTAGCAAAAATTTTTGGATTGGTTGATGGATGAATCATGTATAACCTGGTCATGTTGATTTAACGGTTTGCAATAGTTAACCTAGAACATTTGTGGAAAAAAATGAAGGAAGATTGAGTTTAAAGATTGGTAGAATAGTTTGCTAAGTGACTTAAGTTCCGTCCTGTCCGGGACGGGCAAGGTTTAAGTGTGGGGATTTGATGAAAATGAAAAATATCATATTTTTCTCACTTAATATTTAGTCTTTTATATTTATTTTATGTCCAAATGCAGTTATTATTCTCATATTTTGGTTTAGGGCACGAAAGAAGGCGTTTGGTGAAAAACAAGGCTAATCGGATGATTTTACACAGTTTTGGCACCATTCAGTGATCTGGGCATAACTCTCGATTCCGAACTCCGATTTGGATAAGTCTAGAAAAACTGGAAAGATAAGGAAAAGGCCCACAACTTTCATATTTTGGGTTTTGACGGATTCGGCCTGCATCGAAGACGAATTCTAGCCCAAAGTCAGAGAAATTTCGTAGCAAAGCCCATTTCCCAATTGAGGCCCATTTCGCAGAAGAGCCTGGAAGCAGCCCAAGTTGTCAAAGAAGCCCAACTCGAATTCAAAAACCAAGAATCCCATTATAATAGAAGTTGAATGTAATCTTAAGAAAGAGAGTCTTATCATATTTAAATTTTCAATTGTAATCCTAGAAAGAATAAGAGATTGAGATGAGAGATAGGATAGGATAAGTTCAGATCAGAATAGGAATTTCTAAATTTAAGGTTAATCTCCTAATGGGAGTTGGAAAACAGCCCTCTCCCAAAAGCTATATAAAGGGGGGTGGACCAGCATTGAAGGCACTCAACCTTGGAGAGAAGAATTAAGAAAGCAAAGAGAAAGGAAGCAGATTTGGAGCAGCCGAACCTTTCTTTCTTCTCTCTTCTCCTCTCTTCTTCGTTCTCTAATTTTCTTGGAGTTTTCGCCATGACCATGCGTGGCTAAACTCTTGTACTTGGTCGAAGGAAGTAGAAACCTCAGGATTCACCAACTGTGAGATCTAATTTAGTTTTCATTGTTTAATTCATGTTTTGGGTATCAAATGTTCTTCTATGTTTATATCTATGGTTGTTTCATTTGATTGCTAGGAAGGCCTACTAGCTTATTATTTGTTACAATCTATTGATAGATTAGATATCAAATCCGTAATTGTTTGACCCCTCTAATCTGCGAAGCAACTAGGGTTTAATGATTTGCTGCATCAGGAATTGTTAGATCCTAGGAAGAACAATTGACTAAATTAAATGCAACCGCTTGTGCTTGTGTTGTTTAGATTCATCCATCTCTAATGCTTAATGCTATTGCTGGATTAAATTCTTAACACTTGTTTAGGGGTTGTTCAGTAGTAAGGGTTAAGAGTATCGCTTGTTTTCTGATTAACTAATAGTGGGAAGATGCAGGAAAATAATTCCTACGATGAATATCCAAAGTTTGAATTGATTTATCATTGCACCGATGAACAGTAGCGTGATTCTGATGGTGGATGTTATCCTAGACCAAGATTCGTTTCTTGATTTCTCATTTAAATTTCGTTCCCTTTAATTTTGATTTTCTTTATTTTAAATCTGATTTTCGTTACATGTTGGTGTCTTCTCTGGGCGTGAACACCAACTTTGGGAGACATTATTTCTCTGGATTAGGTATAATCCCTCCCTTGTCTTTTGGTTCAGATCTGGTTCATTTTTTGTTCGAGTAGGATCCTTGAATTTTGATTCTAAAATTAGGGAATATGATTCCCAGTTGGAAGAAAGTGGGAAATTTTTGAAATTCGCCCTACCCTATTCCGCAATCTTTGGCGTCCATACGATGGATCCCACCATTCCTTCATTACATACACCCCCCTCCATCTTTGATTCACGTAGCACATAATTCAGGTTAGATACTCCCTGTGGGAATGACCCCTACTCGCACTGCTACATTCCATCTTTACGAGTAGAGGTTTATTTTTGGGTGCCTACGACAAACACTCCACAACCCTTCTTTTGAGCCTTCCACTTTTTCTTGCCCGATTTGCCACCAACAAGCACGACTATCGACTTATCCTTCTTAATCAGTTCTTCAACCCTCTGCAACATATTGCTGAGTTCCTGAAGGCTAATGTTTAGCTTATTCATGTTGTAATTCATGATAAACAAATTGAAGGATGGAGGCAAGGAATTGAGATCATCATCAATTTTTGTGTTATGATTTAGCCCTGACACGAGAGCCTCCAGTTCATATACTCATATTGATGTCTCTTGATTTTTCTTGAATTTACATTGTGAGTTGGTGATTTATCCTGGATATAGTTGACTTGTGATCTTAATTAAAACATGGGCAATGCATTAGTGAGACTCCTGTGATTAACACAATGAACTGAGCATAGTTGTGTTTAATTTGAATCTTTTGCAAAGATTTTGCTTGATTTGTGTCTTTGTTACTTGGGGACAAGTAATAATTCAAGTGTGGGGGGATTTGATGAGAATGAAAATTATCATATTTTTATCCCTTAATATTTAGTCTTTTATAGTTATTTAGTGTTAGACAGTTTTGTATGCCCTTAGCTTCAATCAGAATGATGTACTTTATGAGTTTATTGTAAATGAATAAAGATACATATTTGATTCATGTTCCCTTGGTATGTTTCTGTGTAATACCCTTAAACTGGACACTTAATGAGACTCGTGTTAGTTTAGAATGTTCACAGCCAGTGGGTCGGTCTGGGGAGACCTATCCTGACAAGGCTGACTCTGTAGTGCCACCAAGTCGGTTGGGGTGGCTTGTCTCAGCTGCCAGGGTGAGACCCTAGGCACATACAGTGTAGGATTAATTGAATCTTTGAACTGGACCAGATTTCCAGTATTGCCCTGGACCTTGGAGATTGATGGGCAAAACTGGAAAGTTACACCCGACCCCTAGACTCGATTATGATACTGCACTAGGTGTCGGATTGGGCTGTCTTTGATGTACCAATCAGTGAGATCCTTAGCGGGGGTCAAAACCTGGGTATGTTGGGACAGTCTGAGAATTCATCTGAGTGGGTGATCATAGTGACAGGATCAGCCCCTTTGTCGGACAAAGGTAATGATCGGGGATGCACTCTCACTGATGGAAACCAAGACTGCCGGCAGCCGATTTCAATCATTGAGATTTGTTTTGCAAAATATATTTTATATGAGATATAAAAGTATATATTTTATGGTTTCAAAATGATTTGCAAAAAGTTTTAATTCTCGGGATCCATATAAGCAGAGAGTGCAACACTGTTCCTTGCAGCCGAGGGAGAGGTCCTCTCTTGTCAAGCAGTGTATGATCATTATGGGCTGAGAGGTTAAGTGTAAGACCATTGAGGATAATACCTGATGGGCTAATCTTTCATCTGCCCACAGTCCCTGGGTGTTACAAGGTGGCTTGGCCCAGGGACCACTTAGTGTAAGTGTTGGGCCCATAGAGTCCACCTGATGGGTTTCAGGGGGTGCACTGTCATTAACAATGTATTCGGCCAGGCCTTGTAACAAAGGCTGGGCCGAACCCATGTGGCTGATGTGTAGATCAATGCTTGGGTCCCACGCCATACAAGGAAACCCAACTGGGCAGCAATTTGGAAGCCTTTTGAGTACATAACCTTAAATGGGCCTTAAGCCCATTTCGAACAGGGCTGATTTGATCAGTCATTTAAAGGGGGCGAATTCTAAAAAGGGTCAGCTGAAAGGATTGGGCTTGGACCCTATCCACTCAGAGAATCCAAGATCTAAATGGGATTTAGATCTGGAAACCTCCTAATTAGATTAGGAGACAGCTGATCTTATCTGTAGATAAGATAAGGGTTATCCCTTATCACTAAGGGACTTCTAACCCAAATATGATTTGGATTAGCAGCTCCTAATATGATTAGGAGCTGATCCCTTTTTGAGATTATAAAAGGGGAAGGGGGCGGCAGCCTACTACACAACATCATCAACAACATTCTTCTCTTAAAGAAAGAGAGATTGAGAGATTTCCTGCATACTGCGAATTCTCTCCTGCCGCCACCTTCCTGCCATTGCCATTCCTTCAGTTCGATCTCCAGTTCTTGGGAGCAATCAAGATTGGATCTTGATTTCAATTTTTTGTGAAAAGATTGGTTGGAGCTGTACTCAAGTCGTCCAGTTGATCCTTACGAAGGATCAAGTTCTTTGGAAGAACGTTGCTGATTCTGCTCCACCCTGCACTGCGCCATCTTCAGTGGGAGCAGATTTTGGATCCTTCCTTGGGCGTGAACACCTCCATTGGGAGATAGTATTTCTCCGTATCAGGTATAATCCTCTCCCACTCCTTTTGGTTCAGATCTGGTTCAGTTTATGGTTCAAGATTGATCCTTGAAAATATGATTTTCTAAATGGGGAATACGATTCCTAGTTGAAGGGAGAGATAAAATTTTTGAAATTCGCCCCTTATTCCGCAATCTTTGGGCGTCCATAGGATTGATCTCTCATCCCTTCATTTAGTGCCTAAATGAACTCATTATTCTTATATTTCGATTTAGAACACGAAAGGAGGCGTTAAGTGAAAAAGAAGGTTAATCGGGTAATTCTGGACAGTTTCAGCGTCATGTGGTAATTTGGGCATAACCCTCCCATCCTGACTCTGATTGAGATCATTCAAGATGCGTTGGAAAGACAAAGAAATTTTCTACAACTTTCATGTTTTGAGTTTTGTTATATACGAACTTCATCGAGGTCAAAATCGGGTCCAAATTATCTGTAATTGGACTGCTGACGTGCTAGAGCAATTCCTTAGCCTGCAAGTTTTCATCCGGGAATTCACCACTCTCCCACTTACATGAGAACATGGTTTTATCTGAAGAGAAGGATATAAAAAGAGGAGATAAGGGTTCAAACCCCTGAAAGAAAATTAAAGAAGAAGGCTAGTAGGGAGAGGAGGAGGCTGCTGAATGTGAACTGAAGGAGAATCACAACAAGGAGATCAAAGATTGAACCAAAAATTTTTCTCTCCCTTCAACTGGGAATCGTATTCCCCATTTAGAAAATCATATTTTCAAGGATCAATTCTGAACCATAAACTGAACCAGATCTGAACCAAAATGTGGGAAGGATTATACCTGATACGGAGAAATAATATCTCCCAACGAAGGTGTTCACGCCCAAGGAAGGATCCAAAGACTGCTCCCACTGAAGATGGCGCAGTGCAGGTGGAGCAGAATCACCAGTGTTCTTCTCCAAGAACTCTGTCCTTCACAAGAATCAGCAAGATGGTACGTGAGCACAGCTTCCTTTCAATCCTTTTCAAAGGACTAATGTCAAGATCCAATCTTGACTTCTCCCACAAGTGGAGATCGAACTGGCAAACAGGGCGGCAAGAATAGGGAGGCTGCAAGAGAGTATTTGCAGGGAGCAAAATTCTCTCTTCTTGATTTCAGCAATAAAGAAAACCTGATGATCTGTGTATTTTTAGGCTGCCGCCCCCTTCTTCTTTTAAAATCTTAAAGGGATCAGCTCCTAATCAGATTAGGAGTTGCTAATCCAAATCATATTTGGGTTAGAAGTCCCTTTAAGTGACAAGGGATAATCCTTATCTTATCTGGAGATCAGATCAGCCATCTCCTAATCTGATTAGGAGGTTTCCAGATCTAAATCTTATTTAGATCTTGGACTCTCTAAGTGGATAGGGCCTAAGCCCAATCCTATTAGCTGATCCACTTCAGATTTCGCCCCTTTATTAACTAAATAAATAGCCCAGTTCGAAATGGGCTTTAGGCCCATTAAGCTTATGTGCTCACTTAACCCTCTTAACTGCTGCCCAGTTGGGCTTCCTTGTATGGCGTGAGACCCACGCATTGATCTACACCTCAGCCACAAGGGTTCGGCCCAGCCTTTGTTCCAAGGCCTGGCCGAATACACTATTAAAGACAGTGCACCCCCTAAAACCCATCAAATGGGCTCTATGGGCCCAACATTTACCCTAAGAGGTCCTTGGGCCAAGCCACCTTGTAACACCCAGGGACTATGGGCAGATGCAAAATTAGCCCATCAGGTATTAACCTCAATGGTCTTACACTTAACCTCTCAGCCCATAATGATCATACACTGCCCGACAAGAGAGGACCTCTCCCTCGGCTGCAAAGAACAGTGTTGCACTCTCTACTTGTATGGATCCCGGGAATTAAAACCTTTTGCAAACATTTCGAAACCATAACATATATATACTTTTATATCTCATATAAAATATATTTTGCAAAAACAAATCTCAACGATTGAAATCGGTTGCCGACAGTCTTGGTTTCCATCAGTGAGAGTGCATCACCGATCATTACCTTTGTCTGACAAAGGGGCTGATCCTGTCATTATGATCACCCACTTAGATGAATTCTTAGACTGCCCCAACATACCTAGGTTTTGACCCCTGCTAAGGATCTCACTGATTGGTACATCAAAGATAGCCCAATCCGACACATGGTGCAATATCATAATCGAGTCTAGGGGTCAGGTGTAACTTTCCAGTTTTGCCCATCAAACTCCAAGTTCCAGGGCAATTCTGGAAATCTGGTCTAGTTCATAGATTCAATTAATCCTACACTATATGTGCCTAGGGTCTCACCCTGGCAGCTGAGACAGGCCACTTCAACCGACTTGGTAGCACCATAGTGTCAGCCTTGTCAGGATAGGTCTCCCCATACCGACCCATTGGCTATGAACATTCTAAACTAACACGAGTCTCATTAATTGTCCAGTTTAAGGGTATTACACAGAAACATACCAAGGGAAAATGAATCAAATATGCACTTTTATTCATTTACAATAAACTCATAAAGTACATCATTCTGATTGAAGCTAAGGGCATACAAAACTATCTAACAGCTCCCACTTGCACTTAGGTCCAATCAGGTATAAGCCACAATCCCATGCTTTCCACGTGTTTCTTGAACACTTTCTGTGATAGCTGCTTCGTCAATGGGTTAGCTACATTTTCCACTGATGCTACCTTCTGAATCAGGACGTCCCCTCTACCAACAATCTCCTGCAGTACGTGGTACTTCCTCTCGATGTGCTTTGACTTCGAGTGGGCTCGTGGCTTCTTAGCCTGAGCAATTGGTCCATTGTTGTTACACAACAACGGGATGGGTGATGTGCTGGACGGAACTACTTCTCAACTCGTGAATGAACTTCTTCATCAACACGACTTGTTAGGCAGCCTCACTTGCAGCAATGTACTCGGCTTCGGCCGTGGAGTCTGTAGTGGACCCCTGTTTGCTGCTTTTCCAGCAAACAGCACACGATCCCATTGTGAAAACATATCCAGATGTAGAATTTCTATCATCTGGATCCGATTGGAAATCGGCATCTGTGAACCCCTGGATCTGTAATTGAATTACCGTCGAACACTAGACAAAACTCTTTTGTCCTTCGAAGGTACTTAAGTATGTTTTTCACAGCAGTCCAATGCTCCTGCCCTGGGTTGGCCTGAAATCTGCTTACTATACTCACTGCCTGAGCAATGTCAGGACGTGTCCACAGCATGGCATACATGATGCTCCTACGGCAGAGGCATAGGGAACGTCTTTCATGCCATCAATCTCCTCAGAAGTCTTGGGAGACATCTTCTTTGGAAAGTGACTCCGTGCCTGAAAGGAACATGTCCTTTTTTGGAGTTTTCCATGCTGTATCTTTTGACTATTTTGTCAATATAAGCAGATTGGGATAATCCAATTATCCGCTTCGATCTATCTCTATAGAGTCGAAGACCCAATATATAGGAGGTTTCTCCAAGATCTTTTATGGAGAATTGCTGTGAAAGCCATACTTTCACCGTAATTAACATTCCTACATCATTCCCAATGAGTAAAATGTCATCTACATATAGAACCAAGAAGCTAACATTATCTCCATTGTACTTCCTGTAGACACAGGGTTCATTCGGATTCTGCTCGAAATCAAACGATTTGACAGCAGAGTCAAAACGGATGTTCCAACTTCTAGAAGCTTGCTTAAGTCCATAAATGGATCTATTAAGTTTACATACCATGTTTTCCTGACCTACAGCAATGAAGCCTTGCGGCTGCTGCATATAGATATCTTCAGTAAGATCTCCATTCAGGAATGCAGTTTTGACATCCATCTGCCAAATCTCATAATCATGGTATGCTGCTACAGCTAGCAGGATCCTAATGGATTTAAGCATGGCCACAGGCGAAAAGGTTTCCTCATAATCGATGCCCTCTTTCTGAGTGTACCCTTTTGCCACCAGACGAGCTTTGAAGGTCTCAACCCTACCATCGGGGCCCTTCTTCCTCTTGTAAATCCATTTGCAACTGATTGCTTTTACCCCGGAGGGTGGATCTACTAGAGTCTAGACTCTATTTGTCTCCATTGAGTCCACCTCTGCTCTCATGGCCTCTACCCACTTCTGGGAATCTATGTCCAATATAGCTTCCGCGTAAGACACGAGATTCTCCTCACTAGTCCAGATTTCCACCAGGTAACTATCCTTGTCATAACCATAACGGACTGGTGGCCTGGATACATGAGTGGATCTTCTAGGTTGGTCACTACCTGGAACTTGTGGGACATCTCCCACTGCTCCTGAGCTCTCCTCATCAAGAACAATTTCCTGACGATGGTTGTCCAGGATGTAATCGGTCTTCAAGAATTGGGCATTTCGACTGCAGAACACTTTCTTCTCACTTGGGTCATAAAAAAGGTAACCTACAGAGCCTTTTGGGTAGCCTACAAATAGGCAACGGCTGGTCTTGGATTCCAACTTGTCTGCACTCATTCTTTTAACGTGTGCGGGACAACCCCAAATCTTCAAGTGTCGACACTTGGTTTCTTTTTGGTCCAAAGTTCATATAGAGTGTTCGGAATCGATTTGGTTGGAACCTGATTCATCACGTAAATCGCAGTCTCTAATGCATAACTCTAAAAGGATGTGGGTAACTCTGAGTGTATGAGAAGTGACCGGACCATATCTAATAAGGTCCGATTCCTACTCTCTGAAACACCGTTAAGTTGTGGTGTAGATGGAGGAGCCAACTGTGATACTATCCCATTGTCCTTTAAGTAGTCCCTGAATTCGTCAGAGAGATACTCGCAACCTCGATCTGATCGAAGGGCTTTAATTTCTCTCCCTAACTGTTTCTCGACCTCTTGTCTGAACTCTTTAAATTTTTCAAAGGATTCAAACTTGTCTCATTAGGTACACATAACCATATCGTGAAAAATCATCGGTGAAGGTGATGAAATACACGTGTTGATTCCATGTCCTAACACTCAGGGGACCACATACATCAGTATGTATTAGGTCAAGTGTGCCTGTACATCTTTCAAACTTACCCTTAAATGGCCATTTCATCATCTTGCCTTGTAAGCAAGACTCACAGGTGGGAAGATCTTCTATAGTTAGAAAATCCAAAGGACCATCCTTTACCAACCTTGTGATTCGGTCAACACCGATGTGGCCAAGTCGGTAATGCCACAGACACGTGGGATTAACTATATCACGGGCTCTTTTCTTGGGGATTTCAGCTGACGTAGTTTCGGTTATGTTAGTTTCTAGGGAAGGATGTAGAACATAGAGACCATTCTCCAATTCCCCATATGCGATGAATTTGTTATTTCTTTTAATAGCATTCATATTACTAAAGAAGACAGAATAACTATCTGCACATAGTTTTGAGACAAAAATCAAATTTCTCCTTAAATTTTGTACATAAAGACAATCTTTCAGTACAATTGTTCATTCTCTAAAAAGTAACTCCACGGTTCCTATTGCCGCGGCTGCAACAGTTGCAGTAGTCCCCAAGTAGAGTGTGACTTCTCCTTCACTCAGCCTTCTGCTTACCTTGAACCCCTGCAGTGAGTTACACGCATGAGTTGAAGCCCCGGCTATAGGTTCATCCTTTCTAATCAGTTCATCAGCTCTTTGCAACATATTGCTGAGCTCTTGTAAGCTGACATTCAGCTTGTTCATGTTATAGTTCATGATGAACGGATTAAAGGAAGGAGGCAAAGAGTTAAGGATAGCATCTATCTGGGTTGCAAGGTCCAGTCCGGATCCAAGAGCCTCCAGTTTGTTGATGTAACCCATCATCCGAAGACAATGGTTATGAACTTGTTGGCACTTGGACATTTGTGTGGTCATGAACTGTTTCAAGACCTTTTGTCGAGTACAACAATTCTGTTCTTCATACATCGTCCTCAGACTGTCCAATATGTCTTTGGCAAGTTCGATCTAATCGAACTGCCTCAATATTGGATTGTCCAAGGAGGCAATGATGTAACACTTGGCTAGGGAGTTTTTCTCCTCCCATTTTTGATAGTCTCTCCTTCGGGCCTTAGAAGCCCTATCTCCCAGACGCTCCGGGGCAGGATTCTTTGCCACTTTGTCAAGTTTTTCAGAAGCAAGGACCAGCATAAGGTTCCTATACCAGTCGGCGTAGTTTGGGCCCTTAAGATTGTTGTCATCAAGAAGCTTTGCAAAAGATCCGTTTGCCATTTTCTGATAAAAGAGCAAACATCAGTCCATAACCTAATTTGATTCATGTTCATTTCATAGATATGGATTTTAATCTACGATCCATTTCCATTTATTCATCTCTGAGATTTCCCTCCTTTTTCAGTGACGGAGACTACGGGTTGTCTCTAGAAATGTGGGAAATCACATAGGGTGCATGAAGCCAACTGTTTCAGCTACATAACCCCACCACCTTTCTGTGAAGGATCATATCCACTCATCATATGAGTTTTCCCTTTGGCCTCTGTCAGACAAGGTTCAGAGCCGTTTGTAAACCTTTCTGTCCAGTGAGTGCTTACCCATCATATTCGTGAACGCCAAGGTACCGTGAGAGAGTTCCCATTTTCTGGTGAAGCCCCTCCCACATCGGTCTATGACGCCCCTATCATCTTATGAAACACTCAGACAAGCCCAACAGCAAATGGATAGCCCATTTTCTGGTGCGTCTCCTCATTATTGAAAGACCCATCCTTGTGCTAATGATGGAAGGCCTTTAGAGAGTTCATCATATGAATCTCCCTATCACATGCACTCATATTGTCTCGAGGGAACAGATAATTATGCCCTAGTTCTAACTTTAGGTCAAACCAAAGTGGCTCCCACAGACTTTCATAAAGCCAGATTTTGGTGGGCCTAAATCGGCTCGGGTTCCACACGAGATCTCATGATGAGGTGTGGGGCCCACCACCGATGGAGGTCATCCAATGACCAAAAGGGACACCATGGCAATGATGTGCATTCAGCCATGGTGTGCGAAAGAGCCACTGTCGATTGAGCATGGGGCAAGTACTTATGGCCCATGTACGTAGCACATCACACATCCATACATCACATGCAGGGATAAATTGATCCAATCAATTAATTATCTGTAAAGCCCATTTGAAGCCCATTTTAAGTCCATAATATTAACCATTAATATTATCTAGGTATATGGGCCGAACGGTTCAACCCATATAGCTTTATGTGTTAAGTGGACTTTTAGCAGTTTTAACTATTTAAAACTGGGCCTTTTACAGGTTGGGCCGAATTAACCATTTAATTAAATATCAATCCTCAGGCCCATCAGTGGGAAAATTAGGGCTGACTTTCAGCCTTGATTAATCCCTAGATTCGGTCCAAACAGTTTGAACCAATCTTGGTTCGAATGGGTCTAGGGTTTCAACTTTAATTAAATCTTTAATTCAAGAAAATAATCTGAAATTAATTACTGATAAAAGAAAAACAACAATCAGTAAATCAGAGCTGTTCGCACAATCCATCCTGCAAAATAGAGGTTAGATCACAGAATGCAGTTTCACAAATTGCAAATCGTAGATAGCGATTCTCCCATCTGCGAAATCTTCTTCTCCGCGAAATCTCCCTTTCTGCGCCGCCATCTTCGATCCAAAATTAAAATAAATAGAAATCCTATTTCTATTCATAATTACATATAATCGAATACCTATACATTGAGTCTAGAAAAATAAAAAAAAAATTATTTACAAACCAAATGTAATAAATAAATCAAGAAACTGCAAATCTTGCAGGTTCCCTGCGCAAATCAAGATTTCGATCTCCTCTTGTACGAATAGCCCATAAATCAAGAAAATCGTAAAGAACAATTCTAAATAATAATCAGATTTATATAAAATTAATTTCAGATTATTCGCCCATCAATTTTGGGAACAAATTTCCCAAAACCCATATCTACGCAAATTGGGTAGAACACCTTCTGCCCAATTGCGCATGTTCAGATCTGAAACAAACTGGTTCAAGATTTGAACCATGGCTATGATACCACTGAAGGGATGAGAGATCCATCCTATGGACGCCCAAAAGATTGCGGAATAAGGGGCGAATTTCAAAAATTTTTCTCTCCCTTCAACTGGGAATCGTATTCCCCATTTACAAAATCATATTTTCAAGGATCAATTCTGAACCATAAACTGAACTAGATCTGAACCAAAAAGGAGTGGGAAGGATTATACCTGATACGGAGAAATAATATCTCCCAACGAAGGTGTTCACGCCCAAGGAAGGATCCAAAGACTGCTCCCACTAAAGATGGCGCAGTGCAGGTGGAGTAGAATCAGCAGTGTTCTTCTCCAAGAACTCTGTCCTTCGCAAGAATCAGCAAGATGGTACGTGAGCACAACTTCCTTTCAATCCTTTTCAAAGGACTGATGTCAAGATCCAATCTTGACTTCTCCCACAAGTGGAGATCGAACTAGCAAACAGGGCGGCAAGAACAGGAAGGCGGCAAGAGGGTATTTGCAGGGAGCAGAATTCTCTCTTCTTGATTTCAGCACTAAAGAAAACCTGATGATCTATGTATTTTTAGGCTGCCGCCCCCTTCTTCTTTTATAACCTTAAAGGGATCAGCTCCTAATCAGATTAGGAGTTGCTAATCCAAATCACATTTGGGTTAGAAGTCCCTTTAAGTGATAAGGGATAATCATTATCTTATTTGGAGATCAGATCAGTCATCTCCTAATCTAATTAGGAGGTTTCCAGATCTAAATCTTATTCAGATCTTGGACTCTCTAAGTGGATAGGGTCTAAGCCCAATCCTATTAGCTGATCCATTTCAGAATTCGCCCCTTTATTAACTAAATAAACAGCCCAGTTCGAAATGGGCTTTATGCCCATTAAGCTTATGTGCTCACTTAACCCTCTTAATTGCTGCCCAGTTGGGCTTCTTTGTATGGCGTGGGACCCAAGCATTGATCTACACATCAGCCACATGGGTTCGGCCCAGCCTTTTTTACAGGGCCTGGCCGAATACACTGTTAAAGACAGTGCACCCCTTGAAACCCATCAAATGGGCTCTATGGGCCCAACACTTACCCTAAGAGGTCCCTGGGCCAAGTCACCTTGTAACACCAGGGACTGTGGGCAGATGCAAGATTAGCCCATCAGGTATTATCCTCAATGGTCTTACACTTAACCTCTCAGCCCATAATGGTCATACACTGCCCGACAAGAGAGGACCTCTCCCTCGGCTGCAAGGAACAGTGTTGCACTCTCAACTCACATTGATCCCGGGAATTAAAACCTTCTTGCAAACAATTTAGAAACCATATATATATACTTTTTATCTCATATAAAATATATTTTGCAAAACAAATTTCAACGATTGAAATCGACTGCCGGCAGTCTTGGTTTCCATCAGTGAGAGTGCATCCCCGATCATTACCTTTGTCCGACAACGAGGCTGATCCTGTCACTATGATCACCCACTCAGATGAATTCTTAGACTGTCCCAACATACCCAAGTTTTGACCCCCGCTAAGGATTTCACTGATTGGTACATCAAAGATAGCCCAATCCGACACCTAGTGCAGTATCATAATCGAGTCTAGGGGTCGGGTGTAACTTTCCAGTTTTGCCAATCAATCTCCATGGTCCAAGGCAATACTAGAAATCTGATCCAGTTCAAAGATTCAATTAATCCTACACTGTATGTGCCTAGAGTCTCACCCTGGCTTTTGAGACAAGCCACCCCAGCCGTCTTGGTTGCACCACAATGTCAGCCTTGTCAGGATAGGTCTCCCCAGAGCGACCCACTAGCTGTGAACATTCTAAACTAACACGAGTCTCATTAATTGTCCAGTTTAAGGGGATTACACAGAAACATACCAAGGGAACATGAATCAAATATGTATCTTTATTCATTTACAATAAACTCATAAAGTACATCATTGTGATTGAAGCTAAGGGCATACAAAACTGTCTAACACCAAGATCTTAAGTGACTTCCTCTTGTTGGATAGTTTTTGTATGCCCTTAGCTTCAATCAGTTTTGATGTACTTTTGATACTTAATGTAAATAAATGAAGTACATGTTTGATTCATGTTGTGTAGTATACTTCTGTGTAAGACCCTAAAACTAGATACTTAATGAGACTTGTGTTGGTTTTGAATGTTCATAGCCATTGGATAAGTCTGGGGAGATTTATCCTGCCAAGGATGACACTGGTGTGCTACCAAGTGTTGGGGTGGCTTGTCTCAGCCGCCAGGGTGAGACCCAAGGCACCTGCAGTGTAGGATTACTTGAACCCTTGAACCAGACCAGATTTCTAGTATTGCCCTAGACCTTGGAGATTGATGGGTAAAATTGAAAAGTTACACCTGAACCCTAGACTCGATTATGATACTGCACTAGGTGTCAGATTGGGCTATCTTTGATATGCCAATCAGTGAAATCCTTAGCGGGGGTCAAAACCTGAGTATGTTGGGACAATCTGAGAAATTATCTGAGTGGGTGATCATAGTGACAGGATCAGCTCCTTTGTCGGACAAAGGTAATGATCAGGGATACCCTCTCTCTGATGGAAACCAAACTGTCAACAATTTTTTTCAATCGTTGGAATTTTGTTTTGCAAAATTCATATATAAGATATATAGATATGTATGGTTTCAAAATGTTTGCAAATTGTTTTAATTCCTAGGATCCTTGTAAGTAGATAGTGCAACACTGTTCCTTGCAGCTGAGGGAGAGGTCCTCTCTTGTCGGGCAGTGCTTGATCATTATGGGCTGAGAGGTTAAGTGTAAGGCCATTTGGGATAACACTTGATGGGCTAATCTTGTCCCTGCCCACAGTCCCTGGGTTTTTATAAGATGGCTTGGCCCAGGGAGCACTTAGTGTATGTGTTGGGCCCATAGGGTCCATATGATGGGCTCAAGGGGTTCACTAGGCCCTTAGTGAATTCGGCCAGGCCTTGTAACAGAGGCTGGGCCGAACCCATGTGGATGGTGTGTAGATCAATGCTTGGGTCCCACACCATACAAAGAAGCCCAACTGGGCAGCAGTTTGGATGACTTTTGAGCACTTGATACTTATTGGGCCTAAAGCCCATTTTGAACTGGGCTGATTTGATCAGTCATTAACAAGGGGCAGATCTGAGATTAGGGTGAGCCCAAAAGCTTATCTAATCTGCAGATAGAATTAAGAAGAGTCCTGATCCAAATACAGATTTGGATAAGGTTAACTCCTGATGTGATCAGGAGATGTTTTCTTAATCATTAAGCAACTGGAGGAAACCCTATTCGAATTACAAGAATTCGAACCCTAGGGGATTTTACAGAGAACACACCCTGTAGTTTTGTGAGATAGGATCTCAAAAACCCTAGAGAAGAGAAAAATCAATTCGCCATCTTCTTCTCTAGCTCCCTCCTGTTGCAGCCGCCACTATCTAGTGCAGTTTGTTTTCTTTGTCAGCGAAAGATCAAGAAAAGTTCTTGATATCAGTCTTTGTTGAAAGGCTGATTCTTTTTGGTGCTTATTGTCATCCAAAGGATTCTTGTGAAGGATCCTGTGTTTAGGACGCACTCTGCTGGTTCTGTTCCATAGTTGCTGTGTCATCTTTAGCAGGAGCAGATCTTGGTGCCTTCTTTGGGCGTGAACACCAACTTTGGGCGATATTATTTCTCTGGATCATGTATAAGTACTCCATTCTCTTTTGGTTCAGATCTGGTTCGGTTCTGGTTCAAGCAAGATCCTTGAATCTTGATTCTAAAATTAGGGAATGCGATTCCCAGTTGAAAGGTAGGTAGAAAATTTTTGAATTTTGCCCACCCATTCCGCAACTGTTCTGACGTCCATATGATGGATTCTACCATCCCTTTCACCTCTTTGGTTCTATAGTTTGGTAACCTAGATTCGATTAGGGTTCTTGAGGTTTCTCTATTGAATCTTGCTTCTTTCTTCCTTTTTATGCGAACCATGATGAGCTTTAATCCTGATTTGTAATTAAACTTAGGCAGATCCGATTGAGTATATTTTGTTCTTGGGATTCTTGATTAGGGTTTTGATTTATAGAATAATCTTGGCCGAATTGTTCTTGCATCTGTCATTACTTGAACTGCTTGAGAAAGAGTTAGGTAATTAGATCATCTAATCAAGAAATGGACTGAATGCACTTTAGAGATAAATTGCATGGTTCGGTAGGCAATCATTCATACCTGAATTGATGACCTACAAATTCTTGTTCTTAATGCATCTTTGGTGAGTAAAATTCTGATAGAGATACAGGATTTCTCATTCAAAGATAGGGCGGGCTGTGCTCGAGAGCGGCTACTCATAGAATTAGGGTTTCGCGAACCCAAGACTGACTTCACTTCAATCGGATAGCTTAAAGATTTGATTGCTGAATCGGTTCTGTCAATTCTTATATGCAGTGACTCTTCTTATCATTAAGATTGGTTTGATCCGAAAGTAAAGGCCTGGCCGAATACACTGTTAAAGACAGTGCACCCCCTGAAAACCCATCAAATGGGCTCTATGGGCCCAACCCATGAAAGGAAGGCCCACAACTTTTATGTTTTGGGTTTTGACAAATTCGGTCCACATCGAGTACGAAAATGAGCCCTAAGTTGGAGCAAGTTCGTAGCCAGACCCATTTCACAACTTAAGCCCAACTCACAGAAGTACCTTGAAGCAGCCCAACTCGAATTCAAGACTCAAGAGTCCAAATTTCGAATGTAATCTCTAAAGAGAGAGTTTTATCAGATCTAAAGTCTTGAATGTAATCCTAGAGGGATTGAGATTAGATCATTAGATAAGAGATAGGATAAGATTAGTTCAAAGAAGATCAAGACTCCCTAAAGATAAGATGATCTCCTAGAAGGAGTTGGAACAGCCCTCTCCTTGGCTATATAAAGAGGGGGATGAACCAGCTCTGCCATCAATCACTCTCAGATCCAAGAGATCATCAAGAAAGTCAAGAAACTCAATAGAACAGTTAGGCCATGGAGAAGCAGAGCATGGAGGTTTCGCAGATCATGAGCAGCTAAGCTTTTTTTTCTGGTTCAAGGGGGGAGGTTCGATTGTGTCATTGTGAGGTTTTATAGTTAATTTATTTTATTGCTTTTTAATTCAAGTATTCATTGATTCTTTTGCATATCTTCATTGGATGTTAATGTTAATTAGTCTGACAAACTAAATTAATGTTAATTTTCTTACTTCTGTCCATGATTTTGGTGATCCATAATTGTCACGAATAGTGGTACAAGTAGCAATTAAGTTAATATCTTTTTGGGTCAATTGTTCGTGACAGCCTTTGACCAATGTATTGACATGGTTTAACCTAAAAGGAATCAATGGAACAAGATTCAATAATTGCAGCTATCTCCATTATTGCTATTTTGGTTTAACTGTTTTCACAAATCTTAATGCTATCATTGTTTAACATGGAACGCTATCGTACCCAGTTGAGTGGTGATAAGTGTTGATCAAATTCTGGGTTTGCTCAACTGAATTAGGAAAGCACAAGGTTTATTATTGCTATCCTAATAAATCTAAGGTTAAATGCTTGAATTGCAAGAATGCTAAAATGTACCTAGGATTGATGGCCAATCAATTCAACCCGAACCCTTGAACCAGAATTCGGTAAGACTGATTTTCTCTTGTTTAAGTTGCTATTTATTTTATTTTCTTTTAATTTCAGTATTTAAATTCTCTCACTCAATTACATTACCCATTCGGCTAAGAGATTATTGATTTGCTCCCTGTGGGATTCGACCTAGAACCACTTTTACTACAAATATTTTATTGTGGAACTAGTATTAATTTTGAAGGCCTCGACAACCCTTCAAGTTTCCAGAGGATTCTTGCGAAGGATTCAGTGTGTAGGACGCACTCTTTTGGTTCTGTTCCACATATTGCTGTGTCTTCTTCAGCAGAAGTGGATCTTGGTGTCCTCTTTGGGCGTGAATACCAACTTTGGGAGATACTGCTTCTCTGGATCAGGTATAAATTCTGCCTTATCTTTTGGTTCAGATCTGGTTCAATTATGGTTCAAGTAGGATCATTGAATATTGTATTCTAAATTTATGGAATATGATTCCCAATTGGAAGAAGGTAGAAAATTTTTGAAATTCGTCCACCCATTCTGCAACCCTTTTGGCGTCCATACGATGGATCCTACCATTCTTTCACTTTATAGGTGTATTTACAGGTTGTGTTTATGCAAAGATGACTTCAATTGAGAGAATGAGAATTCCTTGATTGTAATTCCATTTAATTAAACATAGGTTTAGCTAATCGACTCTTGAGAAAGATCGATTAGTGCTTTTAGGAAACACCTTAGAATAGAACAACCCTCGTGAGATTTTATTAGTATTGAATCTTGATGATCGTGATAGGATTAAGCCCTAGCAACTTTGTTATTGATTTCGTTCAAGTTCTTGTTTTTGCCATTTAATTTCCTTAATCAGTAGTGCTAGTCTAAATTCCTTAATTCGCAACCCAATTGATTATTGCTTTATACAAGTTGAGAAGAAATTAATAGGTGACTAAATAATTCATTCCTCGTGGGAACAATTCTGTACTCCTTACTATATTATTTGCACGACTCCATACTCTTGCAGATAACGATCAAGTTTTTGGTGCCGTTGCCGGGGAGTGAATTTTATTTAACACCATAATTAATTTAGTCTCTCTTGATTTAAAGCACAGTTCTTTATTAGTTTTTGCTAACTTTTGTTTGTTTGTTTGTTTGTTAGTCTGTTTGCTTCTTTGCATTCTTTCTTTAGTTACTGTTTCAGCGTATGCAAAGAACTCGAAGTTCACAACCCGAGCTTCTTCCTTTCAGACCTAAAATTGAGAAGTTTGTTAGAGAAAACAGGCGAGCTCAGAAAGAAAGGGTTCCAGAGATGGCGGAGGATAATTGAGTTTCTTTTGGTTCTTAGCAGCTAGAGGGTCCAAACGGAAGGAGCTATTCTAGATTTCAGAATGCTCTTCAGGGAAGTTCTCTAAACCCCTTCAATTACTTGAAGTCCCACTGCCCCCATTGCTGAATTCACCTTCACGTTCTATCTCTATGAACATTGAGGGCAATGTTCATGTTAAGTGTGGGGGGATTAGGTGTGATGTTTTATTAATTGCAGTAGTTTTTCTTTATTAATAGCAGTAGTCTTTTCTTTTGAATTTCTCTATTCTAGGAAAAGCAAAATTTTGCAGAAATTGTCTGAACTATGCTCGGTACTAATAGAGTGTTAACAATGAAAGAATGCTACTCATGCTATTTTTAGGACGTATCAAGTTAAAAGAATTTAGGGTGAATTTACTAAGTTGTAATGTAAAGTGCATAAATTTAGGAAGTCAATTTGGTGTGTATGATACTTTTGAGATGCAAATTAATGGGTAGTTTAGCAAGGTTGCTGATGAATGAAGTTACATTTACTCCTTTGGATGCTATTGATTGTAACTGTAATGGAAGTCAAATTATTTACTTCAGAGACATAAGTTATGGTCAATTAAATTAAAGCATGTCTACTCCAATGGTTTTGGTTGCTTAGTAACCGGGAATCTTCATCACAAATGTCAATTTTCGCGTAAAATGATGACTGAGAATACGAGTATGCAAAGCATTCTAAGTATATTATATGTTGAGTAACCAGGTGCATTCGTCACCCACGTTTGTATTTGCATCAAAAGACATATTAATAACTTAGAAAAGAATAAAATGCCTCACAAGTGGTGTATTTAAAAGCTTAAGTGTTGGGGTTCTTGCGAAAAAAAAAAGAAGAAGAGAAAAAGGCTGACCTTCAAGATGCGTTGAAAAGCTTAATTCTGGACAGTTTCGGCGCCGTGTGGTAATTTGGGCATAACTCTCCAATCTGGACTCCGATTGAGGTGATTCAAGATGCGTTGGAAAGATAAGGAAATGTTATACAACTTTCCTGTTTTTGGTTTTGATATATACAGACTGAATCGAGGTCAAAATCGGGCTTGAATTATCTGCAACCGGACTACTAACGTGCTGGAGGAATTCGTTAGCCTACAAGTTTTCATTCGGGAATTCACCACTCTCCCACTTACACGAGAACAGAGTTTTATCTGAAGAGAAGGATATAAAAAGAGGAGAAAAAGAGGAGATAAGTGATAGATCTTCTTTTAAGGGAAGAAATTAGCCAGTAATTTTATTTGATTTCAACTCATACCTGGTTCTGTACAACCCCAGGTTTAAATACAAAAGCCATTCAACAATTTTTCCTAAACTCAAGGCCTCAACGTCTAGTGCTTCCTTAAGTTTAGCAACTCCTTATCCTATACTTTAGCAACATTCCTAGCCTATTCAACAACTAACACAACTATTGTGAGATATTTCCTCACTTATTTGACTACTTCATATGCACCAATAGCTAACAAATATGCATATGCCACACATCCTGAAAGTCATGCTGAAGGGATTGAGAGATCCATCCCATGGACGCCCAAAGATTGCGGAATAAGGGGCGAATTTCAAAAATTTTTCTCTCCCTTCAACTGGGAATCGCATTCCCTATTTAGAAAATCATATTTTCAAGGATCATTCATGAACCTTAAACTGAATCAGATCTGAACCAAAAGGAATAGGAGAGAATTATACCCGATATGGAGAAGTAGTATCTCCCAACGAAGGTGTTCACGCCCAAAGAAGGATCCAAAAACTACTCCCACTGAAGATGGCGCAGTGCAGGATGGAGCAAAATCAGCAGTGCTTCTTCTCCAAGAACTCTGTCCTTCGCAAGAATCAGCAGGATGGTACGTGAGCACAAACTTCCTTTCAATCCTTTCTTAAAGAACTGATGTCAAGATCCAATCTTGACTTCTCCCACAACTAGAGATCGAATTGGCAAACAGGGCGGCAAGAACAGGGAGGCGGCAAAAGAGTATTCGCAGGGTGCAAAATTCTCTCTTCTTGATTTCAGCACTAAAGAAAATCTGATGATCTGTCTCTTAGGCTGCTGCCCGCTTCTTTTGTTAACCTAAAAGATCAGCTCCTAATCCAATTAGGAGCAGCTTATCCAAATCATATTGGGATAAGACTTCTCTGTAGGTGATAGGGATAAAACCCTTATCTTATTTGCAGATTAGATTAGCTTTCTCCTAATATCTCATTAGGAGGTTTCTAAATCTGAATCACATTCAGATCTGGACTCTCTGAGTGGATAGGGTCAATACCCCATCCTATCTGCTAATCCATCTCAGAATTCGCCCCTTTAATTAACTAAATGAATAGCCTAGTTTGAAATGGGATTTAGGCCCATTAAGCTAATGTGCTCACTTAACCTTCCTAACTGCGGCCCAGTTGGGTTTCCTTGTATGGCGTGGGACCCAAGCATTGATCTACACATCAGCCACATGGGATCAGCCCAGCCATTGTTACAAGGCCTGGCCGAATACACTGTTAAAGATAGTGCACCCCTGAAAACCCATCAAATGGGCTCTATGGGCCCAACACTTACCCTAAGGGGTCCTTGGGCCAAGCCACCTTGTAACACCCAGGGACTGTGGGTAGATGCAAGATTAGCCCATCAGGTATTATCCTCAATGGTCTTACACTTAACCTCTCAGCACATAATGATCATACACTGCCCGACAAGAGAGGACCTCTCCCTCGGTTGCAAGGAACAGTGTTGCACTTTCTACTTATATGGATCCCAGGAATTAAAACCTTTTTGCAAACCTTTTAGAAACCATAATATATATACTTTTATATCTTATATAAAATATATTTTGCAAAACAAATCTTCAACGGTTGAAAATCGGCTGCCGGCAGTCTTGGTTTCCATCAGTGAGAGTGCATCCCCGATCATTACCTTTGTCCGACAAAGGGGTTGATCCTGTCACTAAGATCACCCACTCAGATGAATTCTCGGACTGTCCCAACATACACAGGTTTTGACCCTCGCTAAGGATCAAACTGATGGGTACATCAAAGACAGCCTAATCTGCAGTATCATAATCGAGTCTAGGGGTCGGGTGTAACTTTCCAGTTTTGCCATTCAATCTCCAAGGTCCAGGGCAATACTGAAATCTGGTCCAGTTCATACATTCAATTAATCCTACACTGTGTGTGCTTAGGGTCTCACCCTGGCAGCTGAGATAGGCCACCCCAACCCACTTGGTGGCACCACAGTGTCAGCCTTGTCAGGATAGGTCTCCCCAGACCGACCCACTGGCTATGAACATTCTAAACTAACACGAGTCTCATTAAGTGTCCAGTTTTAAGGGTATTACACAGAAACATACCAAGGGAACATGAATCAAATATGCACTTTTATTCATGGAGAATTGCTGCGAAAGCCATACTTTCACCGTAGTTAACATTCCTACATCATTCCCAATGAGTAGAATGTCATCTACATACAGGACCAAGAAGGTAACCTTATCCCCACTGTACTTCGTGTAGACATAGGGTTCATCCGGATTCTGCTCGAAGTCAAACGATTTGACAGCAGAGTTAAAACGGATGTTCCAACTTCTAGAAGCTTGCTTAAGCCCATATATGGATCTGTTAAGTTTACATACCATGTTTTCCTGACCTGCAGCAATTAAGCCTTACGGCTGCTGCATATAGATATCTTCAGTAAGATCTCCATTTAGGAATGCAGTTTTGACATTCATCTGCTAAATCTCATAATCATGGTATGCTGCTACAGCTAGCAGGATCCTAATGAATTTAAGGATGGCCACAGGCAAAAAGGTTTCCTCATAATCGATGCCCTCTTTCTGAGTGTACCCTTTCGCCACCAGACGAGCCTTGAAGGTCTCAACTTTACCATCGGGGCCCTTCTTCCTCTTGTAAATCCATTTGCAACCGATTGCCTTTACCCCGGAGGGCGATCTACTAGAGTCAAGACTCCATTGGTCTCCATTGAGTCCATCTCTACTCTCATGGCCTCCACCCACTTCTGGGAATCTATGTCCAACATAGCTTCCGCGTAAGTCACGGGATCCTCCTCACTAGTCAAGGTTTCCACCAGGTAACTTTCCTGATCATAACCATAACGGACTAGTGGCCTGGATACCCGAGTGGTTCTTCTAAGTTGGTCACTACCTAGAATTTGTGGGACATCTCCCACTGCTCCTGAGCTCTCCTCATCAAGGACAACTTCCTGACGATGATGTCCAGGATATAATTGGTCTCCAAGAACTGGTCATTTCGATTGCCGAACACTTTCTGCTCACTTGGGTCATAAAAAAGGTAACCTACAGAGCCTTTTGGGTAGCCTACAAATAGGCAACGACTGGTCTTGGATTCCAACTTGTCCACACTCATTCTTTTAACGTATGCTGGACAACCCCAAAATCTTCAAGTGTCTGACACTTGGTTTCTTTCCAATCCAAAGTTCATATAGAGTGTTTGGAATCGATTTGGTTGGAACCCGATTCAGCACGTTAATTGCAGTCTCTAATGCGTAACCCCAAAAGGATGTGGGCAACTCTGAGTGTAGGAGAAGTGACTAGACCATATCCAATAAGGTCCTATTCCTCATCTCTGAAACACCGTTAAGTTGTGGTGTATGCGTAACCCCAAAAGGCTTGTGTCTCATTAGGTACACGTAACCATATCGTGAGAAATCATCTGTGAAGGTGATGAAATACACGTGTTGATTTCGTGTCCTAACACTCAGGGGACCACATACATCAGTATGTATTAGGTCAAGTGTGCCTGTACATCTTTCAGGCTTACCATTAAATGGCCGTTTCGTCATCTTGCCTTGTAGGCAAGGCTCACAGGTGGGAAGATCTTCTACAGTTAGAAAATCCAAAGGACCATCCTTTACCAACCTTGTGATTCGGTCAACACCAATGTGGCCAAGTTGGTAATGCCACAGACACGTGGGATTAACTGTATCATCGGCTCTCTTCTTAGGGATTTCAGCCGACGTAGTTTCGGTTATGCTAGTTTCTAGAGAAGGATGTAGAACATAAAGACCGTTCTCCAGTTCCCCGCATGCGATGAATCTGTTGTTTCTTTTAATAGTAATCGTATTACTAAAGAAGACAGAATAACCATCTGCACACAGTTTTGAGACAGAAATCAAATTTCTTCTTAAATTTTGTACATAAAGACAATCTTTCAGTACAATTGTTTATCTCTAAAAAGTAACTCCATGGTTCCTATGGCCGCGGCTGCAACAGTTGCAGTAGTCCCCAAGTAGAGTGCAGTAGTCCGCAAGTAGAGTGTTACCTTGAACCCCTGTAGTGAGTTACACGCATGAGTTGAAGCCCCGGAGTCAATACACCAGGACGTAGAAGCTACCAGTAAATTGGTTTCTATAACACAAGTTTCAAAATTACCTTTCCTGGATTCTAGGTAGGCAGGACATTTCCTATTCCAGTGGCCAGTCTTCTTGCAGAAGTGACAGGCATCCGATGCTTTGTCTTTCTTCTGCTTCTTGCTCTTAGTGGCTTTCTTCTGAGACTTCTTTGCCTTCCTCTTTCTCTTGCCTGTCTTGCCAACTTCAACAAGCATGGCTACAGGCTCATCCTTTATAATCAGTTCATCAGCTCTTTGCAACATATTGCTGAGCTCTTGTAAGCTGACATTCAGCTTATTCATGTTATAGTTCATGATGAACGGATTAAAGGAAGGAGGCAAAGAGTTAAGGATAGCATCTATCTGGGTTGCAAGGTCCAGCCCGGATCCAAGAGCCTCCAGTTCATTGATGTATCCCATCATCCGAAGACAATGGTCGTGAACTTGTTGACCCTTGGACATTTGTGCGGTCATGAACTGTTTCAAGACCTTTTGTCGAGGAGAACGATTCTGCTCTTCATACATTGTCCTGAGACTGTCCAATATGTCTTTGGCAAGTTCGATCTGATCGAACTGCCTCTGTATCAGGTTGTCCAGAGAGGCAATGATGTAACACTGGGCAAGGGAGTTTTTCTCCTCCCATTCTTGATAGTCTCTCTTTCGGGCCTCAGAAGCCCTATCACCCGGATGCTTCGGGGCAGGATTCTCGCCACTTTGTCCAGCTTTTCAGAAGCAAGGACCAGCATAAGGTTCCTGTACCAGTCAGCATAGTTTGGGCCCTTCAACTTGTTGTCATCAAGCAGTTTTGCAAATGATCCGTTTGCCATTTTCTAATAAAAGAGCAAACATCAGTCCACAACCTAATTTGATTCATGTTCATTTCATAGATATGGATTTTAATCTACGATCCATTTCCATTTATTCATCTCTGAGATTTCCCTCCTTTCTCAGTGACGGAGACTACGGGTTGTCTCTGGAAATGTGGGAAATCACATAGGGTGCATGGAGCCAACTGTTTCAGCTGAATAACCCCACCACCTTTCTGTGAAGGATCATATCCACTCATCATATGAGTTTTCCCTTTGGCCTCTGTCAGACAAGGTTCAGAGCCGTTTTTCAGGTAAACCTTTCTGTCCAGTGAGTGTTTATCCATCATATTCGTGAACGCCAAGGTACCGTGAGAGAGTTCCCATTTTCTGGTGATGCCCCTCCCACATCGGTCTATGACGCCCCTATCATCTTATGAAACACTTAGACAAGCCCAACAGCAAATGGATAGGCCATTTTCTAGTGCGTTTCCTCATTACTGAAAGACCCATCCTCCTGCTATTGATGGATGGCCTTTAGAGTGTTCATCATATGAATTTCCCTATCACCTGCACTCATATTAGCTGGAGGGAACAGAATAATTACGCCCTAGTTTTATCTTTAGGTCAAACCAAAGTGGCTCCCACTGACTTTAATAAAGCCAGATTTTGGTGGGCCTAAATTGGCTAGGATTCCGCACGAGACCTCATGATGAGGTGTGGGGCCCCCACTGAGGAAGGCAAAAGGGACACCATGGCAATGATGTGCATTCAGCCATGGTGTGCGAAAGAGCCACTGTCGATTGAGCATGGGCCAAGTACTTATGGCCCATGTACGTAGCACATCACACATCCATACATCACATGCAGGGATAAATTGATCCAATCAATTAATTATCTGTAAAGCCCATTTGAAGCCCATTTTAAATCCATAATATTAACCATTAACATTATCTAGGTATATGGGCCGAACGGTTCAACCCATATAGCTTTAAAGGTTAAGTGGGCTTTTAGCAGTTTTAATTGTTTAAAACTGGGCCTTTACAGGTTGGGCCGAATTAACCATTCAATTAAATATCAATCCTTAGGCCCATTAGTGGGAAAATTAGGGCTGACTTTCAGCCTTGATTAAACCCTAGATTTGGTCCAAAACAGTTTGAACCAATCTTGGTTCGAATGGGTCTAGGGTTTGATTTTTAATTAAATCTTTAATTCAAGAAAAATAATCTGAAATTAATTACTGATAAAAGAAAAACAACAAATCAGTAAATCAGGGCTGTTCGCACAATCCATCCTGCAAAACAAAGGTTAGATCACAGAATGCAGTTTCACAAACTGCAAATCGCAGATGGCGATTCTCCCATCTGCGAAATCTTCTTCTCTGTGAAATCTCCCTTTCTGCGCCGCCAACTTCGATCCATAATAAATAAATAGAAATCCTATTTTCTATTAATAATTACAACAGATCGAATACCTATACATTGAGTCTAGAAAATAAAAAAAAATTATTTACAGACCAAATGTGATAAATAAATCAAGAAACTGCAAAATCTTGCAGGTTCCCTGCGCAAACCAAGATTCGATCTCCTCTTGTACGAACAGCCCATAAATCAAGAAAATCATGAAGAACAATTCTAAATAATAATCAGATTTATAAAATTAATTTCAGATTATTCGCCCATTAATTTTGGGAACAAAATTTCCCAAAACCCATATCTGCGCAAATCGGGTAGAACACCTTCTGCCCATTTGCGCAGGTTCAGATCTGAAACAAATTGGTTCAAGATTTGAACCATGGCTCTGACACCATTGAAGGGATGAGAGATCCATCCTACCGGATGCCTAAAGATTGCGGAATAAGGGGCGAATTTCTAAAATTTTATCTCTCCCTTCAACTAGGAATTGTATTTCCTATTTAGAAAATCATATTTTCAAGGATCATTCTTAAACCATAAACTGAACCAGATCTGAACCAAAAGGAGTGGGGAAGGATTATACCTGATACGGAGAAATAATATCTCCCAATGGAGGTGTTCCCGCCCAAGGAAGGATCCAAAATCTGCTCCCACTGAAGATGGCGCTGTGCAGGATGGAGCAGAATCAGCAGTGTTCTTCCAAAAGAACTTGATACTTCTCAAGAATCACCTGGACGGCTTGTGAGTACAGCTCCAACCAATCTTTTCCCAAAAGATTGAGATCAAAATCAAATCTTGATTTCTCCCAAGAACTGGAGATCGAACTGAAGGAATGGCAATGGCAGGAAGGATGCGGCAGGAGAGAATTCACACTATGTAGGAAATCTCTCTATCTCTCTTTCTTTAAGAGAAGAATGGTGTTGATGATGTAAAAGGCTGCCGCCCCCTTCCCCTTTTATAATCTCAAAGGGATCAGCTCCTAATCAGATTAGGAGTTGCTAATCCAAATAATATTTGGGTTAGAAGTCCCTTAGTGATAAGGGATAATCCATATCTTATCTGCAAATCAGATCAGCTGTCTCCTAATCTAATTAGGAGGTTTCCAGATCTAAATCTTATTTAGATCTTAGACTCTCTGAGTGGATAGGGTCTAAGCCCAATCCTTTTAGCTGACCCACTTCAGAATTCGTCCCCTTTAAATGACTGATTAAATCAGCCCAGTTCGAAATGGGCTTAAGGCCCATTAAGGTTATGTACTAAAAAACCTTCCAAATTGCTGCCCAGTTGGGCTTCCTTGTATGGCGTGGGACCCAAGCATTGATCTACACATCAGCCACATGGGTTCAGCCCAGCCTTTGTTACAAGGCCTAGCCGAATGCACTGCTGAAGACAGTGTACCCCCTGAAACCCATCAAATGGGCTCTTCGGGCCCAACACTTATCCTAAGAGGTCCCTGGGCCAAGCCACCTTGTAACACCCAGGGACTGTGGGCAGATGAAAGATTAGCCCATCAGGTATTATCCTCAATGGTGTTAGTCTCAGCCCATAATGATCATACACTGCCCGACAAGAGAGGACCTCTCCCTCGGCTGCAAGGAACAGTGTTGCACTCTCTCAAGTATGGATCCCGGGAATTAAACCTTCTTGCAAACAATTTAGAAGCCATACATATATACTTTTATATCTTATATAAAATATATTTTGCAAAACAAATCTCAACGGTTGAAATCGGCTGCCGGAAGTCTTGGTTTCCATCAGAGAGAGTGCATTCCGATCATTACGTTTGTCCGACAAAGGGGCTGATCCTGTCACTATGATCACCCACATAGATGAATTCTCAGACTGTCCCAACATACCTACGTTTTGACCCCCGCTAAGGATCTCACTGATTGGTACATCAAAAACAGCCTATTCCGACACCTAGTGTAGTATCATAATCGAGTTTAGGGGTCGGGTGTAACTTTTCAGTTTTGCCCATCAATCTCCAAGGTCCAGGGCAATACTGGAAATCTGGTCTAGTTTAAATATTCAATTAATCCTACACTGTATGTGCCTAGGGTCTCACCCTGACAGCTAAGATAGGCCACCCCAACTGACTTGGTGGCACCACAGTGTCAGCCTTGTTAGGATAGGTCTCCCCAGACCGACCCACTGGCTGTGAACATTCTAAACTAACACGCGTTTTATTAAGTGTCCAGTTTAAGGGTATTACACAGAAACATACCAAAGGGAACATGAATCAAATATGCACTTTTATTAATTTACAATAAACTCATAAAGTACATTATCTTGATTGAAGCTAAGGGCATACAAAACTGTCTAACACTCACCTAGCCTTCCAAACTGCTGCCCTGTTGGGCTTCCTTTTATGGCATGGGACCCAAACATTGATCTACACATCAGCCCACATGGGTTCAGCCCAGGCTTTGTTTACAAGGCCTGGCCGAATACACTGTTATGGACAATGTACCCCCTGAAACCCATCACATGGGCTCTATGGGCCCAACACTTACCCTAAGTGGTCCCTAGGCCAAAATACCTTTGTAACACCCAGGGACTGTGGGCAGATGCAAGATTAGCCCATCAGGTATTACCCTCAATGGTCTTACACTTAACCTCTCATCCCATCATGATCAAACACTGCCCGACAAGAGAGGACCTCTCCCTCGGCTGCAAGGAACAGTGCTGCACTCTTTGCTCACATGGATCCCGGGAATTAAAACCTTTTGTAGACGTTTAGAAACTGTAATATATATACTTTTAAATCTCATATAAAATATATTTTGCAAAACAAATCTCAACGATGGAAATCGGCTGCCGGTAGTCTTGGTTTTTATCAGAGAGAGTGCATCCCCGATCATTTCCTTTGTCCAACAAAGGGGCTGATCCTGTCACTATGATCACCCACTCAGATGAATTCTCGGAATATACCAACAACCCAGGTTTTGACCCCCTTTAAGGATCTCACTGATTGACATATCAAAGATAGCCCAATCCGACACCTAGTGCAGTATCATAATCGAGTCTAGGGGTTAGGTGTAACTTTCCAGTTTTGTCCATCAATCTCCAAGGCTTGGGGCAATATTGGAAATCTGGTCCAGTTCAAAGATTGAATTAATCCTACACTGCATGTGACTTGGGTCTCACCCTGGCGGCTAAGACAGGTCACCCAACATTTGGCAGCACACCAGTGTCAGCTTTGGCAGGACTCCAATGGCTGTGAACATTTTAAACTAACACGAGTCTCATAAGTGTCTTGTTGAAGGGTATTACACAGAAACACACCACAAGAACATGAATCAAATGTGTAATTTATTCATTTACAATAAATTCATAATGTACATCATTTTGATTGGAGCTAAGGGCATACAACTATTTAATAGCTCCCACTTGCACTTAGGTCCAATCTGGTATAAGCCGGAGTCCCATACTTTCCACCTCTTTTCTCAAACACTTTTTGTGTCAGTGGCTTAGTCAATGGGTCTACAACATTCTCCGCTGACGCTACCTTCTGAATTAGGACGTCCCCTCTACCAACAATCTTTCGTAGTCCATGGGTACTTCTCTCGATGTGCTTCGACTTCGAGTGGGCTCGTGGCTCTTTACCCTGAGCAATCGCTCCATTGTTGTCACACAACAACGGGATGGATGATGTACTGGATGGAACTACTCCCAATTCGTGAATGAACTTCTTCATCCACATGGCTTCCTTGGCAGCTTCACTTGCGGCAATGTGTTTGGCTTCGGTTGTGGAATCTACCGTGGACCCCTGTTTGCTACTTTTCCAGCAAACAACACACGATCCTATCGTGAAAACGTACCTAGATGTAGACTTTCTATCATCTAGATCTGACTGGAAATCGACATCAGTATACCCCTGGATCTGTAATGAGCTACCATCGAAAAGCAGACAAAACTCTTTTGTCCTTCGAAGGTACTTGAGTATATTTCACAAACAGTTCAGTGCTCCTGCCCTGGGTTGGCCTAAAATCTGCTTAACACATTTACTGCCTGAGCAATGTCAGGACTAGTGCACAGCATGGCATACACGATGCTCCCTATGGCTGAGGCATAGGGAACGTCCTTCATGCCCTCAATCTCCTCAGAGGTCTTGGGAGACATTCTTGGAGAGAGTGACTCCGTGCCTAAAAGGAACATTTCCTTTCTTGGAGTTATCAATGCTGTATCGCTTGACAATTTTGTCAATGTAAGCAGATTGGGATAATCATATAATCAACTTCGATCTATCTCTATAGAGTCGAAGACCCAGTATATAGGAGGCTTCTCCAAGATCTTTCATGGAGAATTGCTGTGACAACCATACTTAAACCATAAGTTCAACATTCCTACATCATTCCCAATGAGTAGAATGTCGTCTATATACAAAACCAGAAATGTAACCTTATCACCACTGGTTTTCCTATAAACACAGGGTTCATCCGGATTCTGCTCAAAGTCAAACTTTTTGATAGTAGAGTCAAACCGGATGTTCCAACTCCTAGAAGCTTGCTTAAGCCCATATATGGATCTAGTTAGTCTACAAACCATGTGTTCTTGACCCACAGCTATAAAACCTTGCGGTTGTTGCATGTAAATATCTTCAGAAAGATCTCCATTCAGGAACACAACTTTGACATCCATTTGCCAAATCTCAAAGTCATGGTATGCTGCTACAGCTAGTAGGGATCCTAATGGATTTAAGCCTGGCATAAGGCGAAAAGGTTTCCTTCATAATCGATGCCCTCTTTCTTAGTGTACTCTTTCGCCACCATATGAGCTTTGTTCTTAACCCTACCATTGGGGCTCTTTCTTCCCCTTGTAGATCCATTTGCAACCAATTGCTTTTACCCCAGAGGGCAGATGTAACTAGAGCCCAAATTCCATTGGCCTACATTGAGTCCATCTCAACTCTCATGTCATCTACCCACTTAAGAGAGTCTATGTCCAACATAGCTTCTGCATAAGTCACGGGATCTTCCTCACTAGTCAAGGCTTCCACCAGGTAACTATCCTGGTCTTAGCCAAAACGGACTGGTGGCCTGGATACCCGGGTAGATCTTCTAGTTTGGTCACTACTTGGAACTTGTGGGACACCTCCCACTACATCTGAGCTCTCCTCATTAAGAACAATTTCCTGATGAAGATTGTCCAGGATGTAATCATTTTCCAAGAATTGTGCATTTCGATTGCAGAATACTTTCTGCTCACTTGGATCATAGAATAGGTAACCAATAGAGGCTTTTGGGTAGCCTACAAATAGGCAACGACTGGTCTTGAATTCCAACTTGTCCGCACTCATTCTTTTAACGTGTGTCAGACAACCCCAAATCTTCAAGTGTCGTACACTTGGTTTCTTTCCTGTCCAAAGCTCATAGGGAGTCTTCGGAACTGATTTGGTTGGAACCCGATTCAGCATGTATATCATAGTCTCCAATGCGTATCCCCAAACGGAAGTGGGTAACTTTGAATGGACGAGAAGTGACCAGACCATATCCGATAAGGTCCTATTCCTCTTCTCTGAAACACCGTTAAGTTGTGGTGTAGCAGGAGGAGCCAACTATGATACTATTCTGTTGACCTTCATGTAGTCCCTGAATTCATCAGAGAGATACTTGCCACCTCGATCTGATCAAAGGGACTTAATTTCTCTTCCTAACTGTTTCTCGTCTTCTTGTTTGAACTCTTTGAACTTTTCAAAGGATTCGGACTTTTGTCTCATTAGGTACATGTAACCATACCGAGAATAACCATCGGTAAATGTAATGAAGTACACATGCTGGTTACGGGGTTCTAACACTCAGGGGAACACATACATCAGTATGTATAAGGTCAAGCGTGCCTGTACATCTTTCAAGCTTACCATCAAAATGGCCGTTTTGTCATCTTATCCTGAAGGCATGGCTCACAAGTGGGAAGATCTTCAACAGTTAGAAAATCCAATGGACCATCCTTTACCAGTCTTGTGATTCGGTCAATACCGATATGGCCAAGTCGGTAATGTGACAGGCACATTGGATTAACTGTATCACGTACTCTTTTCTTGGGGATACCAGCCAACATAGTTTCGGTTTTGTTAGTTTCTAGAGAAGGATGTAGAACATAGAGACCGTTCTCCTTTCCCCGTATGCGATGAATTTATTATTTGCTTTAGTAGTAATAGTATTACTGAAAAAGACAGAATATCCATCCGCACAAAGTTTAGAGACAAAAATCAAAATTCTTCTTAAATTTTGCACTAAAGGCTATCTTTAAGTACAATGGATCATTGTCTAAAAAATAACTCTATGATTTCTATTGCCATAGCTGCAACACTTGTAGAAGTTCCTAAGTAGAGCGTCACTTCATCTGCATTCATCCTTCTGCTTACCTTGAACTCTCATAGTGAATTACACACATAGTTGAAGCCCCAGAGTCAATACACCAGGATGCAGAAGCTACCAATAAATTGGTTTCTATGACACAAGATTCAAAATTACCTTTCTTGGATTCCAGGTATTGAGGATAGTTCCTCTTCTAGTGGCTAATCTGTTTGCAGAAGTGACACGCATCCGATGCCCTATCTTTCTTCTGCTTCTTGGGTTTGGCAGCTTTCTTCTGGGCTTCTTTCCCTTCCTCTTTTTCTTTCCCGAATGTCAGCTTTCAGGAACTCAGCAACACGTTGCAAAGGGCCGAGGAATTGATTAGAAAGGATGAGCCGATAGCCATGCTTGTTGAAGCTGGCAAATCTGGCAAGAAGAGGAGGGCAAAGAGGAAACCCCAGAAAAAGGCCACTAAGTCTAAGAAACCAAAGAAAGACAAGGCATCCGATGCTTGTAACTTCTGCAAGCAGGCCGACCACTAGAAAAGAAACTGTCCTGCCTACCTGGAATCTAAGAAAGGTACATTCGAAACTTGTGTCATTGAGACTAATTTGTTAGTCACTTCTGTGTCCTGGTGTGTTGACTCTAGGGCTTCAACTCATGCGTGTAATTCACTGTAGGGGTTCAAAATAAGCAGAATGTTGAATGAAGGGGAAGTGACACTTTTCTTGGGGACGACTGCAAGAGTTGCAGCTGTGGCAATTGGAACCGTAGAACTAGTTTTTACAGAAGGAATTATTGTACTTAAAGATTGTCTTTATGTACAAAACTTAAGAAGAAATTTGATTTTTGTTTCTAAATTGTGTGCTGATGGATATACTATTTACTTTAGTAATATGATTACTATTAAACGGAATAATAAGTTCATCGCATGTGGGGAACTAGAGAACGGTCTCTATGTTCTACATCCTTCTCTAGAAGCTACCTTAACCGAAACTATATCGGTCAAAATTCTCAAGAAAAGGACTCGTGATATAGTTAGTCCCACGTGCCTGAGGCATTATTGACTTGGCCATATCGGTATTGACCGAATCACAAGACTGGTAAAGGATGGTCCTTTGGATTTTCTAACCATAGAAGATCTTTCCACTTGTAAGCTTTGCCTCCGAGGCAAGGTACTTCATCACTTTCACACTGATGTATGTGGTCCCCTGAGTGTGAGGACTTGTAACTAACACGTATACTTCATCACCTTCACCGATGATTGCTCACGATATGGTTACATGTACCTAATGAGACAGAAGTCTGAATCCTTTGAAAAGTTCAAGGAGTTCAGATAAAAGTCGAGAAACAGTTAAGGAGAGAAATTAAGGCCCTTCGATCGGATCGAGGTGGCGAGTATCTCTCTGATGAATTCAGGGACTACTTGAAGGCCAACGGGATAATATCACAGTTAGCTCCTCCTGCTACACAACAATTCAACGGTGTTTTAGAGAGGAGGAATAGGACATTGTTAGACATGGTCCGATCACTTCTCACACGCTCAGAATTGCCCACATCCTTTTAGGGATATGCATTAGAGATTGCTATCTGCGTGCTGAATCGAGCTCCAACCAAATCAGTTCCAAAATCTCCATATGAACTTTGGACCGAAAAGAAACCAAGTGTCAGACACTTGAAGATTTGGGGTTGTCCTGCACACGTTAAAAGAATGGGTGCAGACAAGTTTGAATCCAATACCAGTTGTTGCCTATTTGTGGGCTACCTAAGAGATTCAGTGGGTTATCTTTTCTATGACCCAAGTGAGTAGAAAGTGTTCTGTAGTCAAAATGCCTAATTCTTAGATACTGATTACAGGCTGGACACCCATCGTTAGAAAATAGTTCTTGATGAAGAGAGCTCAGGAGCAGTATGAGATGTCCCACAAGTTCCAGGTAGTGACCAACCTAGAAGATCCACCTGGGTATCCAGGCCACCGGTCTGTTATGGTTATGACCAGGTATTTACCTGGTGGAAGCCTTGACTAGTAAGGAGGATCCTGTGACTTACACGGAAACTATACTTGACATAGATTCCCAAAAGTGGGTGGAGGCCATGAGAGTCGAGATGGACTCAATTGAGGCCAATGGAGACTAGACTCTAATATATTCGCCCTACGTGGTAAAAGCAATTGTTTTCAAATGGATATATAAGAGGAATAAGGGCCCCGATGACAAGATTGAGACCTACAAAGCTCGTTTGGTGGTGAAAGGGTATACTGAGAAAGAAGGCATCGACTAGGAGGAAACATTTTCGCCCGTGGCAATGCTTAAATCCATTAGGATCCTGCTAGCTGTAGGTGGGATTGGACCTAAGTGCAAGTGGGAGCTGTTAGACAGATTGTATGCCCTTAGCTCCAATCAGTTTTGATGTACTTTTGACATTTAGTGTGAATAAATAAAGTTCATGTTTGATTCATGTTGTGTGGTATGTTTCTGTTTCAATCCCTTAAACTAAACACTTAATGAGACTCGTGTTAGTTTAGAATGCTCACAGTCGTTGGATAAGTCTGGGGAGATTTATCTTGCCAAGGCTGACACTAGTGTGCTACCAAATGTTGGGGTGGCTCTTTCATTACTACCTCTTTCATTATCGGGTTGAGTTTCCTTTGTGGTTCTCTAACCAGTTTGGCATCATCTTCCAAAAGGATCCTATGCATGCAAATCGAGGGCTGACCCCTTTTATGTCGGCTAGGGTCCAGCCAATCGCCTCCTTATGGTCCTTTAGGACTTTGATGAGCCTCTCCTCTTGCTCCTCAGTCAACCATTTTGCAATGATCACAGGCAGTGACTCCTTTTCGCCCAAATAGGCATATTTTAGGTGATCAGGTAGGGTCTTTAGTTCCAGCTCCGGAGCCTGTAAAACAGAGGGCAGAAGCCTTGTGTGAGAAACTTTCGATTGAACATCAGAAGTACTTACCTCTTGTTCAGGTTCTGGAGTATCATAGGATGCATCGATCTCCTCCTCCCTGTCTGATTGTGCCTTATATTCTAGCTCATCGTCCATGTCCTCCTCTCCAAAGACTTCTTGCACAATCGAATTGATAGTATCAATAGAGCAGATCGAATGACACTCACTAGGATATTTCATTGCATAAAAAATATTAAATTTTACAATCTCTCTGTCAAACTCGACGAAGAGGGTACCCTCGTCCACATCTATTTTGGTCTCGGCCATTTTCATGAATGGTCGACCTAATAGAAGTGGGGCCGAACTCGTGGCTGTGTCTTCTTCCATCTTCAGGATGTAAAAATCAGCTGGAAAGATCAAATCATTAACCTACACTAATACATCCTCAACAATCCCTTCTGGGTATGCATTAGAATGATCAGCCAATTGAATAACAACTCTAGTCTCTTTTAAATGACCTAAACTCAATGCATAATAAATCGAGTATGGCATGACAATAATAGATGCACCTAAGTCCAGTGTGGCTCGCTCGATTCGTTTATTACCAATCACACAAGGTAGGGTAAACGTACTTGGATCAGCACGCTTTTCTGGCAGGGTCCTCTTAATTATGGCTGAAACGTTATCTCCCACTCTTACCTTTTCATCAATTCGCAGCCTCCTCTTGTTAGTGCATAACTCTTTCAAAAATTTTGCATATTTAGGGATTTGTTTTATTGCATCTAGCAAGGGAATGTTGATCTCCACCTTCCTGAAGGTTTCTAACACTTCTTGTTCATATTCCTCTTTCTTTGAACTTGCTAATCTGCTAGGAAAATGTGGTACAACATTAGTAACCTTAGGGAGAGGGGGGTCCGATTTTACCTCAATGGGGCTGTTGTTTGACCCTTGTCTTTACTCTTCTTTGGCTACCTTCGATGGTGAACTTGGTTGGGACTGCAACTCTCTTCCGCTTCTCAACACCACCGCATTTGCATTCTCTTTCGGATTAACTACCGTTTATGAGGGTAGTTTTCCAAAGTTCTGCACTTCTAACTTGCTGATGGAAGTGGCAAGTTGGCTACTTTGGTTCCCCAAATTCTGAATACTAGCTCTCGTTTCCTGCTGAAATTGCTGAGTATTAGTAGCGAGAGCCTTAACTATATCATCCAAAGACATACCTGAATTCGGGGGTTGGCCTTGCGCTGTGATGGGTGTTGAAAATTGGGGCTGTCGATTGAAAAATTGGGGCTGATATTTTTGCTGTCCTCCTTGGGTCCCGTAGCTTAAGTTTGGATGATCTCTCCACCCCGGATTGGAATGATTGGAGTAAGGATCATACTTTTGTTGGGGCTGGCCCAGGAATCCTCCGACGGCATTGACTTGCTGCATCGGGCCATCTTGTAATGATGGACACATGTCCGTAGGATGTCCAGGGATCGAACAGATACCACACACCTTGGTAGTTTGTAACTGTCCTGCTACGAGCTGCTTAACCAAATCAGTTAAATCAGAAATCTGGTTTTCTAAATTTGCATGGCTTACCTCGTTAACACTTCTAATGGTACCTTCTATCCTTGTACCGAATTGTTGAGAATTTTCGGCCATATTGGAGATTAATTCCTTGGTCGCTTCAGGTGTCTTGTTCACTAGATCTCTTCCACTGGCTGCATCGACCATAATTCTATCCATGGGCTGAAGCCCTTCATAGAAGTATTGGATTAACAATTGTTCAGGAATTTGGTGGTGGAGACAACTAGCAACAAGTTGCTTAAACCTTTCCCAATATTCATATAATGTCTCACCACCAAACAGACGAACTCCACATATTTCTTTTCTTATATTCGTAGCCCAGGACGCAGGAAAATATTTATCTAAAAATATCCTATTCATTTCATCCCATGTGCGTACAGAACCGGGAGGGAGAATATACAACCAATCATTTGCTTTATCTCTTAAAGTAAATGGCAAGGCTATGAGTTTTACCTGGTCCTCAGTCATACCGTGGGGTTTCATGCTTGAACAGACGACATGAAATTCTTTTAGATGTTTGTGAGGGTCCTCACCTGGGAAACCATGAAACAGAGGCAATAATTGAATCAAACCAGATTTGAGTTCAAAGGCTACCTCAAGAGTGGGGTACGTGATGCATAAGGGTTGTTGGTTCATAATTGGTGCAGCCAACTCCCTTAATGTCCTCTCTCTGTCATCCATTCTTTCTACTTCTTCGAATATGGGAAAATCACAAGTGGGTAGATCGAAATCTGAGTTCACCATTTTAGGTGAACGATCCTTCCTTTGCTTTGCCTCCTTCCTTAAACGACGGGTGGTCCTCTCAATTTCGGGGTTGTACTAAAGTTCACCTCGTTGAGAAGCATGAGTCATAAACAAGAAGGTTAACAAAAGAAGGCAATAGCTAAGAAATTAACGTTGCTCCCCGGCAACGGTGCCAAAATTTTGACGGGTTTGTCGAAGCCATCAAAATTAATACTAGTCCCACAATAAAACATTTGCAGTAAAAGTGGTTCTAGGTCGAATCCCACAGGGAGCAAATCAATAATCTCTTAGCCGAATGGGTAATGTAATTGAGTGAGAGAATTTAAATACTGAAATTGAAAGAAAAGAAAATAAATAGCAACTTAAACAAGAGAAAACCAGTCTTACCGAATTCTGGTTCAAGGGTTCGGGTTGAATCGATTGGCCATCGATCCTAGGTACATTTCAGCATTCTTGCAATTCAAGCATTTAACCTTCGATTTATTAGGATAGCCATATGAAGGGATGAGAGATCCACCCTATTGACGCCCAAAGATTGCGGAATAAGGGGGCGAATTTCAAAAATTTTTCTCTCCCTTCAACTGGGAATCACATTCCCTATTTAGAAAATCATATTTTCAATGATCATTCTTGAACCTTAAACAGAATACGATCTAAACCAAAAGGAATAGGAGAGAATTATACCTGATACGGAGAAGTAGTATCTCCCAACGGAGGTGTTCACGCCCAAGGAAGGATCCAAAAACTGCTCCCACGGAAGATGGTACGTGAGCACAGCTTCCTTGCAATCCTTTCTTAAAGAACTGATGTCAAGATCCAATCTTGACTTCTCCCACAACTGGAGATCGAACTGGCAAACAGGGCGGCAAGACCAGGAAGGTGGCAAGAGAGTATTCGTAGGGCGCAGAATTCTCTCTTCTTGTTTTTAGCACTAAAGGAAATCTGATGATCTGTCTCTTAGGCTGCCGCCCCCTTCTTTTGTTAACCTAAAAGATCAGCTCCTAATCCAATTAGGAGCAGCTTATCCAAATCATATTTGGATAAGACTTCTCTTTAGGTGATAGGGATAAACCCTTATCTTATCTGCAGATTAGATTAGCTTTCTCCTAATCTCATTAGGAGGATTCTAGATCTGAATCATATTCAGATCTGGACTCTCTTAGTGGATAGGATTAAGACCCTATCTTATCTGCTAATCCATCTTAGAATTCGCCCCTTTAATTAACTAAATGAATAGCCCAGTTCGAAATGGGCTTTAGGCCCATTAAGCTTATGTGCTCACTTATCCTTCCTAACTGCTGCCAGTTGGGCTTCCTTGTATGGCGTGGGACCCAAGCATTGATCTACACATCAGCCACATGGGTTCAGCCCAGCCTTTGTTGCAAGGCCTGGCCGAATACACTACTAAAGACAGTGCACCCCCTGAATCCCATCAAATGGGCTCTATGGGCCCAACACTTTCCCTAAGTGGTCCTTGGGCCAAGCCACCTTGTAACACCCAGGGACTGTGGGCAGATGCATGATTAGCCCATCAGGTATTATCCTCATTGGTCATACACTTAACCTCTCAGCCCATAATGATCATACACTGCCCGACTAGAGAGGACTTCTCCCTCGGCTGCAAGGAACTGTGTTGCACTCTCTACTTATAGAGATCATGGGAATTAAAACTGTTTACAAACATTTTAGAAACCATAATATATATACTTTTATATCCCATATAAAATATACTTTGCAAACAAATCTCAATGGTTCAAATCGGCTGCCGGAAGTCTTGGTTTCCATCAGTGAGAATGCATCCCCGATCATTACCTTTGTCCAACAAATGGGCTGATCCTATCACTATGATCACCCACTCAGATGAATTCTTGGACTGTCCCAACATACTCAGGTTTTGACACCCGCTAAGGATCTCACTGATTGATACATCAAAGACAGCCCAATCTGACACCTAGTGCAGTATCATAATCGAGTCTAGGGGTCGGGTGTAACTTTCCAGTTTTGCCCATCAATCTCCAAGGTCCAGGGCAATACTGGAAATCTGGTCCAGTTCAAAGATTCAATTAATCCCACACTGTATGTGCCTAGGGTCTCTCACTAGCAGCTGAGACAGGCCACCCCAACCGACTTGGTGGCACAACAATGTCAGCCTTGTCAGGATAGGTCTCCCTAGACCGACCCACTAGCTATGAACATTCTAAACTAACACAAGTCTCATTAAGTGTCCAGTTTAAGGGTATTACACAGAAACATACCAAGGGAACATGAATCAAATATGCACTTTTATTCATTTACAATAAACTCATAAAGTACATCATTCTGATTGAAGCTAAGGGCATACAAAACTGTCCAACAGCTCCCACTTGCACTTAGGTCCAATCAGGTACTAGCCAGAGTCCCATGCTTTCCACGTGTTTCTCAAACACTTTTTGTGATAGTGGCTTTGTCAATGGGTCTGCTACATTTTCCGCTGACGCTACCTTCTGAATCAAGACGTCCCCTCTACCAACAATCTCCCGCAGTACATGGTACTTCCTCTCGATGTGCTTCGACTTCGAGTGGGCTCGTGGCTCCTTTGCCTGAGCAATGGCTCCATTGTTGTCACACAACAATGGATGGGTGATATGCTGGACAGAACTACTCCCAACTCGTGAATGAACTTTTTCATCCACACGGCTTCTTTGGTAGCCTCACTTGCGGCAATGTACTCGGCCTCGGTCGTGGAGTCTGTAGTGGACCCCTGTTTGATGCTTTTCCAGCAAACAGCACACAATCCTATCGTGAAAACATATCCAGATGTAGACTTTCTATCATCTGGATCTGACGGGAAATCGGAATCTGTATTCCCTTGGATCTGTAGTGAGCTACCGTCGAATACTAGACAAAACTCTGTTGTCCTTCTCTTCATACATTGTCCTGAGAATGTCCAATATGTCTTTGGCAAGTTCGATCCGATCGAACTACCTCTGTATCGGGTTGCCCAAGGAGGCAATGATGTAACACTGGGCAAGGGAGTTTTTCTCCTTCCATTCTTGATAGTCTCTCCTTCGGGCCTCAGAAGCCCTATCACCCGGACGCTCTGGGGCAAGATTCTTTGCCACTTTGTCCAGCTTTTCAGAAGCAAGGACCAGCATAAGGTTCCTATACCAGTCAACATAGTTTGGGCCCTTCAGCTTGTTGTCATCAAGCAGCTTTGCAAATCGTCAGTTTGCCATTTTCTGATAAAAGAGCAAACACCAGTCCACAACCTAATTTGATTCATGTTCATTACATAGAAATGGATTTTAATCTACGTTCCATTTCCATTTATTCATCTCTGAGATTTCCCTCCTTTCTTAGTGACGAAGACCACGGGTTGTCTCTGGAAATGTGGGAAATCACATAGGGTGCATGGAGCCAACTGTTTTAGTTGCAAAACCCAACCACCTTTCTGTGAAGGATCATATCCACTCATCATATGAGTTTTCCCTTTGGCCTCTGTCAGACAATGTTCAAAGCCATTTTCAGGTAAACGTTTCTGTCCAGTGAGTGCTTACCCATCATATTCATGAACGCCAAGGTACTGTGAGTGAATTCCCATTTTCTGGTGAAGCCCCTCCCACATTGGTCTATGACGCCCCTATCATCTTATGAAACACTTAGACAAGGCCAACTACAAATGGATAGCCCATTTTCTGGTGTGTTTCCTCATTACTAAAGGACCCATCCTCATGCTAATGATGGAAGGCCTTTAGAGAGTTCATCATATGAATCTCCCTATCACTTGCACTCATATTAGCTGGAGGGTACGGTTAATTATGCCCTAGTTCTCATTTTAGGTCAAACCAAAGTGGCTCCCACTAACTCTCATAGAGCTAGATTTTGGTGGGCCTGAATTGGCTAGGGTTCCGCACGTAACCTCTTGATGAGGTGTGGGGCCCACCACTGAGGGAGGTCATCCAATGACCAAAAGGGACACCATGGCAATGATGTGCATTCAGCCATTGTGTGCGCAAGAGCCACTATCGATGGAGCATGGGCCAAGTACTTTATGGCCCATGTACGTAGCACATCACACATCCATACATCACATGCAGGGATAAATTGATCCAATCAATTAATCATCTGTAAGGCCCATTTGAAGCCCATTTTAAATCCATAATAATTAACTAGGTATATGGGCCGAATGGTTCAACCCATATAGCTTTAAATGTCAAGTGGGCTTTTAGCAGTTTTAACCTTTTAAAACTGGGCCTTTACAGGTTGGGCCGAATTAACCATTTAATTAAACACAATCCTTAGGCCCATTAGTGGGAAATATTAGGGTTGACTTTCAGCCTTGATTAAACCCTAGATTCGGTTCAAACTATTTGAACCAATCTTGGTTCGAATGGGTCTAGGGTTTGATCTTTAATCAAATCTTTAATTCAAGAAAATAATTTGAAATTAAATACTGATAAAAGAAAAACAAGGAATCAGTCAATTAGGGCTGTTCGCACAATCCATCCTACAAAACAGAGGTTAGATCACAAAATGCAGTTTCACAAACTGCAAATCGTAGATAGCGATTCTCCAATCAGCGAAATCTCCTTCTCTGCGAAATCTCCTTTTCTGCGCCGCCATCTTCGATCCAAAAAAAGTAAATAAAAATCCTATTTCTATTAATAATTACATCAGATCGAATACCTATACATTGAGTCTAGAAAATAAAAAAAATTATTTACAGACCCAAAATAATTCAAGAACTGCAAAATCGCAGGTTCCCTACGCAAACCAAGAATTCGATCTCCTCTTGTACGAACAGCCCATAAATCAAGAAAATTATAAAGAACTATTCTAAATAATAATCAGATTTTTTTAAAATTAATTTCAGATTATTCACCCATTAATTTTGGGAACAAATTTCCCTAAACCCATATCTGCGCAAATCGGGTAGAACACCTTCTGCCCATTTGCGCAGGTTTAAATCTGAAACAAGATGGTTCAAGATTTGAACCTGGCTCTGATACCACTGAAGGGATGAGATATCCATCCTATGGACGCCCAAAGATTGCAGAATAAGGGGGCGAATTTCAAAAATTTTTCTCTCCCTTCAATTGGGAATCGCAATCTCTATTTTAGAAAATCATATTTATCATTCTTGAACCTTAAACTGAATCAGATCTGAACCAAAAGGAGTAGGAGAGAATTATACCTGATACGGAGAAGTAGTATCTCCCAACGGAGGTGTTCACGCCCAAGGAAGGATCCAAAAACTGCTCCCACTGAAGATGGCGCAGTGCAGGATGGAGCAGAATCAGCAGTGTTCTTTCCAAGAACTCTGTCCTTCGCAAGAATCAGCAGGATGGTACGTGAGCACAGCTTCCTTTCAATCCTTTCTTAAAGAACTGATGTCAAGATCCAATCTTGACTTCTCCTACAACTGGAGATCGAACTGGCAAACAGGGTGGCCAGAACAGGAAGGCGGCAAAGAGTATTCGCAGGGTGCAGAATTCTCTCTTCTTGTTTTTAGCATTAAAGGAAATCTGATGTGTGTCTCTTAGGCTGCCGCCCCCTTCTTTTGTTAACCTAAAAGATCAGCTCCTAATCCAATTAGGAACAGCTTATCCAAATCATATTTGGATAAGACTTCTCTTTAGGTGATAGGGATAAACTCTTATCTTATCTGCAGATTAGATTAGCTTTCCCCTAATCTCATTAGGAGGTTTCTAGATCTGAATCATATTCAGATCTGGACTCTCTGAGTGGATAGGGTTAAGACCCTATCCTATCTGCTAATCCACCTCAGAATTCGCCCCTTTAATTAACTAAATGAATAGGCCAGTTGAAAATGGGCTTTAGGCCCATTAAGGTTATGTGCTCACTTAGCCTTCCTAACTGCTGCCTAGTTGGGCTTCTTTGTATGGCGTGGGACCCAAACATTGATCTACACATCAGCCACATGGGTTCGGCCCAGCCTTTGTTACATGGCCTGGCCGAATACACTGTTATGGACAGTGCACCCCCTGAAACCCATCAGATGGGCTCTATGGGCCTAACACTTACCCTAAGTGGTCTTTGGGCCAAGCCACCTTGTAACACCCAGGGACTATGGGCATATGCAAGATTAGCCCATCAGGTATAATCCTCAATGGTCTTACACTTAACCTCTCAGCCCATAATGATCATACACTGCCCGACAAGAGAATACCTCTCCCTCGGCTGCAAAGAACAGTGTTGCACTCACTACTTATATGGATCCCGAGAATTTAAAACCTTCTTGCAAACATTTTAGAAACCATAATATATATACTTTTATATCTCATAAAAATATACTTTGCAAAACAAATCTCAACGGTTGGAAATCGGCTGCCAGCAGTCTTAGTTTCCATCAGCGAGAGTGCATCCCTGATTATTACCTTTCCCGATAAAGGGGCTGATCCTGTCACTATGATCATCCACTCAAGTGAATTCTCAGACTGCCCCAACGTACCCAGGTTTTGACCCCCGCTAAGGATCTCACTGATTGGTACATCAAAGACAACCCAATCCGACACCTAGTGTAGTATCATAATCGAGTCTAGGGGTTGGGTTTAAATTTCCAGTTTTGCCCATTAATCTCCAAGGTCTAGGGCAATACTAGAAATCTGGTCTAGTTCAAAGATTTAATTGATCCTACACTGTATGTGCCTAGGGTCTCACCTGGCAGCTGAGACAGGCCACCCCAACTGACTTGATGGCACAACTGTGTCAGTCTTGTCAAGATAGGTCTCCCCAGACCGACCCACTGGCTATGAACATTCTAAACTAACACGAGTCTCATTAAGTGTTCAGTTTAAGGGTATTACATAGAAACATACCAAGGGAACATGAATCAAATATGCACTTTTATTCATTTACAATAAACTCATAAAGTACATCATTCTGATTGAAGCTAAGGGCATACAAAACTGTCTAACACCAAAATAAACCTTGTGTTTTCCTAATTCTGTTGACCAAACCCAGCATTCGATCAACACCTATCACCACTTAACTGGGTACGATAGCGTCCATATTAAATAGTGATAGCATTAAGATTTGTGAAAACAGTTAAACCAAAATAACAATAATTGAGATAGCTTCAATTATTGAATCTCGTTCCATTGATTCCTTCAGGTTGAATCATGTTAGAACATTGGTTAAAGGCTGTCATGAACAAAATGACCCATAAAGATATCAACATAATTGCTACTTTGTACCACTATTCGTGACAATTACGGATCACCGAAATCATGGATAGCAGTAGGAAGATCAACATTAATTCAGTTTGTCAAACTAATTAGCAATCAACATCCAATAAAAAATTATGCACAAGAATCAATGAATACTTGAATTAGAAAGCAAGAAAATAAAGTAACTACAGAACCTCACAATGAGACAATCGAACCTCCCCCTTGAACTAGAAAAAGAAGCTTAGCTGCT
>JAKGHH010000003.1:114666805-114932660 GCA_022828595.1 Nelumbo lutea | reverse complement strand
GATAGAAGAACTCATCCATCACGGGTATTTGAGAAATTTTGTACAAAGTGATAATAAAACAGGATGGCAGGGGGGGCAAGGTAAGAGACGCTCCCGAGTCCCAGCAATAGGCAAAAATGAGCAGCCGCAGAGGCAGCCACCAGAAGAGAGGCCAATTTGGGGAACAATCCAAATGATCACCGGCGGGTCGATCGTCGCGGGCTGCACCTCAGCCGCAGAAAGGACCTCGGCTCGCGAGATCGAAAGAAAAGAGTAGAATCCCCCGAAGCAACCAAGGGTAGAGGAACCGATTTTCTTCACCGAAGATAATGCGCATGGAGTCCAGTACCCCCATCGATGAACACGCTCATTGTAAAGATGAGAATCAATGATTACGAGGTAAGGCGCGTCCTCGTCGACTCCGGCAGTTTGGCGGATATACTCTTCAAGGCCGAGCTTGGCAAACTTCAGCTTCGGGAAAGTGATCTCAAGCCCGTGAATTCCCTTGGTGGGCTTCAACGGAGAGGAAGTCAGGCCCTTGGGGAGAGTTACAGTACTTGTGGAGGTCGGCTCATGGCTTAGTATTGTGAGATTTGACCACACTTTTCTAGTGGTCGCAACTCCCTCCCCGTACAATGCCATAATAGGTCGACCGATCACCCACGCTTTACGCATAGTGGTGTCCACCCATTACTTGGCTATGAAGTTCTCAATGGGCTTCGTGTTAGCCAGTTGTATGCCCTTAGCTCCAATCAGATTGATGTACATTATGAATTTACTGTAAATGAATAAAGTACATATTTGATTCATGTTCCTGTGGTGTGTTTCTGTGTAATACCCTCAAACTGGATACTTATGAGACTCGTGTTAGTTTAGAATGTTCACAGCCGTTGGATAAGTATGGGGAGATTTATCCTGCCAAAGCTGACACTAGTGTGCTGCCAATTGTTGGGGTGGCCTGTCTCAGTCGCCAGGGTGAGACCCAGGGCACATGTAGTGTATGATTAATTGAATCTTTGAACCGAACTATATTTGCAGTATTGCCCTGGACTTTGGAGATTGATGGGCAAAACTGGAAAGTTAAACCTGACCCCTAAACTCGATTATGATACTGCACAAAGTGTAGGATTGGGCTATCTTTGATATGCCAATCAGTGAGATCCTTAACAGGGGTCAAAACCTGGATATGTTGGGATAGTCTGAGAATTCATCTGAGTGAGTGATCATAGTGACAGGATCAGCCCCTTTGTCAGACAAAGGTAATGATCGGGGATGCACTCTCTCTGATGGAAACCAAGATTGCCGTCAGCCGATTTCAATCGTTGAGATTTGTTTTGCAAAATATATTTTATATGAGATATAAAAGTATATATATTACAGTTTCTAAACGTTTGAAAAGGTTTTAATTCCTGGGGTCCATGTGAGCAGAGAGTGCAACACTGTTCCTTGCAGCCGAGGGAGAGGTCCTCCCTTGTCGGGCAGTGTTTGATCATTATGGGTTGAGAGGTTAAGTGTAAGACCATTGAGGGAAATACCTGATGGGCTAATCTTGAATCTACCCACAGTCCCTGGGTGCTACAAGGTGGCTTGGCCCAGGGACCACTTAGGGTAAGTGTTGGGCCCATAGATGGGTTTCAGAGGATGCACTGTCCATAACAGTGTATTCGGCCAGGCCTTATAACAAAGGCTGGGCTGAACCCTTGTGGCTGATGTGTAGATCAATGTTTGGGTCCCACACCATACAAGGAAGCCCAACTAGGCAACAATTTGGAAGGCTAAGTGAGCACATAACCTTAATGGGCCTAAAGCCCATTTCAAACTGGACCGATTTGATCAGTTAAATAAGGGGCAAATTCTGAGATTGGATTAGCAAATAGGATAGGGTCTTAACCCTATCAACTCAGAGAGCTGAAAACCTCCTAATGAGATTAGGAGAAGGCTGATCTAATTTGCAGATAAGATAAGGGTTTACTATCACTTAAAGGGAATTCTGAGCCAAATGTGATTTGGATAAGCAACTCCTAATAGGATTTGGAGCTGATCCCTTTAAGCTTATAAAAGGATGAGGGGGCGGCAGCCTTTATACACACAAGTTCATCACCTGTCTTATGAGCTGAAATTACATAAGAGAGAATTCAGCACATCTGTGAAAATTCTCTCTTGCCGCCTCCTTCACCTGTCAGTTCGATCTCTAGTTCAGTGGGAGAAGTCAAGATTGGATCTTGACATCAGTTCCTTGTGAAGGGACTGATAGGAAGTTGTGCTCACGTGCCATCCTGCTAATTCTGGCGAAGGATTAGGTTCTTTGGAAGAACACTGTTGATTCTGCTCCATCCTAACACTGCCATTTTCAGTGGGAGCAGTCTTTGGATCCTTCCTTGGGCATGAACACCTTCTGATGGTGCCCAATCCGGCCAGTCCTAGCTGTCAACGATCTTGCCTCTGGCTAGAGCAAAAGGTGCCTGAAACGGAGGAGAAAATGAGTAATCTCCAGGGGAGAACCCGGTGAGAGTGCTCCGAAGCTCAAGTTAGTATTTCCTCAAAGGTAAGATAAAAAATCAGATGGCGCAAAGTTATCACCTACCTCCTTCTTGGGGGAGAAGGGAGCCTTTTATAACCACTTCGCGCACTCACTCCCAAGCTCCTGTCAAGTCGGGTATCATTACCTCTGCACTTATGCCAGTTCGGGTGTCATTACCTTTGCTAGGGCAGACAATCGCCACTACTCTCTTTGTCGGAGCCATCTCTGTGACTGGAGGTGGCGGTGACAGGTGGCCGTTGAAGTGCGGCTGTTAAGTGTCAGATCCTAAATCAGTCAGGTGCGCCGCCTCAGGATACAAACTCCTTTGGTGTCAGGTCAGGTACGATTGTTCAGTTCGGTGTCCTGGAGGCGAAGTGTTGGAGTGGTGTGCGAGGTGGTGTTGAGTTCGGATAGAAGTGTGGTCCGAACTGCCTTGGGGTGGGCCAACTCGGGTTGTTGCCCTTTGTGCTCCTCGTAAGGCTTGGGGCCAAAGGGAGAGTTCGGGCTCCTTTTGGGGAGCTCGGACCGCTGGTTCCTCCTCTCGGAGCTCGCGCCTTGGGCATACTGTCGTGCCAAGCTGTTGCTTTTGCCACATGTTAAGCGGTTACGAGGTCGGGCCAAATCTTACTTCATCACCTTCGTTGGGAGATTTTATTTCTCCGTATCAGGTATATCCCTCTCCTAGTGCTTTTGTTCAGATCTAGTTTAGTTTATGGTTCAAGATTGATCCTTGAAAAATATGATTTTTCTAAAATAGGGAATACGATTCCAAGTAGGATGGAGAAAAATTTTTGAAATTCGCCCATTCTATTCCGTAAGATTCGAGCATCCATATGATGGATATCTTATCCCTTCACTTCGGAGTAGGGGTAGCGTGGGGCGACCAGCTCGAGTCTCACAAATGCTACGTCGCCGCCCTGAAAGGGAAAGCCAAGGTGGCCGACAACCTCGAGTTGGAGTGACCTACGGAGCAACATGAAGAGCGAGCTACGCCCATAGAAGAGACTACCATTGTACCTACTTCGATAGATGATCCAGCTTGGACTATCCAGATCGACGCTTCAATCGAGGAGCCTCTACAATCTCAGCTGGTAATCTTTCTACTTAAAAATTTAGATGTTTTTGCATGGTCCGCGGTAGAGATGCCCGACATAGATCCCATAGTCATTACTCACAAACTGAACATTGATCCTATAGTTAGGCCTGCTAGAAAGAAGAAACACAACCTAGCCCAGAGCGTTGGAGAGTAGTCGACGAGGAGGTTGGGAAGCTCCTCGCAGCTGATTTCATCAGGGAGGTCCATTACCCGAGCTGGGTAGCCAACCCCGTTATGGTAAAAAAGGCCAATGGTAAATGGCGCATATGCGTTGATTATACCGACCTGAATCGAGCTTGCCCAAAGGACTGCTTCCCACTTCCAAAGATAGACTGTTTGGTGGACGCGACCTCAGGGCATGAGTTGTTGAGCTTCTTGGATGCTTACTCGGGCTACAATCAGATCAGAATGGACCCTGCTGATGAAGAAAAAATGACCTTCATAACCGAACTAGGCCTATACTGCTACAAGTTCATGCCCTTTGGGCTGAAAAATGTCAGGGCTACCTTTCAAAGACTTGTAAACTGATTGTTTGAGCCATTGATCAACAAACAAGTAGAGTGCTATGTAGACGACATAGTCGTCGAAACCCAGTTTTTGAATGATTTAATAAAAGATCTGCATTCTATTTTTGAAAATTTGCGCAAGTTTAACATGAAATTAAACCCGAACAAGTGCATTTTTGGTGTCACCTCAGGTAAACTCTTAGGTTACATCGTCAATCGACGTTGCATTAAGGCCAACCCTAATTAAATTAAGGCCATCTTAGATATGAGACTACCTCGGAAATTGAAGGAGGTTCAGAGGTTGAATGGTCGTATAGCCGCTCTGAGCCGCTTCATGTCTAAAACGGCAGATCGCTGCATGCCTTTCTTCAAGGCAATTAAAAGAAGCAAAGGCTTCGAATGGACCAAAGAGTGCCAGCTCGCTTTTGATGAGCTCAAAAGGTACCTCGCTAGCATCCCGGTGTTAACCCGATCAAAGGAGGGAGATATTTTGGAGTTGCACCTCTTCACGAGTGACAAGTTAGTCAGCTCGGTACTGATAAAAGAAGTAGATCGGGTCCAACGACCCATCTATTATGTTAACAAAGTGTTGCAGGAAGTAGAGACGAGGTATCCAGAGATCAAAAAGTTGGCGTACACACTAGTTGTTGCAGCTCGAAAACTTCGACCGTATTTCCAAGCTCAACCAATCGTCATCCTCACCAATAAGCCTCTGAGGCAAGTCTTGCTCAAGCCCGAGGTCTCCGGTAGGTTGACAAAGTGGGCAATTGAACTCAGTGAGTACGACATCTAATATAAGCCGCAAACTTCTATCAAGGCCCAAGCCTTAGCTAACTTTGTTGTGAAATGCACTTTCAGCACCGAAGTCCCCAGGTCGGACAAGCCCGAGCACAGCGAGGAAGCTTCAACCAGCGCGGCCTCTCTCCTGGTTAGACCGAACCCGACCTGGGATGAGGATCCTTGGCTCCTCCATGTTGATGGCTCATCAAATCAGTAGGGCAGCGGAGCTAGAATCGTTCTGTACGGACCAAGTGGCATGAAATTGGAGTATTCGTTACGCTTCGAATTCGTTGGTCCAACAATGAAGCAGAGTATGAGGCGTTGATAGCCAGGATGGCCCTAGCAAATGAAGTAAAAGCCAAACATGTCGTTATCTGCAGTGACTCCCAGCTCGTGGTCAACTAGGTCACCGACGAGTACGAAGCTCACGAGCCAACCATGGTCACCTACTTAGCCAAAGTCATAGAGGCTTTGCTCAACTTCTAGTCTTACCTCATCAAGCAGATCCCAAGATTTGAGAACGTTGAGGCCGATGCCTTGTCTTGATTATCCAGCACAAGCGATAACACCATGAGAACCATGTACATAGAGAACCTGCCTCGACCTAGCATTCTCGGGGGGGTAGAGGAGGTCGCTCCTGTCATACAAGCAGAGCCGAGCTGGGTTGATCCACTCGCGAGCTACTTGCTACACGGGACCCTCCCTGCAGATCGTAATGCTGCCAAAGCGTCAGATAGCCAAATATGTCATAATAGATGGATGGTTGTACCGAAGATCCTACATGCTCTCTTATCTGCACTGCTTACGACCTTCTGAAGCCGAGCTCGTGCTCCGTGACACTCATGATGGCTTGTGTAGTGGACACATGGGGGGCATGGCTCTTGCCTAGAAGGCGCTACGATAGGGATATTATTGGCCAACGATGAAGGCAGATGCGATTGAGTTCATTAGAAGGTGTGACAAGTGTTAGAAGGATGCCAACATCCACCACCAGCCCGCTGCCGACCTCTAGTACCTCACCAGCCTGTGGCCCTTTGCACAGTAGGGATCGATATACTCGGACCGTTTCCACCAGCGGCAGGACAGAGGAGGTTCTTAGTGGTAGCAGGTGATTATTTCACTAAGTGGGTGGAGGTCGAACCTCTTCGCAACGATCATGACGCGAAATGTGCAGAATTTCTTCTGGAAGAATATAGTTTGCCGTTTTGGACTACCCCGAGTGCCCATTTCTGATAATGGCAAACAATTCGAGGACATTAAGTTCCAGAACTGGTGCCAAAGACATGAGAATACAACAAAATTTCACCTCGGTGGTGCACCCTCAAGCGAACAGTCAAGCGGAGGTCACAAACAGAGCCATTCTCCGCAGATTGAAGGCACGTCTTGCCCGAGCTAAGGACTATGGGTGGTAGATGAGCTACCCAACGTACTATGGGCTTATCGAACCACGGTGAAGACCGCAACGAGCGAGACCCCTTTCAACCTCACTTACGGCACGGAGGTAGTGATCCCAGCCGAGATTGAGGTCCCAACGCTACGCTTGGAAGCATACGATGACGAAGCAAACAATGATGAACTATGCACCAACCTAGACCTACTTGATGAGGTACGGGACCTTGCATACATTAGGACCGTGGCCTACCAGCAGAGAGTAGCTCGGTACTATAACGCCAAGGTCAAGAAGCAGAACCTCCACGTCGAAGACCTGGTTCTTCATAAAGTCATGGTACCTGAGCCCGGTGTTGGTAAGCTCGGGCCAAATTGGGAAGGACCTTATCGAATAAAGTGAGTACTTGGGGAAGGAACATATGAGCTCGAAACCCTAGAAGGGAAGCAGATACCTCGGGCATGGAATATTGTCAACTTAAGGCAATATTACCTGTAATTACTAAGTTGAGTGGACCACAAGTCGTTCCTCGAGCCTAAGGGCCAAAGTGCCGAGCTAAACTTCGACACTACAAGACCTAGCCGCCTCCTCGGCATGGGCAAACTCTAGAAGTGAGTGGACCACAAGTCACTCCTCAAGCCTAAGGGCCAAAGTGCCGAGCTAATAAAAGAACATCGAAACTATATAAGACCCAGCTGCCTCTTTGGCATGGGCGAGCTCCAGAGAGTGGAATATAAGTCACTCCCTCAGCTTAAGGACTAAAACACCGAGCTAACAAAGGACCTTGACACCATCAAAGACCATTTAGTGTAAATGTTGGGCACATTAAGAGCCCATACTGATGGACTCCGGGGTTCACTATCTTCAGTAGTGAATTCGGTCAGGCCTTGTAACAGAGGCTAGGCTGAACCCATGTGGATGATGTGGAAATCAATGATAGGGTCCCACGCCATATGAAGAGAACCAAGTTAGCCATCACTTAAAGGGAAATTAGCCTGAAAGCTTAATGAACCTAAAGCCCAAATCAAACTGGGCTAAATATGATTAATTTAAAATAGGGGCAAATCTGGGTATGGATCATCAAAAAAGGATAGGAGGATAACTCTTACCCACTTAAAGAGTCCATATCCAAATAGAGATTTGGATTAGGAAACTTCTAATTTAATTATGAGAAGCTAATCCTGATCTGCGGATAAGATAAGGGATAAGCCTTATCACTTGAAGAGTTCGGGTCCAAATAAAGATTTGGATCAAGAAACTCCTAATCAGATTAGGAGGTTGACTCTTTAAGGGTTATATAAAAGGAGGAGGAGGGTGAACTGGAAAAAGGTTACATAGTTCCACTATTTTTTGCATTCAGTTCTCTCTCCTTTTGCTCTTGTTGCCCTACCCTGTTTGATCCCCACCTCTTGGAGCAATCAAGATTGGATCTTGATATTGCTTCTTGGTGGAAGAAACAATCTTGAAGCTATGCTCACTACCCTGTTCAATTCTTGTTGAAGAATCTGAGGTTCTTGCTAAAGAACCTCTTATTGATTCTTCCTCACCCTAAGTTGTGTCATCTTTAGTGGGGGAAGGATTTGGTAACCTCTTTGAGCGTGAACACCTTCATTGGGAGGAGCTTTTGCATGGATACCGTATCAAGTATACTTCTCCCTAATCTTGGTTTTAGATTTGGTCTAATTTGTTTCAAGAACGAATCTTAAAAAATATAGTTTTTCTAAATCAAGGAATAAGATTCCCGAAAGGGAGAAAGAATTTTTTTTTGAAATTTCGCCCAACCATCCTGCATGGTTTGGCCATCCATATGATAGATCTCCCTTCCCTTCAAACTGGCATTTTGATGCTTCTTCCCATGAGCTAATCTCACAAGGGCATGCATCTACTTAGCCTTGAGAACGACAACCATGAGTGGCAAGATAAGCTTCTTTAAGCATTTCCAATGGGAGCTTTAGTTTGGTGGATTTATTGCATTTTGATCTTGATTTCAGATTTGATTGAGCTTTTACACTTTGATCTTGGGTGTAACATTGATAGCTTAAAGGGGACTTTTGATGGTTTTTTTTAGATTAAACTTTTTTAAGGGATTTAAGGTTTATTATGATCTTACTTCCAATGATGGCACCACATTGTGCAACACTTTTAGTGTCCTAGTCCTAATTATGCTAAGGTCCTTCTATCCTACTTCTATCTAAGGGTCCTATGTATGGGCAATCTAGCCTTCAAACCTCCACCCATGGACAAATGGGCTTCTTTGGTTGGTGGCTAGTTTGAAGGTTTTAGTGGAGCCTTTAAGGACCAAAATCCAAAGGCATACACCTACTACCCTTCCTCTAAAAGGTGAAATGGGATTCTAATTTTATTTACACGAGTGTGTGTGACTATGAGTGTTCAAGCATGTAAGAAAATTGAAAAGTAAAGCAACAAAACAAAAAAAAAAACAAGGGGAGAATGTAGCCACATGTTTAACTTTTCAAACAATCCTACAAGTTTCCAAGTAGACACATTTGGGGATCTAATAGAAACTAAGTTCTTTTGATGCTTTTTAACTAAAACAAAGAGGAGAAAAGAGTATAACAAGGAACAAATGCAATTTACTACTACCCAAAACTAAGGTAAACACATTCAATTATAGAGAAAGAAAAAATTACAAATTTTGAGATATTATCAAAGGAAAAGAAGGAGAAGGAAAAAAAAACCCAAAAAACAAAAAACAAAAAAAAAAAAAAACAAAAAACAAAAAAAAAGGAAAAACAAGGGATATGCTGAAGGCTAGTCGTGGTAGACACTTAGCGCACTACAACAAAGGGTGTAATGCGATAATCAAGCACGGGAAGGGTACATGGATGCGATTTAGGTGTAATGAGTGGGAAGAAGGTGCAATGAGGAAGTTCTAATTTGCGATGAGATTGAAAAGACTTGTGGATTCAAACTTCTAGGTTGCGATAAGATTGAACTGGGTTGCGATGAGCTTCTGGGTTGCGATGAGGTTCTAAGTTGCAATGAAGTTCTAAGTTATGATGAAGTTCTGATAAAGCTCTGAGTTGCGATGAAATTCTAGGTTACGATGTGGTTCTAAATTGCGATGAGGATCTGGGTTGCAATGGCGTTCTGAGTTACGATGAAGTTCTGGTTCGCGATGAAGTTTTGGGTTACGATGAGGTTTCGGGTTGTGATGAGGTTCAGAGTTGTGATGAGGTTCTGGACTACAATGAAGTTTTGGGTTGTGATGAGGTTCTAGGTTGCGATGAAGTTGAGTTGTGATGAGGCTCTGGGTTGCAATTAGGTTCTGAGTTGCAATGAGGTTCTGAGTTACGATGAGGTTCTGGGTTGTGATGAGGTTTGGAGTTACGATGAGGTTCTTGTTAGACAGTGTATTCCCTTAGTTCCAATTGGAATGATTTATATTATGACATTTATTGTAAATGAATAAAGTACATATTTGATTCATGTTATTATAGTGTATTTCTGTGTAATACCCTTAAACTGGACACCTATGAGACTCGTGCTAGTTTAGAATCTTCACAGCGGTTGGATAGATCTGGGGAGATTTATCCTGCCAAGGATGACATTGATGTGCCGCCAAGTTGGTTGGGGTGGCTTGTCTCAGCTGCCAAGGTGAGACCTAAGGTACATGTAGTGTGGGTTTTCTTGAAACCTTGAACTAGACCATAATTCCAGTATTGCCCTGGACCTTGGAGATAGATGGGCAAAACTAGAATGTTACAACTGACCCCTAGACTCGATTATGGTATTGCACAAGGTGTCAGATTGGGCTATCTTTGATATGCTAATTAGTGAGATCCTTAGCGGGGGTTAAAACTTGGGTATGTTGGGGCAGTTCGAGAATTCACCTGAGTAGGTGATCATAGCGACAAAGGGATGAGAACATGTCGTATCCACATGGAAGAGAAGGAAAATTAATATACACTCAAATCTGGACAAGAGAACACAAGAGAGAAGTGCAAAAAATAAAAATTAATTAATTAAAGTGAGAAAAATATAGAATTTGAACAGTACTGAAAGTTAAAAGTGGAGAAGCATAAATAAATACATAAATAAATTAACAAAAGAAATGAAATAAAAAACTATAATCCGATCAGAGGTAACAACCTCCGGATCTCTCCTTTGACCCTCGAACTTCTCGAGCTAGGCCTTTCGTCTTACCTGGCCGAATTGCAAATCTGCAGAAAATAAAACAAAGATCAAACGGAATGAAAATAAATTGTAGAAAGTAAATAACGAAACTAGAATTGAAAGAACATAAATTAAAACTAAAATAAAACAAAAGTGGTTGGGATCCGATTCCAGATGCGGCAGTAGTGGTGTTGATGAACTGCAAGTAAGAAACCCCTCCTCTTGCCTAGGTGCCCTCCTCTTCCTCTACCCTTGAACTTCTCAAGATCAGCCTCCCATCTTACCTGGGGGCAGAATCCAACCCCTTCTCAGGATCCCTTGGGTCCTTTTTATAGAGAATGGTGGATAAAACTGGGATTAGAGAGAAAGAGGGGGTGGCAATAGAGTTTTAGCAAAATATGGGTGCCCTAGGGTTTAGAACGAAGGGTTATGATGGTTCTAGGGTGATCCTAAGGCTGAGAAAAAAAAGGATAAGCACCCAATATTATGTAAGGTTGTGATTTAATGGCTAATGGCTAAAATGGTGAAGATTAGAAGTTAAGCGGCTCTTAGGGTTAGAATGGATGATGGAGATTAGAAGGGATGGAAGGTGAGGATTTAGTAGTTAGGGGTGGCTAGGGTTTGCTTAGAGTGAAAAGAATGGGTTAAAAGACGCCCTAGGGTTTGCTAAAACATGGGGAGCATGCTAATACAGTAGGGGGCGCCAAACTGGGTTTAGCAGCTAGAAGGCACCCTCCTGCTTTCCGTTTTTCACAAAAACACCCCTCTCTCAGTTGAACGTCACACTAGCTTCCCAAAATCTGCATTTCAGCCATGAAAACTTTCCAAATTTCCCCAGAATTTGCACAGAGATCCTTAGAGGCCACAACATTGCATTTAACTGGGAAAAGGGCACATCTTGACTATTCTAAGGCTGAAAATACCCCTCAATTGATGCCCATAAGGCATCAAAATGCAGAGTTATCACACTCCCTAACTTAAACATTGCTAGGCACTTAGCAATGCAGCCTTAAAATTACACTGATGATACAGATCTTTCCCATCTCAAGATCCTCCTTGACAGGATTAGTAAAGCATCTTAATTCCAACATTCTTAAACTCTTTATAGATTGATATAGGGCTTAAGGGGTAAAATCATCTTACTTTAAATATTACAGAAACTTAGCTTATAAATCTTATTTACCCTTCAATTTGTAGGCTATCTTGATAAGTTGAGATTGATTTTTAAAATCTGACATGTATTCTTCTTATTATTTTTAGCAGATTTCTACCCCTTGAACTTGATATGCATACTTATTTTTTATTGCTACTTTCTACCGTTTGACACGAATCTCGACACTTGACATAGGTGAAGAGACTCAGTGACTAAGTGTTAGGTGAGTATCTTTGGCATTCCCTTTTCCGTTTGATGCAAATCTCGACACTTGACTTAAGTGAAGAGACACGGTTACTAAGTCTAGGGTGTCCATTGATCTTTTATTCTCCTTTTTTTTTTTTTTGCAGAAGCACAATTCAGGGTAGTCCACTGTCTCTAACAATTTTGAAGAATTTCTTTTTGTCTAATTTCTCGATCTTTCTCGTCTTATCTTCGCATGGGAAAACTTGGGAGTATTTTCAAATTTCTAAATGGTTTCGACAATATTCAAATAAGACCAATTTTTGACTCCTATCACTTGCTACCAATTTCTACAGAATTCAATATTCTTTTATCAGTTTCCTCAACTTTTTCTGTTTGGGAATCTTTTTTAATGGAATTTTTTTTAATTTTCAGTGAAATTTTAATTCTACATATTTAAAGGCTTAGCTTTTTTTTAAATATATATTTTTTTTAATTTCTCTCTTTCTTCACCCCCCAACTTAAATGCCATTGTCCCCAATGGAATAACTAGACTGATGTAAAATGGGCTTGGGCTAAAGGGAACAATTAATAAGTTTTCCTAAGGGGTTCAAGGTCTGCCACCTGGTCTCGAATCAAGAAAATAAAAAGCTCAAATCCTAAAAGATGAAAAACTAAAAATTACATTGGGTTGCCTCCCAACCATCGCTAAGTTTAACATCTTCAACCGGACACACTCACGCACTTCTTCCATCTACACTCTCCAACTCACTTTCAACTTCATACAAAAAAGGGCTCAAACTGGACTAACCAAGGGGCAGGCAGGGCATCTAAAAGATCACCAACTACATCTATCTTGCACTCATCTTCCCCTAGGTTTGAATGATTAGAGGCACTAAAAGCATTTAATGGGGCTTTCTGCTCCCCAAATGAAAAGTCTATTTCTCCCGATTTACAGTTGGTGTTTGTATTGGCCGCTACTAAAAATGGACATCTTAAGATTATTGGGATATGATTCAATTCCTCGGTTGGGGGCATGTCTAGGATGATTAAATCTATTGGAAAGTGATAACCCACTACCCTAACAATGATGTCCTCGATAACATTTCGATGAGTCTTGACCGACCAATCAGCGAATTGCAGAATTATCGGAGTAGCTTTTAATTGCTAATCCTGAACCTATCATAAATAGATGGAAGCAGATTTATACTGGCCCCAAGATCTAATAGGCCTGCTCAAAGGTGATTCCAGAGATGACACAGTTTATGAGAGGAGAATCCGGGTCTTTCAGCTTCCGGGGAAGTTGGTTTACGAGAGCGCACTAACATTTGCCGAGAGCATCACTTTTTGTGGGGCCGATCATGGCTCCATCATTTGAGTACATAGCTCTTTCAAGAACTTGGCATAGGCTGGGATATGTTGGATCGCGTCAAGGAGAGGAAAGTTAGTATGGATTTCCTTGCTCTCCTTGTTGCGAGTCTCTTTGTTTCTTCCGCACCGGCCCGACTGTGAGTGTAGTTGTAAAGGGAACTATGGGTTGGTTCACTATAGGCTCTAGATTTTACTTTCCCTTTTCTTTCCACCCCCCCCCCCCCAACTTATGGTTTTCTTGCTCCTTTTCTTCATTAATTCTCTTTTCCTCACACAGGTCCTCTAAAATCCTCCCACTCCTTAAGGTTATAAGCGCCTTGGTTTTTTGAAGCTCAAGGTTCCTAGGAGGTGGTTGAATCTATTGTAGAGGAAAACCCAGTGGCTGATTTCTAGGTTCGCAATCGGTTGACTCGACAGTTGCCCTACTTCTCTCCTCGCCTTGGCTTTCGCCAACTGTCCTATTTGGCTCTCTAGTCTGTTGATGGACTGTTGTTGATTTAAGATTAGCTGTGGAAGTTGCATGAATTGGTCATCGACTGTATAGGCTTGAGGAGGTTGTGGGTGAGCCTGATAAGTTTGAGCTGGTTGGTTCCTAGGGTACATCTACTAGAATTGGTTCTATACTTGTGGCCTCTGAAATTGCTGGGCCATGGAGTTAGATGTATGATGATACCGTTGGGGCTATGAATTGGTTTGACATGGTTGAGCCGATTGAGTCCTAGGGTAATCATTGTACTCACAGTGAGTCCAGGCTTCAGACCATTGGGTTTGCCTCTCTACTAGGGGGATTTCTTGGTTTTGGGCCCTATAAGTGAAGTTGGGTTGATTTTCCCACCCAGGGTTGTATGGGCTAAAGAATGGGTTAGCATTGGGTTGGAAAGATCTATTAGCCACATGTACTTGGTTTGGAATGAATGGTTGACATGGGGCCACCGCAGGGCACTAGCTAACATGGTGGGTCGGGCTTGTACAGATGGAACATGATGGATAGGATGACAAGGTTGGGTATGGGCCACTTTGTTGACGATATGCAAGGACTTGGTCAATTTGGTGGGCCATCCCATTAATCTTGTCCATTTGTCAAGACACATGGTTCCTGTCTATCTGTGCCTCATGTTGGAAGTAGTTTCTCATTCCACAAATTCCAACCATTGAATTCATTTTGTTTTAACTCCCCCCCCCTTTTTTGAAATTTCAAATTTAAATTTTGAATTTTAATTTCAAATTTAAATTATGTAATTTAAACTCAAATTTTAATTTTAGTTTTTTTTATTATTTTTCTTCTTTTTTTTACTTTTTTTTATTTTTTTTTATTTGAAGTTTGAAATTTAATTTTTTTTTAATTTTTTTTGTTTTTCTTTTTTTTTCTTTTTTTGAAATTTGAAATTTTAATTTTGAAATTTAAATTCAAATTTGATTTTTTTTTGTTTTTTTTTGAAATCTGAAATTTAATTTTTTGAAATTTAAATTCAAATTCAGATTTTAAAATTTAAATTAAATTTTGAATTTTTAAAATTTTAAAAAATGCAAGCAAACCAACCACACGACCTAGGGGCTGACCTAGGGTTTCCTAAACTAGTGGTTCAACCAATGTGAATCCTCTTAGGTTCACTTGGAATTACACTTCCTTTGGTTAGCCAGGTAAGAGGTGGGGATGTGGGAGGCTCCCCTTCCTCTCACAAGGACCTAATTAAGTAACCACAAAACCCACTTAGGTTTTGCCATTTAACATCTTTCCTTAGACACCAACCATTGGAAATGGAAAATAATTTCAAGCTCTCCTAATATTCAACACACCTTTGAACCAAACGTGAGGCTTCCCTAAAGGATATTTCTATCCAAATTTTAAATTAGGGTTAGGGTGAATCACATGTGAATGGTGGTGATTTTTGGGCCAATGAAGGGTAATGGAATCCCCACCTTATCTTATTTAAGTTGGATTGCCCTTAAATGGATTAACGGAAAGAACAAAATAAACAAAGCAAATGCCACCAATTACAATGCATGGACAATTATATCTAAGATACAACTCAACAATTAAACATAAAAGTAGAAAGAAAACAACTAAGCAAAAGAAACAATTAAAAAAATAAAAAGAACACCTAACACATTCACAACAAATAATAATAATTTCAGCAATTAAATAAACCTATATGATGAATGCTCTAGAATATCATACCCTAAATATTGGAATGAAAATGCAAGAAAATATTAACCAGAATTCTTTTTATCCTTTTTTATATTTTTCTAAATTTTTTTAATTTCAAATTCGGATTCGAATTAAAATTTAAATTTAAATTCAGATTTGAAATTTAGAATCAAATTCAAAAATTTCAACAATTTCCTATTTAGAAATTAATTATTTAATTAAAAAACTAAAAGAAAAGAAATTAAATAAAGCAACAAATGATAATTGCAAACAGAAAATAAAACAACAATTAATTGTGCTAAACCGAATTTACAACTACCAAAAATAAATTCTAACAAACTAGTTGCTAATCTAAAAATTAAACTGAAAATAAAATGATCAAAAAGAAAATTATGCAAGAAATAAATAAAATAGAATAAACGAATTTTTTTATTTTTTTATTGTTGTTTTTATTTTTTTTATCTGAAATAAAAGAAAAAAAAAACACAAATCTAAAAATTGAACCAAAAATAAAATAAACAAAAGAAAAATATGCTACAAGAAATAAATAAAATAAAATAAACAATTTTTTTTCTTAATCTAAAATAAAAGAAAAACACAAACCTAATAAAGCAAAAAAATCAAGCAAGAAATTAAAATAAAGAAAGAAGAATAGATCTAGAAACAAAATGGAAGCAAAATAATACTAAAAAATAAATCGGATCTAGAAAAAGATTAATTAAATTTTTCAAATATAACTATTCTATCAAAAAAATGAGTTTGAAAATAAAAATAAGAAAATTAAAAATAAAATGGAATGATTACACCTGAAACGCAATCCAATTTCTCTTCTCTTGTCTTCCGTCCCGTAGTCCCGTAAAGCTTCGGTACCCCACCTTTCACTATTTCGTCCTGCAGAATCAAAGAGAATCAATAATTAAACTGAGATAACGGATCAATTAATAAAACGAAAAAAAAAAATAATGAAACTGATCCGGATAAAGCAAATAAAAATTTTACTCCGTTGCTTCCCCAACAGCAGCACCAAAAACTTGGTGTAGCTAAAGCGCGTCATTAAACACCTCGGAACACCAGTTTAAACATTTATATTTTTTTCAATTTTCGAACCAACTACTAACGCAATAAAGGGATGAGAACAAGTTGTATCCATAGAGAAGCAAGGGAAAAATTAATACATACTCAAATCTGAACAAGAGAACACAAGAGGGAAGTGCAGAATTATAAAAATTAATTAAATAAACTGATGAAAATATAGAATTCGAACAGTACTTAAAGTTAAATGTGCAGGAACATAAATAAATACAAAAATAAATTAACAAAAGAAAAAAAATAAAAATATGTAATCCAATCAGAGGTAGCAGTCTTTGGATCTCTCCTTTGACCCTCAAACTTCTTGAACTAGGCCTTCCGTCTTACCTAGCCAAATTGTAGATCTGCAGAAAATAAAACGAAGATCAAACAGAACAAAAAAAAATTGTAGAAAGTAAATAACGAAATTGGAATTAAAAGAACAGAAATTAAAACTAAAATAAAGTAAAAGTGGTTGGGATCCGATTCCAGAGGTGGCAGTAGTGGTGTTGGTGAACTACAAGTAGGAACCCCTCCTCTTTCCAGAGGATCCTCCTCTTCCTCTACCCTTAAAATTCTCAAGATCAGCCTTCCATCTTACCTAGGGGTAGAATCCAACCCTTTCTCAGGAGCCCTTCGGTCCTTTTTATAGAAAAGGGTGGATACAACAAGGATTAGTGAGAAAGAGGGAGGCGGCAGTTGGGTTTTAGCACAGATATGGGCGCCCTAGGGTTTAGAATGAAGTGTTATGATGGTTCTAGGGTGATCATAAAGCTGAGAAGAAAAAGAGAATGCACCCAATATTATGTAAGGCAGAAATTTAAAGGCCAAATGTTGAATGGTGAATATTATAAATTAAGTGGCTCTTAGGGTTAGTGATAACTATAATTATATAACCCTAACAAGTGCACTACTTATCAAATAGTATAAAGATATCATTACCACGAGGATTTAACAAAATAAATATTAGAACTATAACTTCCCTCAATTATTTGGACAACCAAATTCTAACAATAGGAACTACTGAAAATTAAAGATAGAAAAAGAACAGAAATAAAAACAAAGGCAATCAACGATTGAACTTGCAACGATTTAATTGAAAGCGCTAGGATTATTGGTCCACCTAACCATCCCAATGAACATCAATTTATTAAATTAACCAAGATGATTTATTATTTTCGTAAGCTGAAGTCTTTCCTAATTTATCTGATATTCCCTCCCAAGGTATATTCCTATATACCATTCAATTCATACTATGAATTATTTAGTCTTTTATATGAATTCCCCTCCCGGTTCATTCATATAAACCAAATCAACTAGGAGGTGGCCAAGCTCCTAATTGCATTACACATAATAACTCATAGAAAATATGAAAATAAAAACAACTTGGCTGAATTAAATAAAAATCAATTAATGGTCGTGGTTAGGCTTTCCATAGCCCTAGATACAAATAAATTAGTTCATGATAAAGGAAATTAAACAAACAAGGTAAAAGAAAGAACTCATGATGTCGTCCCTTGAGGTTGGGATCGATGAGCTTGTCTTCTCCTTGCCGCCGCCTTCCTCATTTTCTCCTCCTACGTTGCTGACTGCCTTCTTGAGGGCTGAAGCTTTCTTGGAGGATTTCTCTCCAGAGATTCATTGATGCCTAATGCTAGTCCCCCCCCCCCCCTTTATATAGCTTTAGGAGGAGGGGCTGTTTCCAACTCCTTTTTGGAGTTCTTTCTCAAAAATAGAAAGTTTTAATTCCTAAGGATTAATTTAGATCTAATCCTATCCTATCTCTTATCTAGTAATCTCAATCTCCTTTATTTTAGAATTACAACAAAAAATTGAATCTGATAGGACTCTTTATTCTTGCATTCGTATTGGGCATCTTTAACGAATTAGGCCATTGCAAGGTTTCTTTGCGAATTGGGCTCTAGCTGCGAACTAGGGTTCTCTATGAATTTGCTTAGACTTCAGGCCCGATTTTGACCTCGATACAGTCCATATCTATCAAAACTCAAAACATGAAAGTTGTAGAGTTTTTCCTTATCTTTCCGATGCATCTTAAATCATCTCAATCGGAGTCCGGATTGGAGAGTTATGCTCAGATTACTACGCATGACGCTAAAACTGTGCAAAATTACTCGATTAACCTTGTTTTTTTCTTTACGCCTTCTTTCAGAATCGAAATTCAAAAATAATAAATTCAATTAAATACTAATTAAGTATAAAAGACTGAATATTTAGAGATAAAAATATGATAACTTTTATTCTTATCAAATCCCCCCATACTTAAACCTTGCTCGTCCTCGGGCAAGACAAAATTCAATCAAAAATAAAACAAGAACAAACTAACTATCCTACAAATTTTAAACTCACTCCTAACCTGATGTTTGTCCTCAAGCATACCTTAATCCAAACTCAATAATCTTTCCATTTTCCACTTCTTTCTCCTCTTTAACTTGTCAAAGAACAATCTCAAATCACCATTCCTCTTGAACCCAAGTCAAATCAACAATCAAGGAAAGCAAGCATTCTACCGAATTAACTTTTTAGGATTAAAAAAAAGCACTCATTGTTTTAATAATCAAAATGCAACAAGATTCAAATACCCTCTCATTGTTTTTGCTCTATGCACTCATAGTTTTTAAGGTATTATTAGATTCTCAGGTCAAAACAAGGAATGTTATTACCATAAGCTTGCTTATGCATCACATCTCCACCACTAAGCATGAGTTCAATGTATTAAAAATCAAAAGGTGAAATGGGGCTTGGGGTTCTAGGGGTGAGTGCATTTTATGCTCCATCTCACCCTTTTCTTTCGCTTTTAGTGTGAGTGCAATTATGCTCCATCTGACACTAGTCACGATTTTTTTTTCTTTTTTTTTTCTTTGAATAAAAACAACTTGCACTATCCCTTTTCAAATTTCACAGGAGCACTACCATTTTCATTCTAATCCATGAACTCATTAATGTGGTCTCAACATGCATAACAAAGCAAGTTCTAGAATAATCAAACAATGTTTGACAATCACTCAATCGAAAAGTAATTAAAGCAAGATGCTCATTGGCTCAAAAGCTCACATAAGGGTTAAATTTGTATTGAATCTTGCCTATTGGTCATAGAAATAATGAGGTACCTATTGTAGCCAAAAAATTCAATTATTCATGCTTGCATCCTATCTTGTCTATTCAACCTAAGCACATAATTCATGATAGTTTGAAATCATTCAAAAATAAGTTTCTAGGGAGCAGAAATTTCAAAAAAAAAGGTTAAAAAGTGATGATCGAAGCATGCTAGAGTTGACCCAAAAATTATCAAATCCCCCCCCCCATACTTAAGGTATACATTGTCTTCAATGTAAGGTAAAAGGAAAATGTGGAAATAACTTAACTATAAAAACAAGAAGAGAAAAAAAGAAAAACAAACTTCCCTATTTTTTATCATAAACCGGATCCTCTAGGTCTTGTAGTTGCAACTTCCGATCTTTTCCCCCTCTCATCCATCATGGGTGGGTTTAAATCTGGAATAGGGGCCTACACAATAGATGGGAGGAGTTTTGTGTGAGCTGGAGGTGTTTCAATGGAAGGTCGCAATTGCTTGGTAGAGGTCGGTCCATCCAATGGTAAAGTTCAAAACCTCTTTAATTTCTTCATCCAAGACTTGCACATTTTTACAAGAATTAAGAATGCAACGTTCTAAAGGATCATCTGATTTAGATGTATCGACTTCAACTTCCCAAATATCAATGCAATTGATTGCATATATTTCATGTTCAATTGTGTAAGGATATTTCATGGTTTTAAATACATTACATACTACTTCTTCACCATTGATTCTAAGAGTAAGTAGACCATTTTGTACGACAATTAAAGTATTACCAGTAGCAAGGAAATGTCTCCCTAAAATCAAATGCATTGTCCTATCTTCCTTCATATCCAACACAATGAAGTCAGTAAGTATAATAAAATTGCCCACTTTGCATAAAAAATATTCTATTATTCCCTTAGGATATTTAATACTTCTATCAGCTAATTGCAAGGTAATAGTAGTAGGTATTAATTCATGCAATCCAAGTTTTTTAAAAATAGAATATGGCATTAGATTTATATTGGCACCTAAATCGCATAAAGCTTTCTCAAACTCAGTATCTCCTATGGTGCAAGGAATAGAAAAACTCTCTGAGTCTTTGAGCTTTGGGGGTAATTTATTTTTAAGAATTGCTGAGCACTCTTCATTTAGTTTCACCATTTCGCATTCCTCTCATTTCCTTTTATTTGACATCACCTATTTCAAGAATTTGGCATATTTTGGCATATACAACAATACATCAAGAATATGAATGTTAATATGTATTTTTCTAAACACCTCTAAAAATTTTTCAAATGTTAATATGTATTTTTCTAAACACATAAAAATTTAGTTTAGGTGTACTCCCTTCGATCTCCATTTGTGAATCGGCTACCTCAACTTTTTGATCATCCTTGATCTCGTCAATAGTCTTTCCACTTCTTAAGGCAATGGCATTCACTTGCTCCCTTCAGTTCTTCTTTGTATTGCTAGGCAATCGTCCCTCTCTTCTTTCTGACAACATGCTCATAATCTGCCTCACTTGAACTTCTAAGTTCTTAATAGATGCCTCTTGATTTAAAAATCTCTTTTCATGATCATGAAGTTTTGCTTCAGCACTATTAATGAACTTAGAAATCATGTCCTCTAAATTCCCTTCTTTTCTTGAGGGGGCGGCTGTTGTTGAAACCCCATGGGTGTTTTATGTTGGTTGCTATTCCATGAAAAATTCGGATGACTCCACCACCCTAGATTATATGTATTCGAATAAGGGTTAAAATTTGAACAACTGAATTCCCTAGATATCAAGTAGTATAAAGATATCATTACCACGAGGATTTAACAAAATAAATATTAGAACTATAACTTCCCTCAATTATTTGGACAACCAAATTCTAACAATAGGAACTACTGAAAATTAAAGATAGAAAAAGAACAGAAATAAAAACAAAGGCAATCAACGATTGAACTTGCAATGATTTAATTGAAAATGCTAGGACTATTGATCCACCTAACCATCCCAATGAACAACAATTTACTAAATTAACCAAGATGATTTATTATTTTCATAAGCTGAAGTCTTTCCTAATTTATCTGATATTCCCTCTCAGGATATATCAAACCTACTTCTATCAAGTAACCCTTCGATCTCTCGATTGGAGTTCTCAAGATAGAAAGTGCATTAAGTTCTATGAAAAACCTGTGTCATCAGATGAATCATGTATATATATTCCTATATACCATTCAATTAAAACTAAGAATTATTTAGTCTTTTATATGAATTCCCCTACCGGTTCATTCATATAAACCAAATCAACTAGGAGGTGGCCAAGCTCCTAATCGCATTACGCATATTAACTAATAGACAATATGAAAATAAAAATAGCTTCGCTGAATTAAATAAAAATCAATCTATGGTCGTGGTTAGGCTTTCCACAACCCTAGCTACAAATATATTAGTTCATGATAAAGGAAATTAAACAAACAAGGTATAAGAAAGAACTCATGATGTCGCCCCTTGAGGTTGAGATCGATGAACGTCTTCTCCTGGCCACCGCCTTCCTCCTTTTCTCCTCCTTCGTTGCTGTCTGCCTTCTTTTAGGCTGTAGCTTTCTTGGTGGATTTCTCCTTGATTGCTCCAGAGATTGATTGATGCCTTGGTGCTAATCCCCCCCCCCCCCCCCCCCCTTTATATAGCTTTAGGAGGAGGAGCGGTTTCCAACTCCTTTTTGGAGTTCTTTCTCAAAAATAGAAAGTCTTAATTCCTAAGGATTAATTTAGATCTAATCATATCCTATCTCTTATCTATTAATCTCAATCTCCTTTATCTTAGAATTACAACAGAAAATTGAATCTGATAGGACTCTTTATTCTTGCATTCGTATTGGGCTTCTTTAACGAATCGGGCCGCTGCAAGGCTTCTCTGCGAACTGGGCTTCTCTACGAATTTACTTAGACTTCAGGCCCGATTTTGAACTCTATGCAGTCCGAATTTATTAAAACTCAAAACACGAAAGTTGTAGAATTTTTCCTTATCTTTCCAATGCATCATTAATCATCTAATCGGAGTCCGGATGAGAGAGTTATGCCCAAATCACCATGTGGCGCTGAAACTGTGCAAAATTACCTTATTAGCCTTGTTTTTCTCCTGTCGCCTTATTTCATGCCCTGAATCAAAATACAATAATAACGAATCCAATTAAGTACTAATTAAAAATAAAAAACTGAATATTTAGGGATAAAAAAATGATAATTTTTATTCTTATCAGTTAGAATGCTAAAAAGAGAGTGCCCTAGAATGGATGGTGGAGATTAGAAGGGATGGAAGGTGATGATTTAGTAGTTAGGGGTCGCTAGGATTTCTTTAGAGTGAAAAGAATGGGTTAAAAGGCGCCCTAGTGTCACGGGGCTATTCAACGAGGCCCGCAACGCTCGATGGGGTGGAGAAAGCCTACGAATGCAAGCAACAACACACAAAAGGCAACAGAGATGGCACACGAATTAGAAAAAGGCTACTTGTATTGCATTAATGGATGGCAAGCATAAGCACACAGTTCAGTGTCGAGGGGATCTCATGCTTAACCTTTACATACTCATGACTCACTTGACTGTCTACCTCCCCTCAAAGAGTACATTAAGCTTTTTGGTGAGTGACAATAAGAAACATCAAAAAGGTGAAAAATCATAATATAGTATTGCAATAATGCCATTGGCAATCCCCCCATGCAAAATACATGCAATGTCCACCCAATACACCACACTTGGACACTCGGATGGCATGCTGTGGGCATGGTGATGGCACTTGAAGGCACGGCAAAATGGTCCCTTGTGACACTAGGGTTTGCTAAAACGTGGGGAACATGCTAATACAGTAGGAGGGACGCCAAACTAGGTTTAGCATCTAGGAGGCGGCCTCCTGCTTTCAGTTTTTCACAAAAACACCCCCTCTCTCAGTTGGACTTCACACCAACTTCCCAAAATCTGCATTTCAGCCATGAAAACTTTCCAATTTTCCCCAAAATTTGCATAGAGACCTTTAAAAGCCACAACATTGCATTTAATTACGAAAATGGCACATCTTGACTATTCTAAGGCCAAAAATACCACTGAATTGATGCCCTTAAGGCATCAAAATGCAGCGTTATCACCTATGTGGCTGTTGTGTAAATCAATGATAAGATCCCATGCCATACAAAAAGAGCCTAGCTAGCTAGCATTAAAAGGAAGTGAGCGTGAAAGCTTAATGGGCCTAAAGCCCATTTCGAACAGGGTTAATTGGATTAATTAAATAGGGGCGAATCTGGGTATGGATCAGCAGATAAGGATAAGAAGATAACTCTTGTCCACTTAAAAAGACCTGATCCAAATAGAGATTTGGATCAAGGAACTCCTAATTTGGTTAGGAAAAGTTGATCTTGATCTACAAATAAGATAAGGGATTATTCTTATCACTTAAAGAGTTCAGATAAAAAAAAATATATATATATATATATAATATATATATATATTTGGATCAAGAAAACTCTTAATCAGATTAGGATATCATCTCTTTGAGGCTATGTATAAAGAGCAGGGTGGATCAGAAAAAAAAAATACACAGAAGAGAACACAATTTGACTGTTTCTGCCTTCAGTTCCTTCTCTCCCTGCTCTTGCCACCCTACCATGTTCGATCTCCATTTCTTGGAAGTGATCTAGATTAGATATTGATATTGTTTCTGGCTAGAAGAAACAATTCTGAAGTTGTGCTCACTACCCCATTCGATTCTTGCTGAAGAATCTCAAGTTCTTGGTGAAGAACCACTTGGTGATCCTGCCTCATCCTAAGATGTGTCATCTTCAGTGGAGAGAGGATTTGGTACTCTCTTTGGGTGTGAACACCTGCACTGGGAGGAACTTTTTGTGTGGATTCCGTATCAGGTACACCTCTCCCTAATCTAGGTTTCAGATTTGGTCCAATTTGGTTACAAGAACGAACCTTGAAAATGTAGTTTTCTAAATTAGGGAATACGATTCCTGGATGGGAGTGAAAGAAAATTTTGAAAATTTCGCCCAACCTTCCTACAGCGTTCGACCATCCATATGATAAATATCCCATCCCTTCAGTTCTGGACTGCGATGAAGTTTTTGGGTTACGATGAAGTGGAATTGAGTTGCGATTAGGTTGGACTGAGTTGCGATGAGGTTGAAAGGAAGTGTGATTTTGGACTTCAGGGTTGTGACAGAGATGAAATGAGGCCTGATTTTGAAAGAAGAAGGAGGTCACCCGCGCCAGAGAATGTTAAAATGTGGTTTTGAATTGCGCTAGGAAGGTCTATCACACCCAACCTTCTTGAGGTGTGATTTTCAATTGCCAACTAAAAAACACTCTAAGCTTTATAGCATACAACAACTAAGCGCAAACTTGAGACTAAACGTCTCCCCACGAAGGTCCTTAAAACTTCCCAGTGGAGTCGCCAACTATGAGCTCCAGGAATCTCATGGTCGGCTCAAAGAGTTGGAGTCGCAACCCATTTTTTAGAGGAAATGGGCCCTCATTTTTCGGGTTTGGAAAATGGTTTACTTGCCCTTGGACAATGGCTCCATTCTCCGCCAAGTAAAGGCACTGAATCGAAAGGCTTTGGGTTAAAAGGATTGGGAGAGGGAAGGTGTTAGGCACCCCTCTCTTCAAGATGCTATAGCAGCCCACTACGGGAGTAATTTAGGCTCAAATTCTGGTGGAAACATGCACTAACAAGATCATTCAAAGTTCCTGAAATCTGGTGAAAATGTTCTCAACTTCGCCCAGGATTGATTTGAAGTGATGTTATCGGTTATTAGGTATTAGTTTCCCTAAGACCCTCACCTCTCTACTTCTTTTTCTCAATCCGAAGGAAGTTGGGAATGCAAATTTCCCAAGATTTTAGAGCTTTAAGCAACTTGAAACTAAACTAAAAGCAAAGAGATGGTGGAATGAGAGGCTTACCTCTTGTGTACAATCTTGAAATAAGCTTTCCAACACCTGAAAGGACTTCAAATGAAAGTTGAATAAGGCATGAGCTAGGCTGGGTGTTTCTGGTGTTGAGTCTAGAAAACAAGGGATGAGGCTTAAGCTTGGCTTCAAGGATTTCGGGGTTTCAAGAAAACTTAGTATACTACAGGAGTTGGGAAACTTTCCTCCTTCTCAAGCTCGAGTTGAGCCTCTATTTATAGAGAAAATGGAGGGAGATGGGTCCGAAACTCACTCAGCTATAGTACCTATGATTCAGTAGAATTTTTTCATCGAAATAGGTAAAGATTTTTGAGAGAAAAGGGCTTTCAGTTGACCCTTCCTTCTTTGTGCAATAGATTTTCTCGATTTTGGGTGGTTTCTTATGGGTTTTCATGCATCCAATGAGGGATTGGGGCGTGCCAAACGTTGCAGCCCTATATTTTGGGGCTGACAATGGCAAAAAAACATAAATTTGAAGAACTTTTTAAATGTTATTGTCTTTTCTTGATTTTAAGTGGGGGTCTATTTGGTATTTTGAGCTTTTTTAAGCCTATTAGGCTCAAATTCATTGGTCCAGGTGTTTTAAGGGGGTTAAGTAAGGAGCTACGTCAGTCCCCTCCCACTTAAGATGCTACGTTGGGCAGCTGATGTGACAATCTAATCTGGTGTATCAAAATGGTATCTTCTCTAGTTAAACGGCCAAATGGATGAATCTGTTCATGAAATTTGGTGTGTTAGGGATTTTTGGATCTCTGAACACAATGGTGAGGTATGATCAGACAAACGGGATTGGGAAGATTGAGATATCCTGGCTAACAAGTTCGGATCAATAAGATTTGCTGAAATAGAATCTTTGTTTCATGAAGGGTCAAACGAGGGAATTTTGGGATGAAATTTGGTGGGTAAGCATTTTTGAACATCTTGAATCTAATAAAAGTGATGGATCTTTGATCAGAGGTGTAGATTTACTGGTTATATTTTAGATCACGGTCTTATGGTTTTCCAATTAATGAGAGGGTCAAAATGAAAGTGTTTGGTCATGAAATTTGATGTGCTGGGGTTCTTTTGGTCTTTGGACATGGTGGTGGGGTCTGATTGGTCAAATAAGGTTTGAATGAGGGAGATTTGTGACAGGTGAGCTAAGATTCGCCAAAACAGAATCAATGCTTGATGTTGGCTCAAATGAAGGAATTTTAGGATAAAAATTAGTGGGTAGGTATGGATCGGGGTTATGAGGCTATTGGAAGGGTTTGATCATGTTAGGTATGTATAGATCACGGGTTTTAGATTTGTGGATCATCGTAGTGTTAAAAGTGCCGAAATGGGATCTTTGATGGATGGTGGCTAAATTTAGGAATTTAGGGTTTGAAATCTTGTGTGATTGTTTGTTTGAGGGCTTTGTTTCGCGTGATAGAGTTTGATCAAGGATCAAGTATGGTGATGTGGCATAATCAAGATCACCAAAAGGAATCATGTAGATTCAACGGTGGATTTATGGGCATTTGGGCTAAATTTTGGTTTTCTTAGGGTTTTGGCATATTTTAAAGTGATTGGTGTGATCCGATCGGGCATCCGGAGTGTAGGAAATGGGTCAAAGAAGAGACCGATCAAAAATTGGGTGCTAACACCCATCTTGATGCTTAAGGGGACAAGAAATCAAATAGTTCTATTGAAATAAGAAAGATAAGAGTACAAACGTGTGGGAACAAGGGTTCCAATATGAGGGTGGCCACTTTGTACTAAAAAAAATGTCAAAGTTTAGGACCTTACCCAGTCCACCCCTCCCAAGTAATGGCCTTTATTCAGGGCTATCCTCATTAGTGAGTAATCACTTCAAAATTTATCTCATCCTTCTATAGAAATTAACTAATAAAATAAAAACTATTTTCATTTTGTCCAAAACATAAACCACTATCTATTTTGGCTTGGTAGGCAAGGGAATACAATAAATTGAAGAGAAAGATCTTATAGTTCTGGGAATGCATATTCTTATTATGCATGCATCTATATGTATGGCATAAGCACAAACAATGACTTATTCTTATTATTGTTTGCATCTTTCACAAAAGACCAAAACCAAATCACTCTGGGAGTGCATACTCAATATTTCTGGATTACCTTAATGTGTTGAATTTCTTTGACAGGCTTGTCCGGAAAATATCCATATAATGCTCTCAATTCTGCCTATAAAAGATACAAAATAGCATGTTATATGGTAGCTCTTTTGAAGCTACAAAAATTTGAACGAAGATAGGCTTCAATATAAATGTATAACCTGATGAAAGATCAACACAATAGGTGTGTGTTGGCCTTCAAGCTCAACAATTACAAGTTCTAACCTACATTAATATTGTAAAAGGAATTATAATGCATGCTGATGAAGGGTGATTTGGCCCGATCTCATAGACAGGCGACACGTGTACGTGACTCAACACAAGTGACAACTTGGCATAAGCCAGCTCGGTATAAAGCGAGCTCGGTTATGCTAGTACTCCGAACTAGGACCACCTCAGCCCAAGAACACTTCAGCATTCACAAAGGCAGACCAAGGCGCAAGCTCGAGAAACTCGCTACCAAGCAGCTGGATATCCGGCAGATAGCCCATCTACCGCACAGATCTCCGCATGGCCACCTCAAGGAATGCACCCCCCTTTTTTCCTGAACCCCGTTGGCCTGTAACTAATGGTAACATTAGTTCACCAACTCCCCGTTCCGGCGGGAAGTGAGTATTACCGTTTGGCGGCGCTTCAACCACCTAACACGCGATAGATCCCATCGTAACAGGGATTCAGTGACCGTTCCATCTACCCATCTGAGCCAATGTATAAAAGACCCCGTACTCACCTAGGGCAGAGGTATGTTCAATTACTATTATTGATTGTGCGAAATCTCTACTCTCTTAGTTCTCACTATTATCATCGTCAATCTCTACATTATCACCGTGTACTGACTTAACCATCGGAGCATCCATGCCGAGTGAACCACCCCAGGATCTTTGAGCTCCTCTCTTTCAGGAACCCGTCCTCGTCGTCGCTAGAAGCCAGGTCACCTCCAGTAGAGACTAGCCAGATTATGCCACATCAATTGGTGCCGTATGTGGGAACTCTTATGAAAAGCCTTTCTATCCCCATTCTGAAACACCTAGAAAACTCAGAAACCAGACCTATGGCTTCCTCCAGCAATGCCGGACAACTCGGGGAAACGAACGTCTCCAGGGGACAACTTCAACCCCCAACTGTCTGTGTAGGCCAGCTTTCCATACCTCTTCCCGTTGATGGATCCCAGCACCTGTGGTGCCCCAACCCTTTGGGCCTGCGAGCACCCCCTTCCCTCCTGTAGTAGGCCCAACCTCTATTGAACCATCCGTAGCTCCCCCGGGAGTAAGATAAAACCAACTAAGTGACCTAGTATACTGCGTATGGGCTATGCAAGCCCAAATGCAGCAGGTCCAACAGTTCCAGCAATACCAACAACAGATTCTGCACCATATGTACCAGCAACAGTTTCTACCGCTACGGCAAAACCAACAACCTACCCCACCTGAGTGCTCGATCACCCCCGAGCAAGCCTCACCACCAAGGCAGCCGCCCTGACCAGGAGGAAACCTCCCAGGCCTCGTCCCGCGACGGAAAAGAGAAACAACTCCACCCCACCTCACTCCAAGCGAGCAGGTCAAAAGATGCTCGACCCACCAGAGTCAGCCCACCTCGGCCTCCACAACCTGAAGGCCTTCTTGCAAAAAAACGGTTTGGAGTCTTAGCTGAGGACTCCAGGCAGGGCCTCTCGGCCCGCAACAGCTGGCAGTCTGTCGCACCCAACCAAAGCACCATCCGACAGTACGGAGGTCAGCAGCACCGCTGCGGAACCTTCCAAGCAGCGCCAAAAGCCCACCGAAGCGTTCACCCGACCTGAGCAGCCTAAAGGTAAAGCACGGGTAAGCTCGAGGGTCACCAAAACCGCTCCCCTCCTTTCTGTACCCTCTTCGCTCTCCCCCGAGCTTCTGGCCTCCCTGAGGCCAACAAACTTCAGGGTCCCTCCCCTGGACAAGTACGACGGGTCTTTTGACCCCAATGACCACGTAGATTCAGTCCAATCCCACCTGCATCTCGTCGGGGCTGACGAGACCTGCATGTGCGTTGCCTTCCCCCTGACTTTCAAAGGAGTAGCCCGCACTTGGTATAGAAACATTACGCTTGGGAGAGTCAAAAGCTGGGCGCAGCTCATACAACTATTCACCTCACGCTTCATCACCAGTAAGAAGTGCCTGAAGTCACAAGAGAGCATTCTTAGTATAGTCCAAAGGGAAGGAGAGTCAATCAGAAGCTATATCAAGCGCTTCAGCGACACCTGCCTGCTGATCCTGGACTTAGACCTAGCCATGAGACTTGCGGCAACCAAAAAGGGGATTACTTACAGAGAGTTTAAATGGCACGTGGTGGCGAACAAACCCAAGAACATTACAAAGTTCCTGAAGCTCGCGGATCAGTTCATCAGCACTGAGGAAGAGATGAACTAGCGGACTGAAGCCCCAGCAGAAAAAAGGAAAAGGGAAGACCACAGTTCAAACAACGGAGTCGGTAAAGAGAAAGAAAAGTAGGTCCCCTATCAGGGGGAACAAGTTAGATTTCCATCCCTGAGCTCCCCCAATTGAAAGAACAAGCTTCATGGCCATTAAGGACGCCTCCTTTGTAAAGTGGCCACCAAGGTTGAGGAATGACTCGACCCATAGAAATAAAAATGTATATTGCCGTTTTCACAAGGACCACGGTCATAGCACTGAAAACTGTAAGAACCTCCGCGATGAGATCGAGGAGCTCATCCATTGCGGATACTTGAGAAACTTTGTACAAAGAAGTAATAAGGGCCAAACAGACCAGAAAGGGGAGCAAAAGAAAGACGTTCCCAAGTCCAGCAATAGGCCAAGAGAACAGAGACAACTACTCGAAGAAAGACCAGTTCACAGGGTAATCAATATGATCACCGGCGGGTCGGTTGTTGCGGGTTGTTCCGTGGCAATGGGAAAGACTTCAGCTCGTGAGCTAGAACATGAGGAATAGAACCCTTCAAAGCGGCCACGAACTGAGGACCCTATATTCTTTACCAAGGATGATACGCGAGGGATTCAATACCCCTACGGCGACACGCTAGTCATAAGAATGAAGATAAATGACTTCGAAGTCAGGCGCATCCTAGTAGATTTGGGAAGTTCGACCAATATCCTATTCAAGAGTACGTTCAACAAGCTATGGCTCCGGGAAAGTGACCTCCAGCCCGCCAGCACTCCTTTAGTGGGTTTCAGTGGAGAAGAAGTTAGACCCCTTGGACGAGTTTCCTTACCTATGGAGGTCGATACATGGCCCAACATCATAAGGTTCGAGCACACCTTCCTAGTAGTCGCAACGCCATTGTAGGACGGCCCATCACTCACCCACTTTGTGCAGTGGTGTCAACTTACTACCTGGCCATGAAGTTCCCATGAACTTCGGGGTAGGGGTGGCCCGGGACGATCAGCTCGAGTCCCGAAAGTGTTATGTCGCTGCTCTCAAAGGAAAAGGCAAACTGGTGGATGACCTCAAATTAGAGCCACCTACGGAATACTTCGAAGAACGAGCCACGACCAGCGAATGAATTATCCACATTCCGACCTTAGCGGAAGATCTAGCAAGAACTCTCCAAATTGGAACAACGATCAAAGAGCCCCTTCGCTCTCAGCTGGTAAGTTTTCTACTTGGAAATTTAGATGTATTTGCCTGGTCTGTGGCAGAAATGCCCAGCATAAATGCTAAGGTTATAACTCACAGGTTGAACACTGATCCTTTAGTTAGGGTAGTTAGATAGAAAATACACAACCTAACCCCAAAGTGCTGGAAGATAGTCAATGAGGAGGTTGGGAAATTCCTTGTAGCTGATTTCATCAGGGAGGTCAACCACCCGAGCTGGGTGGCTAACCCTATTCTGGTAAAAAGGCCAACGGTAAATGGTGCATGTGCGTCGATTACACCAACCTGAATCGAGCTTGCCCAAAGGATTGTTTCCCTCTCCCCAAGATCGATTGTCTAGTGGATGCAACCTCCGGGCATGAATTGCTGAGTTTTCTGGATGCATACTCAGGATACAACCAGATCAAGATGAACCCCTCCGATGAGGAATAGGCAATGTTTATAACCGAGCTAGGCTTGTACTGTTATAAGGTTATGCCCTTCAGGCTAAAAAATACCGGGGCAAACTTTCAATGACTTATCAACAAACTTTTTGAGTTGTTGATCGACGATAAGGTTGAGTGTTATGTAGACGACATGGTCGTCAAAACCCGATTTTTAGACTGTTTAATAAGTGACTTGCTGTGTGTTTTCGAAATCCTGCACAAGTATAATATGAAGCTGAATCCTAGTAAGTGTTTCTTTGGTGTCACCTCGGGTAAATTCCTGGGTTACATAGTTAACCAGTGTGGAATCGAGGCCAACCTTGAAAAAGTCAACGCTATCCTAGAGATGAAGCCACCTCGCAAGTTGAAAGAGGTTCAAAGGCTGAATGGCAGCATGACTGCCTTAAGCCGCTTCATGTCCAAGTCGGCAAATCGTTGCCTCCCCTTTTTTAAGGCAATAAGGAAAATTAAAGATTTCGAATGGACTAAAGAGTGCCAGCTTGCCTTCGATGAGCTAAAGAAGTACCTAGTTAGTATCTTGGTTCTGACCCGACCCAAGGAGGGTGATATTTTAAAATTGTACCTCTCCGCGAGTGATGAGGTGGTCATCTCGGTACTGATAAAAGAAGTAGATCGGGTCCAACGACCTATCTACTATGTGAGTAAAGTTTTGCAAGTAGGATAAACCAGGTACCCAGAGATCGAGAAGCTGGCGTACGCGTTGGTCACGGAAGCCCGGAAGCTCCGCCCGTATTTCCAAGCCCACACCGTCATAGTCCTCACATACAAACCTCTAAGACAAGTCTTACTCAAGCCCGAGGTATTCGGTAGACTGATGAAGTGGGCCATCGAGCTCAGCAAATACGACCTCCAATATGAGCCTTAGATGGCAATTAAGGCCCAATCCTTGGCCGACTTCATAGTAGAGTATACCTTCAGCACCGCAATCCCCGAACTACCAGAAATCGGACACGGAGAAGAGGCTTCAGCTAGTACGGCACCGATCCTAGTCAAAGCAGGGCCAACTTAGGATGAACCCTGGATCCTTCATGTGGACGGGTCATCTAATCAACAATGAAGCAGAGCCGGCACCATACTACATGGACCAAGCGAAGTGAAACTAGAGTACGCACTTCGGTCTGAGTTTGCGGCGTCCAACAATGAAGCCGAGTACGAAGCACTGCTAGCTGGACTCACATTAGCTAAAGAAGTACAAGCAAAGTACGTCGTCATCTGCAGTGACTCCCAGCTCATGGTCAATTGCCCAGCGTACTATGGGCCTACCGAACTACAGCCAAGACCGCCACAGGAGAAACTCCCTTCAACCTCACCTATAGAACGGAAACAGTAATCCTAGCCGAAATCGAGGTACCCGCACTACGTCTAGAAGCCTACGACGAAGAGGGAAATAATGACGAGCTCCGCACCAACCTCGACTTAATAGAAGAAGTACGGGACCTTGCGTACATTCGGACCACAGACTACCAGCAAAAAGTAGCCCGATATTATAACGCTCGAGTCAGAAAGTGATACTTCCGTGTTGGAGACCTAGTTATACATAAAGTCATGGTGCCCCAGCCCGGTACAGGTAAGCTCGGACCGAATTGGGAAGGTCCCTACCGAGTGAAGCGGATACTAGTAGAGGGCACGTACAAGCTCGAAACCCTCGATGAAAAGAAAGTACCCCGCGCATGGAACATCAACAACCTAAGGCGGTACTATCTTTGATTACGAAACCAAAGCATCTGCCCCGAAAACAAGTAAGTAGGCTCTAACTCTTAGACTGTGATTTCTAAGCCCGCAGATATGGGAGTACTAACCTAGCCATCGGAGCAACCCCGCCAGGTTAATACCCCGGGTCCTCTGACATTTAGTTCCTTACAGGTCTCCAAAGAGAAACTAAATCCAGGAGTGGACTACGGGTCCCTCCCAAAGCCTAAGGGCCACAAGAAGACCCCTGTTGCCACTTCGGCCTGGGTAAAATCTAGGAGCGGACTACGGGTCCCTCCCAAAGCCTAAGGGCCACAAGAAGACCCCAGTTGCCACTTCGGCCAAGGTTAAATTCAGGAGCAGACTACGGGTCCCTCCCAAAGCCTAAGGGCCACAAGAAGACCCCAGTTGTCACTTCGGCATTGGTGAAATTCAGGAGCGGACTACGGGTCCCTCCCAAAGCCTAAGGGCCATAAGAAGACCCCAGTTTCCACTTCGGCCTGGGGGAAATTCAGGAACGGACTACGAGTCCCTCCCAAAGCCTAAGGGCCACAAAATGTTGAACTGGCAAAAAACCTGATTATCTCTAACCCCTAAGGGAAAGGCAGCTCAGGTATGAACCCTACGGTGTCTACTCCACCCCTGCCGCTCTTACTCAGCTCAGAAGACCGATAGTCCAGGGTAACCCACGCAACCCGAAGTAACACAACTTCACTCAGTTATCCTCACCGCTGACTTGGCGGCTCGACAGCTCAGGTAACCTATATATTAAATTGCCCAACTCGGAGTTCACTCAGTTATCTTCATCGAAAATAGAGTTCAGATACAAGAATTTTACCCGAGCTCAAAGGCTCGGGACAGTACATTCACGGTTCAAAAAGAGAGAAAAAAAAAGAAAGGAACCATTACTCAGAAGGGCCTGCCGCCTCAACCTCAGTGTCGCCCTCCTCCCCCGAAGAATCAGGCTCTGTGTCTGCCTCCTTGGCCACTTCAATGTCCAAGTCCGCCATCGTGATCCCACCTAGGTCAAGTTCGGGAAACTTCTGATGAACTAAGTAACAACACAATTTGAACCCTGCGTGGTAGGAGTCCGATCCATATTCAACCTGCAAAGCCTCGAATTTTACAGACTCCTTGAAGCTCTCCACAGCCTTGACCCTCTCCTGTGGGATAGAAGCTTCGAGGTCTATAATCTCCCACTCCATACGCATTTTCTTCTCACTCAGTGAGGAAATCTGCCTCTCCTGAGTGAGGATAAGCTCCTTCTGGGCCTCAACCCCCTTCTTGGCCCTAAGCGCCTCGCCCCGAGCATGGTTCAAGTCGCAGGTGGAGACTCTACATCTGCGTTCTGGCGTTGATAGCTTCCTTCGTATGGATCGCCGCTTGGCAAGCCAACACATGACCAGCAGAGTTAATCTGCAAACGAGAAAGCTGAAATCAAAAAAAAAAAAAAAGAAGAGAAAGGGGGAGAGGAAAGGTAGAAGGCTCACCACCATACAGTGGCTGGCAAACTAGTCACAGAAGAGCGCCCGGAGCCAGCTCGGCCCACTTCGAGACTTCTTCAAAGTCAACCTCCCGACTTTTCCGCATGGCCTTGACATGGTCCATGATTGCTGTCCTCCACAGCCGGAAGATAACCTTCTGATCCATCCACAGGTATGGACGAATTCCCCGGCTCTTCGGACCGAGCTTCCTCGCCCGGGACCTCAGCCGAGGTCTCAAGGGCAACAGACTGGGCCTCCTCTTGAGGAACGGATGGTTCCACGATGACGACCTCAGGAGATTGTTCGGCCTCCTAACGCAGTCTCTTCACGCCCCTCTTTTTCCCCTTCTTGGAGCTCCTCAGAAGACTCTCAGCGTTGATCGGCAAGGTAGCTGCCAAGAATAAAAGGTAAAATTAGTCACGAACCAATCAAGATCTTGAGGAAAGTAAAAAGCTCAATACGACCTACCAGGACTCAAGCCGGCCTGCACGAGCTTGTCTTCGGCAAGGTAGTCCGAGCAGAGGAAGTCGAGCTCCGCCCAAGACTTAAGTGTTTCTCTTATCTTCAGGCCCAGCCTAACGCCGGGTACCTGAACTGCCAACCTCCATTGGGTCGGGAAGGGCCACCCTCGGGGCTACGAACTACAAAATAACCCCGTTTCCAAGCCAGGATTTTGTTAGGGAGTTTGTGCAATAGCTTGTACCCCGGGCGAGGGGATAGGTTGTAGGTTCTCTTGTGTTTGGGGAGAACACAGGAGGAGTTTTTCTTGATAGACAGGATGGTGGAAAAAGTATCAAGGTCAAGGGGAAGACAATACTCGTGGAAGAGAGATGGTCCCTACCACATTACGAACAGAGTTTGGGTGTAACTGATCTATGGTTATATTGAAGGACTTTAAGACCTCAGTAATCAAAGGGTGTAGCGGAAGACAAAGACCAGCCACAAGCTGCTCTTCAAAAACCACAATCTCGTTATGATCGTGCTCCCAAGGGAAGTTACCGCGAGGAAGGCTGTAGGAGAACTCCCTCGGGAGGTAGTACCGGTGAACTAGGGCCTGAAGTCGATCCGAGGTCATGGTTGAAGGACCAAAAGTGTCTGGCTCCCGACCTCGGCAGGAGGTGGATGTCTAACCACCCGAGGCCTATTGGGCCTCTCAAGGAGCCTGTGCTTCAGAAGGGCCACGAGCTGCCCCCGAACTCACGATGGCCCCATCCTGGCCACTGACCAGAGCCAAGGCACCCACCTCGGCCTCATCAAGAGGGTTGTCATAACTAGAAGGCGACATGGAATATAAAACTGAAAGAAAAGAAGAAGCGAAGGAAGAGTCACCAAAGATGGATGACCTGACTAAGAAGGAACGACGAACTGAAAAAGCCCAATCTAAAGAAGCAAGCGTGACCTCAAGTCAAGAGTTGATAAATTTGTGGCAAAGGAAAATGGGTCCCGGAGGACACTATTTATAGCCACTATGCCGAGAAAGCAACGGTCAGGATTGAAGCAATCTAATGACTGCTAAGAAAACCGGCTGCACGAACATCGAGACCAAAATCAATTTAACACATTTTTTGGCGTCTGTAGAGCTTATAAGATCACCTGACGTCCGCGCGTGAATCGCACGCAGTCCATCTCACATCAACTTAAACTCCAAGCCAAATCCACTTGTCACATCATGAACTCCCCGCACCAGGTCAGGACCCCTAGCTCGGGGAGTAGGGGGCAATTGATGAAGGGTGATTTGGCCCGATCTCATAGACAGGCGACACGTGTACGTGACTCAACACAAGTGACAACTTGGCATAAGCCAGCTCGGTATAAAGCGAGCTCGGTTATGCTAGTACTCCGAACTAGGACCACCTCAGCCCAAGAACACTTCAGCATTCACAAAGGCAGACCAAGGCGCAAGCTCGAGAAGCTCGCTACCAAGCAGTCAAATATCCCGCAGATAGCCCATCTACCGTACAGATCTCCGCATGGCCACCTTGAGGATTGCACCCCCCTTTCTCCTGAACCCCACTGGACCGTACTTACAACGGTAACATTAGTTCACCAACTCCCCGTTCTGGCGGGAAGTGACAGTATTACCGTTTGGCGGCGCTTCAACCACCTAACACGCAATAGGTCCTATCGTAACAGGGGTTCAGTGACCGTTCCACCTACCCACCTGTGCCAGTGTATAAAAGACCCCGCACTCACCTGGGGCAGAGGTATGTTCAATTACTATTATTGATTGTGCGAAATCTCTACTCTCTTAGTTCTCACTATTATCATCGTCAATCTCTACATTATCACCGTGTACTGACTTAACCATCGGAGCATCCATGCCGAGTGAACCACCCCAGGATCTTTGAGCTCCTCTCTTTCAGGAACCCGTCCTCGTCGTCGCTAGAAGCCAGGTCACCTCCAGCAGGGAGTAGCCGGATTACGCCACATCACATGCTAATTAAAAGAAATGAAATCCAGAAACCATGAATTGCTTCAAATCATGTATGTTTTTATTCAATATTAAAATGTTAAACTATTTGGATTGATCCTAGCTAGGGCTTTTTGAGATACACAATCAATACAAAGAAACTCCAACCCGAACATACCTATCTAAACTCACAAATGTAGAAGAAAGAACTCACGGACATGTAAGGGTCTTCTGCTTCCACTAGCAAGAAAATGCTTAAACAGGCTAAAGCTCCAACAAGGACATTGAAGAGCATAACTCTTATCATCATACCAAGAGAAAAAAAACTCTCCAAGATTCCAATTTCTGCTAAAAATAGAAGAAAAGGAATGTTTCTGTCAATTAAAAACAAATAATTTGTAGCCAAATTGTGAAAGAGATTTTTAAAATTGAAAACTAAATTAAAGCTTATAAGCTGATCAAACTCAAAATATATCGATTTCAAAACCTAATGGGAGGGCGGGAATACGAAAAGTTGGGAAAAGAGACAAGAGGGAGGGTGGAAAAAGGTTGTATTTCTTGGGGTTTATGGACAGTCAATCCAGTCTTTAATGACGGTTTTAGATGACTGCCCGCTAAAGACATAGAATTTCTCCACGCATGTACCAACTAAAAAAACTACGCTAATGCCCATTTCTCCTATAATGAGGTAAGGTGAAGAGACTGAGCAAAAATTGGGTGCCGACAAATGTTAAATGTTTTTATGCCAAATTATCATTGATTGCCCATACATAACAATTATAAATATATTTTCCTTTGTCTAATTGGGGTTAGTTGGGTTAAATTTAGAGGTAATCATGGGTTAAGCCAGGCTAGGCCTAGATCGCGCTTTGCACATATGATAATAGCCTAGGCCTACACCAACATGGCTTCCAAGCTTAAAACATAAGCCCTCAACCTCCATCTTTTACATGTAAAATATTACATATATACAATATTTTATTAAATAGCATATAACATGCATATAAATTTATTTTATAATTTATATAGTATAAAACTATATAATATATATTATAAGTATCGTATTGTAATATTCATATGTAAATATGCTATATATGTAAAGTGAATCGGTCCATGTGTCACCTCCCTCTCCTTCAAAATTTGCTCCAAAATCCCCATTCTTAATTTCTCCTTTTTTTTGAATTTTTCTTGTTTTTTTTTAAATTCATGTAATTGGGCACAATTAACCAATTACACTTCTCCCTTTCCCACCCCCAACTTAAAGGGCTCAAACTAGATTTTCCAATTACCTAAAAAGCTTCCTAAAATCTCTCTCTCTCTCTCTCTCTCTCCCCAAACCTCTCCAAAATTTCTCCAACACATTAGGAAATCTCTCCAGTTTCCACACCACATCGGTGCACCTTCTTTATCTTGCCAATTGAATGAGAGATGTTTTCCATTCCAATACGTCTTCTATGTGGATACATTTTAAACTGAAAGCCCAACAATCAATCACGATATTGGTTCTTGTTCATTCCTACACCTCTTCATTTTCAATTTTCCATTTGTCATGTAAACTAACAATTTTTCTCATTTGATGATGGATGTCAGATTTATCGTGTATCACAAACTGAGTGGTGGCTCAGTTGGCACGTAACTGGATAAGGCTCACACGCAATGCGATTTAGAGCCCCGGTACTAATGGCTCTAAATCCACCTTTGTGAAGAATGTAATGTTGCTTAGATAAAGTTTGCGGTACTATGCCATGAAAATTAAATATGGACCCTATGGGGCAAAAGGCAAGTAATCAATACCAAATAAAAAAAAAAAAAAAGGATTGATCGTGTATTGACAACTTTGAATTGGAATTCAAAGAGGAGGTTCATCTTGAATTTTTTATTTTTTTATTCCATAACATTTTTTAAACAACCAATGAGAGTCATAAAAGTCTTCCTAATCTCTCTTTCTCTCTCTCCCTCTCTCCCCCTCTCCCATATGTTCCCAATAACCCAAATAATCTACTCTCCTAAAACTTCTCCTAAACTACCTTCCCCACCTAAAACCTCCTCCTAAAACATTTCCTTATCTATCTCACAATAAATTATCTAATTCTAACACCTCTTTCCCACCTCTCTCTCTATATATATATATCCCCATATTCCCAATAACCTAAATAATTTCCTCTCTGAAAATTTCTCCTGGACTACCTCTCACACCTAAAACTTACCCCTAAAATATCTCCTTATCTATCTCGCAATAAACCATCTAATTCTAACACCTCTTTCCCACCTCTCTCGCTATTCCTATTTTTATTTCTCTTTACCTTCTAAGTACATGCATTTAATTTTTTATCAATCTATTAAAATATTAATGTTTAAGTCAAAACTTTTTTCAAAAAAAAAAAGTTTAAGTTAAAACTTAAACATAGAAATAAGATGAGTAAAAATATCTAAAATACTAACAAGAGAAAAATAAATAAGGCAATAAGACAAATAATAAAACTAAAGTAATAAAATTTAATAATTAATTAAAAATATTATTATACTTATATACCATTTTCATGTTGTCATTATAAAATTTAATAATTAATTATAATAACTTTATAATTATAAAGTAGTAAAATTTATTTCAATTTAAAAATGATTAACATAATAGAAAATTCAAAATAAGTTATTGTTTAAATTTTAACAATAATAATTGTTAAATTTAATTACATGAATATTATACTTAATTTGTAATAAAAAGATCTAGCATTATTAAAAATTTTAAACAATAATAAACTTAGTATAATATCATAGCTTAAATTATGTATCAATAACAATTAATTAAAAAAAATAAACTTAATAAAAGTAAAAATTATTAAGCTAAACTAAATTTAAATTTAATTTAAAATTTATGAAAAATAAATAAAATAAATCTGGTTTAGTACAAGTTAGCTTTCACCCTACTCAGTCCCTTCATTTTGCCACATCATCCGGCAAAATGAAGGGATTTGGTGATACACAAAATCATCAAAGGAGGAAACATTAATGTTAAACGTATAGGATAATTAAAATAATTATCAACAAATATGAACTTAATAAATTAAATTCCACCCCCTTTGTTATGTTTAATGTAGGGTAAAGGAAAACATTATAGGATAGCATTGTTACGGTAATTAAATTATCCTATACATTTAATTAAATCATCCTATGTAATAATTATCCTATAGGATAACATTGTTATGGTAATTAAATTATCCTATTAAATGTATATATAGGATAATTAAATTTTAAAATTAATGTTTGCCTTTACCGATTTTAAATGTAGAGGATAATTAAACAGAACAAATCTGGTTTGGTACAAGTTTGACTTCACCCTACCCACCTTTGTTATGGTAATACACAAAATCATCAACAAATATGCATAACATGCATTTATATGACTATTAAATGTATTATTTAATTGACATTTTTGGTTTTTTCGTCGAAGTTTTTTTGTCTACCGTAAGCCTTGTGCCATCATTGATAAGAAAGTTATTGAAACTTTTTTTTTTGAAATTGTACATTTTTTATCATGCAACATATGTTTTTATTGGACTTCAATGTCATAAATTTCTTTCATAGTAAATTTTTTTCATATGATATTTATTTTTATTGATTATAAATACCAAATATTACTATTTTTATTTGTTTGCACCATGTGAAGAAGACAAATTAAGGATGAGAAGAAGAATAAGTTGATGGCCAAAGACTAAAAAGGTCCAAAGCATAATGGTGGTTGAGGGAAGAGATGAGATCTTTGTTAAGCAAAATCTTCTTGTTATTTGTTGTAGTTATATCTAGAAGTATTGAACTTAGTATCCATTTTTATTTGTGTTGGTATTTTCTTCAACAATACCAAGCATGTGAACGAAATTTTGAAGACTAATTTTTTGTTAAGCAAAGAAAAATTACTTTTAATAACTTAATTAACTAATTAAATGTAATAACTTAATTTATTATACAATACTCAATTATCCATATGGTATATGGGTGTGAGTTTCTTTTTTTTCTTTTTTTTTCTTTTTTTTTTCTTTTTTTTGCTTCACAAGGCTACACAACAAGGTGTGAGATAAAACATGTCCTTTGTAGGCACCAAATAATTTTATTATAATTAGTAGTTTATAACTTCATTAATAAAAATTCAAAATTAAGTAACAAAACTTTAATTAGCATATAACAATTATAATTATATATAATTTGGGTAAATTTAAATTACTTTTAATTATTCCAAATAGATTTGATTAAAAATAGCTACATTAATAAATTATAAATTTAATTAATTAATAAATATAAATTCAAATCTTAAAGTTTAATAAGTTTTAAAATATTAATGAAAATGGTAACTTTATTAATGATTAATAATAATTAACAAAGCTCATCTAACAAAAAAAAATAATACTTGGATTGGACTTGAACTAGTACAACCCAATTGGAAATGTCATAATGCTCCTTTTGCTTCAATTTCTCTTTACAAAAACATACTTAGATTGCTCTTTTGCTTCAATTTTAATTCCCTCCATCATTGTATCGGATAGTGGCTTTTCCCATGCATCACATGCGGCCTTACTAGTTCTCTTATTAGTTTGGTTTGAGAAAGATTAGATATTTAGATAGAGGAGTCTCATTAGGCAGATACAAAATGGATTTATCATGGGAGTTGGGCTTCTCAATGTAAGTCCCTTAATACCTTTGGTTGGGAGATAGATTATGCTAAGAATAAAAGAAATAGAGAGAAATGGGATTAAAACTATTTGAAAAACAATCGAAATAGGAGCAAGAGACATTTCTAAGAAAATGAAAAAAGGATGAAAAACAGGTTTGAAGGTTCTTCACTTAATACATCTATAGAGTGAATAGTATCAGAGTTTTCTTCTTTCAGTTTTTCAAAAGATGTCTTTGAAGATTCTCCTTTTAACCCATTTGGAGTTCTGGAACGAAATCATTTTATTTGCTACATCTTTGTAGCTCATTTTGGACAAGTCTAACATAGTCTGTTTGATCCTCATATCTTGAGGAAATTCTCTCACCATTCCCATAGGATTTTCCTTTTAATTATTATTGTCCTTTGATTGGAGACTTCTAAGGAGCTCAACAAGGTTTCAATTCTATTTGTTTGTTTGCCTAAGACATTCAGGTATATATTTGTATAATTATTTTGTTATGTTATTTGGGAACAATGTTTTGGTATCACCTTTTCGGCTTCTTTTATTATAGGAGAATTTTTTATTGGACTACTATTAGCTCTTCCTTCCCTATTTTTATTACTTCAAAAGGAGGATGTACTGATTCTACAATTTTACCAATAAAAGCAGTTTTCCATGCTTTTGAAAGTTTATTTGTTATGCATAACTCTAATTCTTCTTCTGGGGGTTTTATATTTTTAAATTGTTTTTGTTGTATAAACCAATTCCAAAAAGGAATATTTTCCTTAGCTTCTATCATATCTTCATACCAGAGTTCTCTAGTATGATCTCTCTTAAATTTAGAGAAATTTTCAAACAACCATTTCTTTCTTATTGGTTGGGAATTAAAGTCTAACCTAATAAGGTCTTTATCTATTTGGAATTCTTCCCCAATTTCTAAAATAATAACTTCAAATTCTGCCTTTGTTGGTTCGTAGGACTTTATAGAGGGGCCTTGAATCTGGGTTGTGTGATAAGCTGAGGATGATGATTCAACTATTGGTGTTTCATATGTGGCATATATTATACCTAGAGGGGGCAATGTGATTCTATTAGATCCATCGACCTTTTAGAATAAGAAGATCTCACTTCTAATGGTTCTATATATGAATGTCTTGATGAAGTCGAGGCTCTTCTAAATCATAACTCTATAGATCCGTCTTGCTCATTGAATACCGAAGCTAATTCAGTGGATTCCATGGGTCTGGGAGGCTCTGAAGGGATGAGAGATCCATCATATGGATGGCCGAACCCTATAGGTAGGTTGGGCAAAATTTCAAAATTTTCTCTCTCTCCCATCTGGGAATCACATTCCCTATTTTAAAAAATCTACATTTTCAATGATCAATCTTGAACCTAAACTGAACCAGATCTGAAACCAAAAGGTAGGAGAGGGATATACCTGATACGGAGTAGCAGTAACTCCCAACGAATGTGTTCACACCCAAGGAAAACTCCAAAGACTTCCCACTGAAGATGACACAGCGTAGGGCAGAGCAGAATCAGTAGGTGGTTCTTCACAAGAACCGAAACATTTAGCAAGAATTCGATGGAGGGTATATGAGCACAACTTCATATCAGTTTTTCTCCGAAAACTGATATCAAGAACCCTTCTTGATCACTCCTACAGTAGAGAACAAACTAGCAATGGTGGGCAGCAAGAGGAGGGCACAAGAGCAGAAAATGGCGCAGTCTTACTGTTGTTGTCTTCTCTCTTTCTGTGATCTGAGATTTGATTGAGTTGTTGTGTCTGGAGGTTCGCCCTCCTCCTCCTTTTATAACCTTAAAGAGATCAACTCCTAATCCCATTAGGAGTTTCCTAATTCAAATCCTTATTTGAATCTGGACTCTCTTTAAGAGATAAGAATAAGCCCTTATCTTATATGTAGATTAGATCAGCCCTCCTAATCTTATTAGGAGTTTCCAAATCCAAATCTATATTTGGATCTGAACTCTCTGAGTGGATAAAAATAATCCCTTATCCTATTTGCTTATTCAAATCTCAGATATGCCCCTCTTTAATTAATCTAATTAAACCAGTTTGAATTGGGCTTTAGGCCCATTAAGTCCAAGTGCTCACTAACCTTCCAAACTGCTACCCAATTGGTTTTCCTTGTATGGTGTGGGACCCAAACATTGATCTACACATCAGTCACATGGGTTCAGCCTAGCCTATATTACAAAGCCTAGCCGAATTCACTGTAATGATAGTGAACCCCTGAGCCCATCATCATGGGCTCTTAATGGACCCAACACTTACACTAAGTGGTCTCTGAGCCAAGCCACCTTATAAAAACCCAAGGACTAGGGGAAGATGCAAGATTAGCCCATCAGGTATTACCCTCAATGGTCTTACACTTAACCTCCCAGCCCAAAATGATCAAATACTGCCCGACAAGAGAGGACCTCTCCCTCGGCTATAAGGAATAGTTCTGCACTTTCTACTCACATGGATCTCAGGAATTAAACCCTTTTGCAAACATTTTGAAAACATAATATATATGTATATCCGTATATAAACATATTTTGCAAAACAAATTTCAACGATTGAAATCAACTACCAGCAGTTTTGGTTTCCATCAGAGAGAGTGCATCCCCGATCATTCACTTTGTCCGACAAAGGGGCTGATCCTGTCACTATGATCACCCACTCAGATGAATTCTCGGACTGTCCCAACATACCCAGGTTTTGACCCCCTCTAAGGATCTCACTGATTGGCATATCAAAGACAGCCCAATCCGACACCTAGTGCAGTATCATAATCGAGTCTAGGGGTCAGGTGTAACATTCCAGTTTTGCCCATCTATCTCCAAGGTCCAGGGCAATACTGGAATTCTGGTCCGGTTCAGGGTTTCAAGAAAACCCACACTGCATGTACCTCAGGTCTCACCCTAGCAGCTGAGACAAGCCACCCCAACCAACTTGGCGGCACATCAGTGTCAGCCTTGGCAGGATAAATCTCCCCAGATCTATCCAACGGCTGTGAAGATTCTAAACTAACACGAGTCTCATATGTGTCCAGTTTAAGGGTATTATACAGAAACACACCATAATAACATGAATCAAATATGTACTTTATTAATTTACAATAAATGTCATAATGTACATCATTCTGATTGGAGCTAAGGGCATACACTGTCTAACAGGCTCAGCATTGGCTATTAGCCACCTGTCTAGTAATGTTACATCTTTCCACATAATTTGTTCAGGGATTGTGATGTTATTTCTAGCATTTGTTTGGAACAAAGTTGTCATTCCCCTTGTTCCTGTTATCCTAGTATTAGGACAAATGGTATTCAAGGTCTTGAAGTAAATTTTATAAACTAATACCACATTTCCTGATCCTGATTTCATTTCGAAACCTTGGGTTTGAAGCCTCAAGATTAAGGCTTTCCATATCCCTGGGTCCATTAGAGACATAATGAAATTAGGGAAGACATTGAAATATATGGATCCTTAATTAAGTCTACCCTCAATTACTCCTATTAAGGAATTGTTGGATTTATTATGTTTAGAATCTCTTAGCATACTAAAGTAGTTGTTTGAAGTCGTAAGCATGTCAAGGGTTTGATGACTACTTGTACTAGGCCAAAATGAATGAAATGACATTCAACTTTTCTCTCATAATTCTCTATTGTTTTTCAGTCTATAAGGTGGAAGTCTTCTGATTCATGGCCTAGTGCTATAGTTCTTTCTATGGTTCTAATATTGAAGTTTGCTTTTTAGACTAAAAACTCCCTTTCTATAGATATCTGAAGGTGCTATCTTGGATATGGTCCAATTCTGAAGGGATTTTTCTATATTGCTAAAGTTTATCTCTTCCATATCTTTTATGGACAAGGACTTGGTTAGGGAAGAACTGGTGCTACATTCTTCAAAACTATCTTCTGAGTTAGATACTGACCTAAACAAATCACCTCATCTTATCTTGCCACTTCACTTTCAACAGTCAGTCAACTTCAGTGGCATTTCAACAATTCTTCATGGCCTAACGTGACTTTGACTTTGGTTCAAGGGTCCTAGCCTTGGTAGCACTAGTAGATGTCTAGTCTATCCAACTTGGGTTCTAGCCAAGTGATTTCTCTAAGGAAATTGTGGGTTCTAGCCAAAGCCTCTAGGTAGTATTTAGTCAAAAGATATCTCTAAAGGTTATAGGTTCAAACTCTAGGCCTATTGTGTTGGGACATAAAAGATTATGGAAGAAATATGGACCAAGATCTCAAGAACAATAAGTCAATGGCTTAATGGCTTAATGGCTCAATGGCTCTGATACCAAATGGAGTAGGGAGTGAGTAATAAAATTGGGCAATATACCAAATGGAGTGGGGAGTGAGCAATAAAATTGGGCAACAATTGCAATTGACTAAGGGTTATGATAGAGAGTAGTATAATAACATAGATTAAACTAAGGGAAGCAATATGTTATGCATGAAAACAACAAAGTGGTATAATTCGATTTAAAGAAAGAACATATTACAAAAGAGGTTTACAGAAATAGTCAACTTACAAAATGAAACCACACTAGAAGCACGTTGGAAACACAACTTAACAATTACACTCGACAATCCTCACAAAAACTTTTGGATTAAATACACTTAGAAAAGAAAATGCTCACAAACATTCAGAACAAGAAGACTAAGAAAGAAAACACTCTTAGACGTAATTCTCAGCCATGATCTAGAATGAGAAGGCAATCCTTATTTATAGGTAGGAAAGTAGCTTCAAGAAATCTCTTTTCAGATTCGATCTTAGGGGCATCTTTAATTGAGATGCTTGACTTTTCTGCTTTTGTCTTTTTAGATAGGGATATGATCTAGAGATGCTTCTTTATCTTTTTACTATGGGAAGATGCTCCTTTGTTTTCGACTTTCGAGGTGGCAAATCTTACTATTGAAGATAAGGTCAAACCTTTTTAAAGTGGACAAATATCAATCAATAGTTAGATTCCTTCTTAATCGATACCCTTAGTGGGGACTGAGAGACCGAACACTTTATGTCTCGATATCTTTAGAGATTCCTTTGATTTTCTCTTTCATCTTTTCTACGAACTGAAGGGACATCTCTTCGAGCTCAATGGGATCCAAGTCAGGAAACTTGCTTTTTAGTTTTTCCATATATGACTCAAACAGGGTCTGAAAAACTTTGTCTTCTTCTACTAACTTAAGAGCTGGCGCGAGATCAAACTTATCCCACCACTTAATTTCAATGATTCTATCAATGAATGAAGGCATCCATAAAACATCTAGATGATAACTCCATTTCAAGATCCAAGGGAGGCAATATGTTTTAAAGAATTCAAATTGTTTTACATGTTTAAACTCTAAGTAGCTTCTTCCTTGCCCAAAATTTGAATATTTATCTAATAATTATTTTTTAGGGAAGATATCGTCTGATGCTCCCCACATAGTCCACCAAACATAGATCCAATCTAGATATGGGCCCTGAATTACCATCAAGGTATTCTAAGGCGAGACATTGAAGGGCACCTTCTAGATTTACATGAGAGGAAACCACAGTCGCTTCTTCATGAGATATTGTTACCACAATGTCTGAAGAGTTGGTTATGTACTAGCTGAAATTAGCTTCATCAATTGTTAGAAAGGTCTCTCTAATTAAGGGAGAAGTAGTGGGGGACTGATAAGTCCTAGAAGAGCTTGACTCAAACTGATAAGTTTGAGGGCTAGACTAATTAGTCCTTCTTTGATGCCTTTGATTAGGACTTGGAGGGAGATCTTGTCTCTTGTTAGCCATTTTTAATTAGATGTCCTTGGAGGAATTCCCTAGTCAAGAAGTCTGGCAAAGCATTATCAGATCCTTTAATATACTTAATTTTAAAATTGAAAAATAATAAAATAGCTTGCCATCTGGCAAAAATCTGTTATGAAACCAATTTTTTAACACCTTTTTCAAGAATTTCTTTTACAGATTTACAATCAATTTGCAAAGTAAAATGTTGATTTATCAAACCTCTTTGAAATTTTGAAATGTACAATTTAATGCTTAGCATCTCCTTTTTGACAGTAAAATATTTTTTTTGGGTTTCATTCCAGGTACCAGAGGTGAAACAGATGATTTCATCTATTTCCATTCCTGTGTTGCTTTAGGATTCCTCCATATCCAATTTCATTAACATCAGTTTCTATGATCTTGGGGATCTCTGGATGAGGGATATTGAGACATGGAAGGGTTTTTACCCTCTACTTTATTCTTCTCATTGTTTGAGTGAACTAATCATTCTACTCCAAAGGACTTTTCTTTAGTCTTTTTTTGGAGTAGTTTCTAGTCTCTAGCTATGTCTTTGTAGTAGTATACTACAAAGTTAAGACTACCTAAAAATCTTTGGAGTTGGGTTCTATCCTTAATTTTATCGGGAAATTTATCTACAAATTCTATCACTCTCTGAATAGGGGCTATTTTTGCTTTGGATATTTGATATCCCAAAAATCTTACTTTTATTTGAAATAGTTTCATCTTCTTAGCTGATGCAGATAAGCCATTTTCTCTCATGATGTTTAGAAATATATTCAAATGTTTCCAATGGGATTTCAAAGATTGAGAGTATACTAATACTTTGTCTATATAGACTATGATGAATTGAGTATAAGGAATAAAAATCTCATTCATAATTCTCTAGAATTTAAAGGATCATTTTTTCATTTGGAGGGCATAACATTCAATTCGTAGTGCCCAAAAGGAACTGTGAAAGTTGTTTTATATATGTCCTTTTCATTTATTTGGATTTGTTGATAACCTGATTTTAGGTCGAATTTGGAAAATGTTTCTACATCATATAACCTGTTTATTAGGTCTTTCTTATTAGGAATGGGATATCTAATCCATCTCAAAGCTTTATTGAGTGGCTTATAATTAATCACTAGCCTTGGTACCCATCTTTCTATCTACTGTGTTTCCACATAGAATGTTGGGTAGCTCCAAGGGACTGACTTGGTCTAATTAGACCTTTTGCTAATAATTCTTGAATTACTTTTTTGCAAATCTCTAATAATCTACTATTCATTTGGTTTGGTCTGACTTTAATGGGAATTTTTGTTTCATTAAACTCTTTCTCATAAGGAAGGCTTACTACATGCCTTTTCATATGCCAAAATGCACTGGGAATCTCAGGGCATATTTCTTTTTCCAATTTTGTTTGGAACTTTGCTATTTCCAGTTGAGTTTTTGGATCTTCCAAGGATTTAACCAGTTGCTTTTCTTTTATTTCTAACTGAAATTTAGAAATAAATTTGACTTTATTTTCCAAACCTTCCCTTAAGATTGCATTTAGAAACGATGCAAATGGAGTGTAAATAATGGTTCAGGGTAAATTTTCACTTTGGTTCACTTTTGCCTGTGCTTGGCAACATTACATTTATGCATTGACAAATGACAGACCAATGCATATTTACATTGATAATAAGATGTAAAAGTACATCAATAAAAAAGAAGTAAATTTGCATTCAAGTGGGCTTTTGATAAAAAAAGGCATATGCTTTATTGGAATTCATGTTTACATCCATTACATCTAAAAGTCTATTTGGTAAGAAGGTAAAATTGCCAGTGCAAAACTAACCCAATTTTGCAATTTATATGAACCATTTTACACTCTACATATTTGCATTCACACTTATTTGCATCATTTCCAAATGCAATCTAAATTATTTATAGTTGTTGTTTTTGGCTTTTGGCAGAACTTATAGTTGATGGTTATTTCACCTATAGTGGTAGTAATTCATTGGTGCATCATAGATTTCTAATATAAGACCAATGTTAAATCTCTAATTTCTTGTATCGATTTTTCAATTTCTTCATTGGAGTTGCATTTTTTGCTATTACAACTTAAAAAAAAAACACAAAAATGAGAAAACTCAAAATCAAAATGGAAAAACTAAAAACCCTAACTAATTTTGGCCATTGGGTATAACCAAACAAGATAATGAAATATGAAAGCTTTTTTTCATTTTTTTTAATTTTTATTTTAAAATAAATAAAAATTTGGAATTAGTTTGAAAGCAACCCATGAACCGTTAACTAGGTTGAACATTTTAACAGTTAAATTGTCTAGGTCATCCATTCTTTGACCATTTCAATAGTTTTTTTTGGTGAATTAACGGTTCAAGGCCAAAATGGAACCGATTACCTGATTAGTTCCCAGGTTAAATGGTTCAATTGTTTGGTCTAGTCTGGTTTTTAAAATAGTGACTAAAATACTCATTTTTGAATTTAGTCCCTATTTAATTCTAAGGTTTATCAGATCAGATAGGTGTAGATTCATATTTAATCCAATTATAAATGGATCAAATTCAGAACACTCTTAATAGGACCAAATTCGAATTCAGATAATTGGATACTATTTGCAGCCCTAAATAGGGAGAGTTGCAAGGAATAATGATTCTTACTTAGAACCTTAAGGCTATGTCTGGTTTGAAGGAAAAGTTATGAAAAGGAAGGGAAAGAGAAGGAAACCTATACAAGGTTTGTAAAGGTTTCGCTACCTTTCCCTTCCTTTCCCTACATTTTCCTTCAAATTAAACATAGCCTAAGTGTATGTATCATTTTATAAAGATCGTTATTGTTTGTTTCTTTGTGGTGTAAACTTATAGTGATACGTGGATGAATTAATTCTAAGTCAATTACCTACCCAAGAAAAGAAATAAAAGCTTATGATTTTGTAATTATCAAGGAGTAAATGGTACAACCGAGATATGAGTCCATAGGATGTGAAAAACATTGTCACATTCCTCTTAGTTTTTGATAATTAGAAAATTGAGGGAAGCATATGTAAGTGATATTTTAATATCAATTTTAAGTTAATAGATATCTCTAAGATGGTAGGTCATTGCATAAAAGACCATCTACATGCAACACCTATAAAAAAAAAGAAGTTATATATTACAAGTTAAAGGGGCTAGAAGGGCCAGGGGAAGATGAAAGACGACATTGGCTAAAATAGTAAGAAATATTTTTAAGTGATTATAATCCAACAATAGATATGGCTCCAAATAGAATAGAATAGTAAAATAGGATTCGTGTATCTGAACCCATATAGTTGGGATAAGGCTCCAATGATGATGATGATGATGATGATATTAAATAACAAAAATAATTCTTTAAAATATAATTAAAATAGCCAATATCAAAATAATGTAAATCAAAATTAAATAAAGAATTATTATTAAAATTTTAAATTTAAATATAATTAATTGATATTATAATATCATAAATATCAAAAGTAATTAAAAATTGAGAATATAACAATGTCCATTTTGCCTCAATTATGATTAACAAAGTCAGTGCATCACAAGGTTCCCAACTAGTATATAATATAATATAGGGTAAATTACAGATAGGTACCTGAACTTTCAATTGCAACAATTGAATACCCTGAACTCTCAAAAATAGACACTTAGGTTCATATGTTAGTATTCCGTCAATTAAACATTACATAATCTAAAAAATACCATTTTCATGTATTTTTTAGATCATTCTACGAAGTAAAATCATCACTAGAGAATGTCGTTGTCAGAAAATTTGAATATGTTATTTGTTGTTCATGTGAGAATGTCATCATGGGGAGACGTTCGGTTACCTGAGAATGATCTTAAAAATACACAAGAAGGGTATTTTTGGCACTATGTAATGTTTAACTGACAGAATACTAACAGATGAATCCAAGTGTCTACTTTTGAGAGTTTAGGGTAACTATCTATCAGGGTTCATCTGACAGAATACTAATAGATGAACCCTAAACTTTCAATTCAGGGTAACTATCTATCACTACCCCAAAGTACATAGTACCTATCTATAATTTACCCTATATAAAATCTATACTACATATATAAAGCAAAACAATCCACATGTCATCCCCTTTCCATAAAAAATTGCTCCAAAATCCCCATTTTATATTTATCTTTTTTTTTATTTTTTTATTTTTTAATGCCACTTTTTTTTTCAAGTAGATCAATGAACATTTGCCAACTCAACCTCAACATGGTCCTCTCCCTTTATTAGGAACCTATCCCTTTTGTTAAGGTAAATTATCTAGAGAAAATCACAGACAATTTATCAACTCTCCCTCTCCCTTCTTAATGATTTTTTGTGAGACGTTTGTATTCTTTATCCCACTTTTATTGTTGCTTCTTCCATTAAATCCCTAATTAAGGTTTAATCCGAGTTAATACAAAAAAAGGCTAAGGAGTATGGTCACCGTGATGGTAGCATTTCCATGAGAGAAGAGAAACAACATTTCCTTTGAGGTTCTTAACATTCAATTATTCTATCTAGATGCTTTGCTCCATCTCATTGGAAGAGCTTCTACTATTGTCTCCAAAACAACATTTGCTCCAATTTAGCTTATGAAGGCCTTGGCAAAATGGTTTGATGAACTACAATCTAAAGCTAATAATGAGTAGTTGAATAGTCTTTGTGAGTTCAATTATGGATTGGTTTTTGCTTGATAAATAAAAAAAAAAAAAATTATTTGTTAAGAGGATTGTCATCATGGACCAAAGCTAAGACTTGAAATAATTTGGGGGAGGAGTGAAAAGACAAAACAATTTGTGAATGAAGCCGGAACTTGAACTAATAAGGCTCCTTTTGCTTCAATTTTGTTTAACAAAATCCATGCATCGCATAAATACTGACTAGATTCTATAATAATAAAGTAGGAGGCTAAGAGAAAAGCACACAATCACTTTTGAGTTTTTTTTTTTTTCAAATTCTTTTTAGTATGATTAGAATAGGTTCAAGCTAGGCACAAGATAATCCCAATCAAGGGTATTTGAGTTGTGAAGGGGCCCATGCCATATAAACATCAAAGGCCTAATTATGGGAGATTAAGAAAAGAAAAGGCAACTTAAACATTAAAGAATAAGGTGATAATTGATTCTAGCAATTTTATGTCCATAGTTCAATTTGAAACATGATGATGATGATGATAATGACAATGGCGATGATGGTGACAACAACAACAATAATAATAATTGTGGGAGATGAATGCTATGAGAATTTCAAGTTGACATGTTAGAAGCTATCAAAATAAGAAGTTATTAGAAGTTTAAAAACTGTACTAAAATATGCTAATTAAATGGGAATGTTTTTGTGACCAGTACCCCTGGTTTGTAATTTTACATACTATGAACATAAATAAAATTAATTAAAAATTAAAAATATCCAATAAAAATTATTTATGATTACATTTATTAGTGAGTAAATGAAAAAAATTCAATAAATCAAAAGTACTAAAAACTAATTTCATTAAAAATGAAATTAAAAAAATTATTCAAATTAATTAATAGCAACAAAATCTATTCTATATTACTAAAATGCAATTATCCATATCAACAACATTCCCTCTCCATTGTTTGAAGTTTTTTTTTCTATTTTTACAATCTTTTAACATAATCTCTATCATCTCACATTCCACTATGTATTCTATTTAAATTTCAAACAAAAAATTTAAAAGGTAAGATGGAGAGGGGATATTAAAGGACAACTGTGTTTAGGTATATAGAATTTTACTAATTTAAAATCCAGCGGAATTTTATTTAAAAATAATAAAGTGATGCTTAAATTGGACTTGGATGATTCAATTCAATTGAGAAAGTCCTAGCTACTACTACTTTAATTCCTCTTAAAAAGAATCTATGCATTGCATTGATCCCAACTAGTAACATATATACACATGTATAAATTATGTACAAAATATATATTTTAAATTTATGCAGGTTGGCCAGGTCTAGTCCATGCTTAAAGTATTAGGCCCATGCACAACCTTAAAATGTGTGGACCTGATCTTGGGTTAGGGGTAATTTGGTTATAAAAGTATTTAATAACGTTGATTGGGCATTCAATGGTAGTTTGGTCATGTAAAATACTTGATGCTTTATGTGGACAATAAAACTCACTAATGGGCTCTTTGGAGGTTTTGAAAAATCATGGTGAGTTTAAGATAACACCCCATTTATTAATTATTATTTTCAAGGGTCAATGACAAAGACACTACCACCCACTATCTAGGGCTGGTGACAATTAGCTCTCTAACTTTGTTTTTTTTTTTTATTATTTGGATTGTTAGTAGATATGAAATTACAAACTACCCATTTCAAAATTTATGGATCAAAAGAAAAACTATCAAACATAAATGTGGGCATTGCTAATGTAAGAGGGCGACATTGCATAAATATGTGGACTTGGTTGACTCGGGGCTGAACCTGGGTCAAATCGGTGCATTAATTAAAAGCCTAGGTACTAGACAATCCAAGACAACAATAAATCAGCATGTATCCAATTAGAGAACTAAACATTATAGTAGTGAAAGTGTATCCAATTAAGTTGTGAACATTCTAGAAAGGAAATAAACATATGTTATAAATGAATAAATAAAGAACATTCCATATTAAAGGGTAAACCTGGAATTAATAATTAATAATAAAATTTTGTAATATGAAAAGTCTAGATTTCAACTCATCAAAGCTTTATAATTAGGGTTTCCATGCCCATTTTGGGAACCTTTTGGCCCACCTTTGATCCTTCATCCCTCTATTGACCCATTTCATCTCTTCTCCTCCCTTCTCATTCCCCTCCCATTTCCCCTATAATCAATATCTTTTATTTTTCTCCACTACTGGAATTCTCTCCCCATTTCTTCCCCTTCTCGTAGAAGTCATTACCCAACTCATTATTTCAGGGTATACGCCACTTCCATGTCACTACAATATCTACACCTTGTTGAAGAAAGAAACAAAATTCATCATCAAGGTTTTGAAAGTATAATAACCAAGCCCGGAAAGAGGTATTGTGATTTGATTTGCCTATTTTTGTAAATTTGATAGTTTTTTCCTCTTAGTCCATCACATTTAGGTAGAGGTGTAAATCAGGCATGTTGCTTGTGGCTTGGCATGACGGCACGTGGGCCGTGCCGGGCATGGTATGATGAGTTTGGTCATGCTGGGCTTGGGTTTCCAGGCCCATGGGCCGACATGGCACAACATGACCTAGCGGGCCGTGCCACCCGCATGCTGACCCATATATATTATATAGTAATATAAAATATAAAATATATTAATATAGATATAAAATTTTATTATACTATTTCATTTTATTATTACATATATAAACAATTGTATACATCAAGTTCATATAAAATAAAAAAATTTAAGAGTTTTTTTTTAATTTTTTTGTCTATTTTATTAATTTACTTTATTTTTTTATTATTTTTTCATTTTTTAAATAATATATACCTCTCATGACTTGGCCCAATCCATGTTCTGGCTTGGGCCATGGCATGACACAACATGGCAAGGGCCCGTGTGGGCTTTAGCCATGGGTCGTGCTAGGCTGACCCCCAAAATATCACAGTGGAGGAAAGCACGGCTCGGCTTAGCTCGCGAGCCAACACCAAATGGCCCGCCAAAAGCACACGCCATCCACGACCTGATCCAATTTACACCTTTAAGAGTAGGGGTGCTAATGGACCGGTTTTGGGTTGGACTCCATCCAAATCAAAATCCATTTGGACGGATTAGACAAACCAATAATATATATTGAATTTGGATTGATAGAATGGACCAATATGACATATTGGATTGGACCCGGTCTATCCATAATGAATTTATATTGGATTGAGCCAGTATCTAGTCCATTGATAGAAAATAAGAACATAGGTGTCAATGAACCAAGTTTGAGTTGAAACCAATCTAAATTAACAAGAATTTGAACAGATTGGACAGTCTTGGACCGGTCCAAAATATTCATTGGACTAGACCCATTTGTAATGGACTCACATTGGACTAGACCGGATTGGACCAAATCCAGTCCAATTGACACCCTTATGACTAGACCTGCTCATGGGCCAGGCCGGGCTTTCACTCTATATTAATAGAATTTTCTAAGGCCCGAGCTCGAGCTCGGCCTGATCATTGGGCCTACAACTTGGGCCCGAGCCCGACCCTCATAAAAAGCCTGAAGCCTAGGTCTGGGCCCAAGCCTGAAATTTAGCCCATACTGTTAGTGGCTGAATAGATAGATAGATAGATAGATAGATAGATAGATAGATAGAGAGAGAGAGAGAGAGAGAGATTATAAAGAAAAGAATAAAAAATGTATATATTAAATTATAAATATATATTTTAATAAATATTATATTATTTATATATTTTATATAATATATAAAATACATATTATATATTTTATAAAATATATAATGTTGAATCGGGTCGGGCCGGGCTTTTTTGACAAATCTCGAACCCGGCCCAAAACATAGTCGGGCTTACCGTGTTAGGCCCGAGTTTAAGCCCGCGGGCCTAATTACATGACCAAGCCCGACCAGAATGCGAGCCGAGCCGGGCCGATCCATTGGGCTACCCGACCCATGAACAGGTCTACCTATGACTAAGAGTAGGGATGAAGCGATAAAATCCAAAAATTTAGGGGCCTTTATGGCTAAACAATAAGGTGTCAAACTGTCATCACTCCCTAAGTAGAGAGTGGTAATCTGTAATTTATTTTTTGTTTTCAATTATTGAATTTTATAAATGTTCTCTTTTTCTTCCAAGAAGGAGGGACGAGCGAAGCCGCGCAGAGAGGAGCAAAAACTTCACTCGGAAAGAAAGACGAGAAGAGAGGGAGAGAGAGCGAGAGACCTCGAAAGGGGAGCAGTTCGTCTTAATTTGCCACGCTTTTTATTCAGGAATTTTCAGGTTAACTCTATTTTTCTTCTCATTTGTTAATTCTACATGGATCTTTGACGCAAGAGCTCTCGTTTGGAAGTTTTCTGACGAAAAGCTATGCAGATTTCAGCGAATTCTAGGTCAAAATGAGTGTCTCCTGTTGAAACATTGGATGTTTCTGTCGTTTTCTTTCTTTCTTGTTTGGAGTGGTTTCTGCATTCTTTGATGGAGTTCAAGTTTCTGTCGATTTATACTTCACAAGAGTTCTGCTCTGAATGTATAGGAGGTGAAAGTGGGGAAGTTTGTGGTGGTTGTGTAAGGGTTTAATAAGTTTTGTTCACTGGGTCTTTTATAGGCGTCTTCTCCTGATTTCTTCTGGGTGCTCGTGGAATTTGAACATCTTGTTCATGAGGTTGGATTTCAGGCGGGAAAGAATTTTTATTTTCAGTTGCGCTATTTTGATCTAGGGTTTGTTTTCCTCCACTGAATATGGGTGTTGCTGATGTGATTTTGTTCGTTTGGATTTCTTTTTTGAAAATGCAGGTTTTAATTCTAGGGGGTGATTTATTTGTATAATTCATATTTGATTAATTGGATTCTAGGGCTTCCTTCTTATGAGAAGCAGAATAAAGATTTTATTTATTTATTTGTATATGAAGCATTTCTTACAATTTCTGAATCTAAACTAGAAATTCTGTTACTAAATCTGAATGGTAGAAGCTGGAATGATTTTTTAATGGCTTTTTTCCCAAAGTTTTTTTTTTTTTCCTATGAAAAAGGATAGCGTTTTCTTGTTTCTCCTTGATTTAGAAAGTTAACAAAGTTGTTACACTCACTGGTCTTTAATATTGGAACAAAGGTTTGTCTTCTACAGTGCCATGATTGTATTGGAACTGACATTTTGTGGGTTTTACAGGAAGTACATATCCTAAATCAAGTATATCCATCCTTTTGGACTTCTTTTATTCGCAGTAGACTGAATTCCTATGCCTCTTTTCAAAAGAAAAGCTTTTCCTCTGGAGGAGCCACCCCGGGATTTGGAGCCTCACGAGATTATTTTCCAAGTTCGCTTCACAAAAGAGATATTTCGTGATTATCAGTATCCTCTATGTCTTTAGGGATAATGACATGAACTCTCAAGAAAGTTATTATTTTATGCATTTGAATTGTTACATTTTCTTTCTTATCCATAAATATTGTGACAAAGGTTTGGTCTTCCAAGTCTTGTTTACCAAGGAGAAATTGACACCGCCATTATTTTGCAACCTAAGATATCAGACCATTTTATTTATCTGGATCTTTCCTTAACCTAAATCAGAGAATATCTGAAGCGGATAAATCTATATCGTAGAAGAGTATGGACATGTAAAGTTACTGGGAAGCAAAACTTAACATATGAGGAGGCTTTGGTTTCAGAGCGTCGTGCAACTGAGAAGGTTCAACAGTTCCCTAATGAGCTAATGGCACCTGTGCTTCGTATGATCCAATTCAGTAAGGACTCATCATTAGGAAGAAGCGATATTTAAATTTGTTCACCTTGAAACATTCTCTCTCTCTCTCTTGATCTGCAACACGGAAAAAATATTTCATTAGTTAGAAGAAAATAGGATTACAACAAGAAGTTGTGAAAGAAAACCAGCTTTAGAAGCTGTCCCAAACAAATTACATTTGGGCCCAAAACATATATGTTCTATGTGCCCCTTGCTTGGCCAGGCTATCTGCCAAGCTATTGGTGGTTTTCCTCACCCATCTCACTTGAATTGACATGTCCTGTGACAGCCATTTGTAATCTCTTTTTTCTTTAATAATTTTTTTTTTTTATTTACAACAAGAAGTTGTGAAAGAAAACTACCTTTATAAGCTGTTCCAAACAAATTACGTTTGGGCCCAAAACATATATGTTCTATGTACCCCTTGCTTGGCTAGGCTATCTGCCAAGCCATTGGCGGTTCTCCTCACCCATCTCACTTGGATTGACATGTCCTGTGACAGCCATTTGTAATCTCTTTTTTCTTTAATAAAATTTTTTATTTACTTATCATCTTCAAGCTTTAGTTACAATATTTTTATTGATATCAACAAAAAAAATTTCTTGAAATAAGGCAATGTGAAGATTCTCATGACTAGGGGGGCAACCTTCTAATGCTTGTTGTTTTACTTGGTTCACTCTTTAGGCTTTGCTTGTACAAAGAGTGATAGATTTTTGAAGTACATTGTTGAACTTAAGAATGCGTTTTTTTTTTCTTTTATTAAGAGGATTGCTAATGAAGGGCTGAAGGGCAATGGCTAAAGAATTACTAATGTCGATTGGTCATTGCTAGGCTCTTAAGGAAGTATTTCAAGGGTTGAAGTTGCACGGGGTGGTTGAAGATCAGCTGGACTTGTTGGGGCTATCAATGAAAAGGGTGGAAGAATTGGGTTCAGTTTGGATTTTTGAGAAGAAGTTGGTTTTGGAATTGGAAAGGATTAATGAGAAGTCTAAGGATCTCAAGGATTTTAGGAAGGCTCCTCTTGCAGTAAGAAGATTCAGAAGTCAGAGAAAGCATTGAAATGTCTTGGTGTCAAAAGACCTTGCTAAATTAAAAGGAGGTCTATTTGGGATTGTGCCAAACAAGAAGGTGATGAAATCAAGTCTTAAAAAAATAGAGATGTCTTATCCTAGATTTTTTTCATAGGTTGCTAGGTTTTTGGCATGCGTTCAGGTTTTGTTTTCTTTGTTTTTTTCTAAGTAGGGTTGGTTAATTTGTTTTTGTTGTTTGGAAGATATATTTGTGGGGTTTAGGTTGCCTGGTTTTGATTGTTTGTTGGACTGACTGTCTTTCTTTGGTTGAAGAGGTATCTAGTGTGTTTTTTCTTGTTTGGTTGGGAGTAGGTTTATTTTTTCTTCTTCTCTCTCATGTGACTTCTGGTCACCTTTCTTGTAATATTCCTTTTTTTCTTTTAATAAATTTTATTTTATTACCATTTACCAAACAAATAGAGGTGTTAGAATGTGGGTAATTTAGGAATTGATGGAGAAAGTGGACAAATGAATGTATCCAATTATTTTTGATTGGTGTGAATGTATCAAATTGTTCATTACTCAGTCTTGGTGAATTATGAGGTTATGCATTTTTTCCTAATCTAACAAGGATTGAGGCAAAGAGACCCACTTTCTCCTTTTCTCTATGTGTCACATAAATTGCCTAATCACCAAACGAGACAAATTGGGTCTTTTTAGAGGTTGGAGAATGGGTAGATGTTATGTTGTGGTGACACACCTTCAGTTTGCAGATGATCATCTAATGGGAAAAGTGCAGCTGTCATATTCCCTGGACACTTAGGCATGCTTTTAGGGAAGTGGAAAGTTTCTCAAAGGATTTAAATGTTGCATTTAAGTGGGTGTGAAGAACAGCAAATGGATGGTTGATACCCTAGCAAAACAGGGGTCATGAAACAACAGCTTTTTGGGTATCTTTGTAAACTGTTACGTTCTTGGGTTGTTGTTTTTTCCATCTTGTTGTATTAATCTTAAGTTTCTGTTAATAAACTTTTCCTTGCTGATCAAAAAAGAAAAAAACATTGGAGATATTCAAGGACTTCACAGAGGATAATTTTGTAAGAGCTCGGGGAGTGATAACTGTTTCTTCAATCAGTAAGCAAGTCCATGTAGAATTGAAGCCTCCTTCTAACAGCAGGGTAAAGCTGAATTTTGATGGGAGTTTACAGGGAAACCCAGGTCCATCTGGGATTGGAGGGACAGTGAGGGATGGAAATGGATCTATCTTGGCTTTCTTCTCGGGTCCTGTAGGGATACTCCTGAAATGCAGAAATTATGGCTCTGTTGTATGGTGTGAGATTGTAAAACAGCTAACATCAGAGGAGTGGAGGTTGAAGGGGATTCAAAGCTTGTAATAACTTGGTTACAGGTTGGTAATTAAGGAGTTTGGATGTAGGGGTGTCCACGGTTTGGTTAACTGAACCATGAACAGTTTTTGTAAACCAAACCGGTACCACCGGTTTTTCCATTTCCCCGAAGCGAAACCGAACCGGTACTCCGTCGGTTTCAGATTTTGACTGGTTTGGTTCTTCGGTTTTTCGGTTTTTTATATTTATAATATATATTATATAAATATATGTATAATATTATGTTATAAATAATAAATGATATATAATATATTATAAATATTATAAAAATATACAATATATATAGTATATTTATAAATATAATATATATATATATATTTATATATATAATGTATATTATATTTATATATAATATATAGAAAATGTGACATATATTAAAAATATATATAAAATATACATTTAAATATATATACCGGTCGGTTTGGTTAACTGCTGGTTTTTTTGTAGGTTAACCGAAAACCGCACCGGTCCTTCGGTTCTTCAAAAATACCAAACCGATTGGTGTGGTTAACAGCATTTTCTGGTTTGGTTTTCTTGGTTCGGTTCAGTTTTCGGTTTTTCGGTTTTTCATGGACACCCCTATTTGGATGCACAGACAAACCCTAAGGGAAACAAAGAGCATAGCCAGTGAGGATGATGCTACCTTCTTTTGGGTAAAACAGTCTGCAAATAACTTGGCAGATTACTTTGCCAGGCAAGGTGTTTCAAGGGATCATATATTCTGGGCTATATTGTAATACCGTGGGGGTTCCATGTTAATATGACCTGGATTGTAATCTGGTTTGCTTTCAAAGGTTAATGAAACCTGTGTTATTGATAACAAAGTAGGGAGATCTTACACTCTCTGGGAACTGGAAATATTCTTTATTTAGCAAACAGTGATCTGTAACTTCAACTATACTTGTAATAGAGGAAGCTTGCAACTTTTCTTCATTAGCTCAGTAGGAAGTTGATGAGTAATACTTTTCATATTCAAGCTAGACATTATTGCTAGATAAGCTAACTCTTTTATCATTATTTTGTACATGAAAAGCCTACATCTATTTTCTTGAAGATTGAAATGCTTATGGTTCTATGCCCGAGATCTGCTATTTTCAATACAACATGCATCCTTACTACAAATTACTGGCCTTTGGCTTACCTGTAAATTATATTAGCTTATAATTTGAACTTCACCATTCTCATACACTATACTCCTAAAATGGTATGTTGTTCACTCTTTAATCAAAGTGCATTGCTTTTGCAGGCACCCTCAGGTTAAAAGAGCTTATCAACAAAATATGTACAAAGTTGCAGGAACATTTATCAGAAGGTTCGGAGTTGTATGGAAGGAAAGAAAATTGTATTTATCCATGCAAAATACTGAAAGTTCTGGAGGATGATATTGACAATTTGTGTTATGAAGTGGGATGGCTTGATAAAGATAAGAAGTTAACTGATACTTCAGTAGTTAACGCAGATGTACTGTTTCGGAAGAAGCTGCCTTTCAGTAGAGGTGTGCTGAAGTCTTTTATTCGGGAATCTACCTCTCAAAGTTGTCCTTGGGTGATTCATGATAAATTAGCAAAGAAACATGGAATCTCGATTGAACCTCCACAGGAATTGTGGGATATTATCATGCAGAGTGGAAGTCTTGGTGGCAATAAACAAAAAAAGAAAAACAAGGAAGTAAAAGAGACCTTGGTAAATTTCTAATCTAACGTGTGCTTGGTTTTCTAGTGGAGTTCACAGGTATCTTGATTGTTGTGATGTTCTTGATATCAGGATGCTGAAAAAAGAGAGACTAATAAAAATAAAAGGAAAAAACTGGAATGTAAGAACTCTGAAGTTGTGACCATGACAAAAAAAGCAAAGAAAGGTAACTTGACCATGGCAATTATGTTATTCTTGCGCCTAATTTGCATCACCCTTGAATTTGAATACTCCAGCTAGTTTATATTATATGATCTTAGCTTTAGTGAATTTATTTACGAACCTATGTACAAGAGGTCCTGGTAATGAGTTGTCAAGTCAGACAATGAATCAGCACATTAGCATTGGAGTTATCTATATTTATCTTAAAATGTTGTGCAGTTTATATTTTCAAGTCACTCTTGTATTTTAAAAATGATTGGTTCTCTGGTTTATGCAGAAAATGGAAAACCAAAGGAAGAACCCATTAAATACCCAATTGATGATCTCTTAGTGCAGCCTGCTACTGATGATCCAGTTTTTACTGATCGTCCTTCTCCATCAAGGGATTTTGGTGTTCCAATGGATTGTGTTGGGGATCTTTTAATGGTTTGGGACTTTTGCTCTTCTTTTAGCAGGCTGTTGCATTTGTGGCCATTTTCTCTTGAGGATTTTGAAAATGCAATTTGTCACAAGGATAGCAATCTGATTCTTATTGTGGAATCACATTTGTCACTTCTCAATTTGCTTATAAAAAACAAAGGCAACTATTTCATGGCTATACAAAATAAAAAGCGGAAAGCAAAGGTGATATTCCTACTGAAATTTAAATTATTACTTGATATTTTCGTGGTTGTACACAGTTCCTTTTATCTTATAAATGTTGGTTTCCCTAGTACTGATTGATTGGAGATGTAACCAAGAAAATTTCTTATTCTGGGCAAATTTATATGTTTCTTTCCTTTTCAGATTACGTTAATGAATTGGACAGAGTATTTGTGTGACTTCTTGGAGATGGTTGATATACCTGAACTATCCAGTCAGATACCAACAATAAAACGTGGTCATTATGGCCTTTTGGATATTCATGTTAAACTGGGCATCTTCCAGGAACTAGTTGCTGAGTCTCTTGAAACCGATGCTGTTAGAAAAAAGTTGGAAGAGTATATTGAGCAACAGCAGGCACTTGCTGCCACAAAAAGGGGTGAAGCACTGGAGGAGGCCCGAAAGAGGAGAGAAGAGAAGGTACTTCTGAAAGCAGGGTGTAACATCAAGGAAGTAAAACAAGGACGTGATTTGGAGAATGGAGGGGGTAACTTGCAAGCTTCTGAAAATGGTTTTGGTCCTCGACAGAATGGAGATGTTCTAGAGGAAAGAAATGGAAATGTTTTATCTAAAGGGAACCACGTTTCAGAAAACATGTAAGGAAGTGTAATTTTTGTATCTTAATTAAGACTTTGCTGTTATTAACTTATTAAATTAAAGTGTTTTGTATTTATATAGAAAATATTTCTTGAAGTCCAGAATGTTGATATAGCAAGTATAAGGTCAAAAGTCAATATTCACCCATAAATCAACTAACCAGTCCTTCGAAGAGAGGAAAGGACAAAAAGAAAGAAGAAAAGATTTATGATGGCTTTGATTTTTCTGCAGTGAGTGCAGTCATATAAATGTGACATCAAGAAAAATTACAAAGAAGCAGAAGACAGATGTTGTTAATGCTACGGGGAAAAGCAAAGAGCAATCTAAGATCGAGGAAGATCGAAAGGAACTGAAACGGATGAAGGATAAAGAAAAGGAAGCTCAGGAAAAGAAATGTAGAGAACAAAGGGTAAGATGCCACCAAGTTTCCGTGTGTGTGGAGTGGGTATATATACTTGTGTTTTGACTTCTGTCTTGCAAACAGAAAGAGCATCTTGAGCGGGAGATTGAGAAACGTTTTATACGCACCAGCCCATTGGGAAAGGATAGAAACTATAACAGGTATTGGTATTTTCGGCGTGATGGAAGAATATTTGTTGAGAATTCAGTTTCCAAGCTATGGGGCTACTACAGTTCAAAGGAGGAGGTAACTAAGCTACACGTTCACACAAAAATCAAACTTTTCATGATTCCTTTCTTATTCCAGTGGTTCCGACTTGCAATGTTTAAGCAGCTTGATGCATTGATGGGTTCACTGAACTGCAAAGGGGAGAGAGAGAAAGCTCTTAAAAAACAGCTGGAGAAGTACTATCAGAGGATATGGTGAGTTTAGTCCCTGGCTTTTCTTGAATCAATCGGTGAATGGATGCTTTAAAGTTTCATGAAGTCACAGTCACCACTACTGCATTTGACATATGCAACATATATCTCTAACCCATAGTTGTTAGTGTCAATGTTCTGAGTCATAATCATATTGTAATCATAGTGAAAGTTGAATTTAATCGAATCATGAATCATAGTTGTCAAGGCGATGCTTAGATGACAAGGCTCCCATAGGGGTCACCTCACTTAAATGCCGAGTTATTTTGTACATGGTGCTGTGAAATATTTTGCATATTCTTTATGATGTGGTATTTGTTTTTGTTTTCATAAACAAAACCAACCATATTGTTGAACACCCCCTATTTTTTCATTTTGTGGATTTATAAACTATTTTCTAATTATTTTCTTCTTTGTTTGGGTTCGATCAACATAAACATCAAAACTTCACAAGGAAGAACTTAGAATTCTGTCAATCAACAGTTAACACATTCTTAATGATAAAAAAAAAGTTAACACATTCTTTTGTTCTGTTATTACAACAAAAATAGGGGCTAAGCCCTTATTTTTTTTTCTGAAATTTTCTTTTCTTCTTTTTCTTCTCATGAATATGCTGATTTTCTATGTTTTGTTATGATTTTTATGAAGGTTAGAGATAATTAAGTAGTCGAATCGGACTGCAATCAGTCCTAGGTTCAATGTGAAATAAACAAGGGAAAGATTGAGAAGAGAGGAGGAGATGAAGAGAAGAGAAGAGGAGAAGAAGAACTTGAAGAGGAGAAATCAGAAAAGAGAGAGAGTTGACAATAATTGTCACCCCACTATAATTTATATTAATTATTCAAATAAAGGTAAAAGGGCTGAATTACCCTTACTGCTTACATGGCAAAAGAAATAAAAGAACTAACAGAAATAACTGAAATAACTGCTAACAGAAAACTACTATAAACAATTATAAACTAACTAACACATGTGGGGACCACATCAATGTTCTCTACAATTTATAAGTGAAAGATGGTTGCTGGTTGCTATGGGATCTAGGGAATTTAACCAGGATCCATGATTTTTATTTAAAAAAGCCCCTTCACCTAGGCAATGTCTAGGTGCCCGCCTAGGTGACTAGGTAACAAGGTGACGAGAGAGGAAGTGAAAGGTAAAGACTGGATAAAAAAGGGATGGGTTAAGGTGTTCCATTTAATCAGAAGGAAGTAAGTTCAAGGATGGGGGCTTTGACACTTAAATTCTACCTAAGGATGCAAATTTTGAACATGAAGGAAAAGGGATAGAGCAGGAGGAAGGATTGAAGGATCAAGAAAGTGAAGATGAGCATATTCTTAATCAAGTGGCAGAAAAGAAAATTGAATTGAAGATAATTATGGATGCTGAAGTTTGAGTGAGTAAAATTATGGATCTTTTTCTCTTGGATGGGGAGCAGTTTGAAAGGAAGATCTTTGTAGAATTGGAAGTTAAGGATCATAAAAGGGGTTCTGGATGTGGAGTGGTTGCTAATTAGGTTAATGTTGTCGGTTGGGGTGTGGTTTCCTTATTTGTATGTGTTGTAGTTTTGTTTGTTGGGTTGGTCTTGGGGGCAGTGTGTTAAGTTTCTTGTGGGGTGGGTTTGTCTTGGTGCTCTTTGTTTTGATTATCTTTTTTGTCATTAGGTGATTCCTCATCACTTGGAGCTGTATGTTTAGTATTTGAGTTTTAATGAATTTTCTTTTTTATTTATCTTCAAAGAAGGTGCCCCCTTGTCGCCTTGCCTGACCTTGATGCCTTGAAAGTCAAAACTATATCATGAATTGTATCGTAAAAGACTATTCTTGCTTTTTCTAAACTTGTCAAGAAATTAAAAATAGATATACTAAAAACTTTATATATTGTAGGTGTTCAAGACTGCTATCAGTCTTGATCACTAAGAAGTTTCAGATTCGATGAGAAGAGAAAGTGAAGAAGTAGAAGAAAGAGTGGTGAGAGAGCAGAACAGAATGTCAATATTCTGCCGCCGCCACTTTAATTTAATATATATATGTTATGCTAGTTACATGAAAGGACATATCTGCTCTTGGTGCTTACATCATAACTGCTAACACACAACAAACAATATAAAACTGAAAAATAAATAGCAACTAGGAATAACAAATTGACCACAGCTGTGACTAGATACATTCTACCCTAGGGACAGAGTGGGACCACAGCTGTGGGGCCCACATCAATGTTCTCTACACTCCCCCTCAAGTTGGGAGTATATGTTCATCATTCCCAACTTGGATAGATCCGCTTCTAGCTTCTTTCTTGATACAATTTTAGTGAGGATGTCTACTAGTTGCATACTGGATGTGATGTAAGGGAGGCATACTTCTTGAGATTAGACCCTCTCTCGTACAAAGTGGCGGTTAACTTCAATGCGTTTGGTTCTGTCATGCTGTACTGGATTATGTGCTATATTAATGGCGGCTTGATTATCACAATACAACATCAAGGGCTTCTCATACTCAATACCCAACTCCTCGAGTAGAGATCTTAGCCATAGGATTTCAGCCACTCCATTGGCCATGGACCTGTATTCTGCTTCAACACTTGACCGAGAGACAACGCTTTGTTTCTTACTTCTCCAGGAGACAAGGTTTCCTCCCACAAGGGCACAATATCCTGAGGTAGACCTTCTGTCATCAACACTCCCAGCCCAATCAACATCCGTATAGACCTCCACCTTCATGTGATTGTTGTTCTTGAATAGTATACCCCTACCTGGGCATCTCTTCAAGTAGGCTAAGATTCTTTCTGCCGCAAGAAGATGTGTGGTTCTAGGAGAATGCATGTACTGACTGACAACACTAACAACATAAGTAATATTTGGCCGAGTGAGGCAGAGATATAGGAGCTTTCCTACCAATTGCTGGAACATAACTTTGTCTTCAAGAAGCTCCCCACTCTCGGCACTAATCCTGTGGTTCTGTTCAATTGGTGTATCTGCAGGTTTGACACCTAATTTTCCAGTTTCTACCAACAGGTCTAGGACATATTTCCTCCAAGAAATAAAGATCCCCTGTTTGGATCTAGCAACCTCAATACCCAAAAAATATCGGAGTACACCAAGGTCCTTCACCTCAAATTCTTGATGAAGAAGTTGTTTAAGAGACTCAATCTCATGGCTATCATTCCTTGTGACCACAATATCATCAACATATACTGCCAGTAATGTCAAAGAGGACTCCACCCTCTCGATGAATAGGACATGATCTGACTGGGCCTGTACATAACCAAACTTCACAAGAGCTAGTTTGAATCTATCGAACCAAGCCCTAGGTGACTGTTTCAAACCATACAAAGCCTTGTTGAGCCGGTATACCTTCTTACCTGTTTCTGCATCATAGACTCCAGGAGGCAAGCGCATGTAAACTTCTTCCTGCAGATCTCCATTCAGAAAGGCATTTTTCACATCCATTTGGTATAAAGGCCAAGTGTGACTTGCTGCAAGGGATAATAAGACTCGAATAGTGGTCATCTTGGCTACCGGGGCAAAGGTCTCCAAGTAATCTATGCCATAAGTCTGTGTAAACCCTCTTGCAACTAACCGAGCTTTATTACCTCTCAATAGATCCATCTGCATTATGCTTCACCGTAAATACCCATATGCATCCAACTGGTTTCTTTCCTTTGGGCAAATCAACTACCTCCCAGGTGTTGTTTTTCAACAGGCATCCATCTCAACTTGCATTGCATCTTTCCATTCTGGGACGGATAGGGCTTCTTGCACTGTTCTTGGAATAGGGACATTGGAAATGGAACTAAAGTAGGACCTGTAGGTAGGAGATAGGTGATTATAGGATAAAAAATGGGAAATATAGTGGGCTGTAGATGTGGTACAATGTCGTTTCCCTTTATGGACTGCAATCGGAAGGTCAAGATCATCTGTAGGGGAAGTCTCTGTGGGCTCTGGGACTGTAGTATCTGGACCTGGAGCTACAGATGAGATTGGAGCTGGCCTAGACTGCTGATGATCATGATCAACCTGCCTGCACCGCCTGTGATAAACCCGCAACTCCTGATCCCTCTGACTACCCTCACCATTGCAGCTAACTCCTGATCCCTCTGACTACCCTCACCATTGCAGCTCTCATCACCCAATGGAATAGGTAAAGGAATTGCCCCACTCTCACTGCTCTCCCCCTGAAGACAATAACTCAACCCCCCACTCTCACTGCTCTCCCACTCAAGAGTCTCTAAGTGATCAATCTCATGCCACGGGGACTGCAAAGTAGAGAAATATACTGAAACCGGTTTCTCTCCTTGTCTAAGATTTTTCACTTCACATTTCAATTCATATGCTCTGGCAACATTAAGGGGTTGGGAATAAGTTTCTTTCATAACATCCCATATCTCCTTAGTTGTCTTTGCCCACAAATAATTTCGGCTAATATGAGGCTGCACAGAATTACACAACCATGTCAAAACCAAGTAGTTTTCTTGCATCCACTTGGTATATGTCGGATCTCCCTTGGGAGATTCTTTCATGTCTCCCAAGAGGTACCCTAATTTACCTCTTCCACCAATAGCCATCATGGTTGATTGGGCCCATTCCAAATAGTTTGATCCATCAAACTTTACGGTCGTAATCTGACCACCCATCTCAGAAACACTACCATAATTGATGTTCCCAAGGCTGCCTTCCGCCTGATTTTTAAACTCCATTTCTGTCAAGTCTCAAAACAGCACTTGAACTACCAATCTCAATCAAAACAGTATAGGCCTGATCTGTATTCTCAGTGTATGTGCACAAAACTGAGATAATTCTGATCTGAAACCAACTAGCCAACACAGCAGTAGTTGTCCGTAGAGCTCTAACCCCTTAGGACTCTGAGAACAGCTTAAAAAAATGTGATATGCTTGCAGTAGGGTTTAATCAGTCCTTAAGTAAGCAATTCAGTTGCACAACCCAAACAAAACTGTATAGATAGGCTTGCAGTAGGGTTAATAAGAAACCCTAGAATCTGATCAGACCTACCAATAAACTTAAGGGTAGCTCTAGGTAGATCATAGGGTTCAGTCAAACACTAGGGCTTGCCGCAAGATCACTTTCAAACCCTAGAGTAGAGAGAAACACAGTTCGGTCCAGGGTTTGCTGTAAAACCCTAGTGAATTGAAGAGAGAAAAACCTAGAATGGTTCGGCCTTCCCCTCCAGATAGGTCCAACCTATCTTCTCTGATAGAACTTCTCTTAGAAAGTAAACAACTTACAAGGAAAAAATTGTTCGTTGCCTTCTAGGGTCACCCGAACCCTAGTCTTCTCTGATCCTTCCTGACCACCAACACTCTGCAACCCTAGCAAGTTTCCAATAGCTGCTAGCACTTTTGAGGATCTCCAAGAATCAGTCTGCGAAATCCTCCTTTTTAGCTTCCAGTCCTAGGAGATTCTCATGTGGTCGGCTAGTATTAGGCTCACATGAGAAACCCTAATTTGGCTCTGATACCATGTAGGTGTTCAAGACTGCTATTAGTCTTGATCACTGAGAAACTTCAGGTTTGAAGAGAAGAGAAAGTGAAGAAGAAAGAAGAGAAAGAGTGGTGAGAGAGCATTAGAACACAGGTTTTGAGTAGAAGAACAGAATCTCTTTCTGCCGCCGCCACTTCAATTTAATATATATATATGTTATGCTAGTTACATGAAAGGACATATCTGCCCTTGGTGTTTACATCATAACTGCCAACACATAACAAACAATGTAAAACTGAAAAATAAATAGCAACTAGGAATAACAGAATAACAAATTGACCACAGCTGTGACTAGATACATTCTACCCTACGGACAGAGTGGGACCACAGCTGTGTGGGCCCACATCAATGTTCTCTACATATATAAAGTGATTTTGCTCAATTTTTAATCCATATCTACCATATGTGTATCTAAAATAATAGGACACGCCACTTGGTACACTAGATGCCTAAAGATGATATATGCAAGTTTGACTTTAAAGTAAAGTAGTTGACATACAGTAGCTCTTTAGCCTACATATTTTTTTTTGATAGGAAATGGTAACTTTCATTAGATAATTAAAAAGATTACAGGCTTACCACCCACAAAAAGGATGGAAAAAGAAAATCAAAAACTTACAAACAGGCCCAAATCAATGCCCCCCTCGTAACTCCTTGCTTAGCTAAAGTGTCAGCCATTCCATTTGCTGACCTTCTTACCCAATTTAAGTGCACCCCAATCTCCCTTGCTAAGCTAATAATCTCTCTTAGTGGCTGTCTAAGAGATCACACTCCCGGTTTTCCAGTTTGCGTCCACTCTATATGATGGAAAGTACACTCTATATCTAGTCTTAAATAACCTAATTAAAGCATTTTCTAGTAAGGGCTTTAAAATAAGTCTCCCATGACAAAACAAAAAAGAAACAAGGACAAAGTAGAGAAAACTGATTAAGGACCATCAACATCCACTACAAAACCATCTCTACAAGAGATATACCAAAATATAAAGAAATGAATGATGTTTTTTTTCAAAAGAAAAGTTGTAGAGAAATATGCGCAGAAAGTTTAACTCACTCACATTGTACAATGTGAAGTGGAATTTATTATGAGGTGAAATTTTGATCAAGAATAGTCAAGCAAAATATAAAGAAATGAATGATGTTTTTTTTTTTCAAAAGAAAAGTTGTAGAGAAATATGCACAGAAAGTTTAACTCACTCACATTGTACAATGTGAAGTAGAATTTATTATGAGGTGGAATTTTGATCAAGAATAGTCAAGCAAAAGCACAAAGAAAAGAATTACAGGCCCCAATATGCAAGTTAGCACCATTTCTGAACCCACTATTGTACAATGTCTATTACTGGCCAGTGGAAACCATGGAAGGACAGAGGAATTTGAAAAATATCCACTACCAGAGTCTCACCATAGGGCAGAGGAGGCAGCTGGCTAATATTGGGAGGTATCTAGGCTCTGCCCTTTGCCCACCATGATCACGGGTGCCATTTTTTTTCACATTGCATACCATTTCCCACATCTGAGAACTAATGGTTGCACGCTTTTAGCAGCAGCACAGCCACCATGAATATGTGTTGTTAATTGATAAAATGTGTACACATAATATTGTATAATATTGCTTATCAATCAGATGTGAATTGTCCCATCCGAATCCAATCCATTTATCTATATACCCTATCCAAATCTGAAATAATTGAATCAGGGTTCAAATTGGGCTGCAGATTTTTGGGTACTGTTGACAGTCATACAAGGTATTGTGTATCGCCTATGTGGACATCTAATCACCTAGATGGGTGCTATTTTGATATAAGTCAATGGTGTTCAGTCTTTGTTTCCCATAAAGGGTGCCTTGTCACCTGGGCACCTGCTTAGGTGATGCCTTGACAACTATTTCTGGACAAGTTCTCAGGTTGACAAGCATGAGAATGCTGGTTTGAGTATGAGAGCAGTCACTTTGTGTAAAAAATGCAAAAGGTTCTGACCATATGTAATCTACCTTATATGGCTTGGACCAACATTATGTAATGGCCTGTCTTAGATATTTTTCCTTGTCACCTATTTGTTCCAATAGCAAATCTTAAGAAAGAAGAACAAAGTAGATTGAGATGTAAGAAGAAGAAAGAAGAAGAAAGAAGAAGAAAGAAGAGGATGAATAAGAAATAGAATGAGAGGCAAAAGGTGTGGCAGCAACCTTCTAATAGGTTTTAAACTTGTCACTTATACATGCATAATTACAATCTGTAACAACTGAAAATGGAAAAAAAATGCCCTTAAATGGGTAGGTGCCTTTCAAAAACTCAAAGCTAGGCATTATATGTTATGCACGCCAAGCTTGAATAAGTTATCCTCCATCTATGGCCTAGGACTGAGGTTACACCCTTTGTCAAACAATCAGCTAGTTGGTTGCTTGACTCACAAAAGGTAGATAGAGTTAGGCAGCAGGCACAACATCTTGGTTCAGTGCTCCCATCCTAATTTCTCCTGAGCAGCAGTGGCCAGCGGGGTGGGGACGTGGGGTGCAGTATAATTGTCCCCACTGATTTTGGCCCAATAGAACTTTTTTCTCATGTTCCAGTGTCTATTTTGTGGACCATTTGAGGAGCAAGAATTTCAATTTCTGTGCTGTATACTTGATTCACAGGTCAGTGCTGAAGAAGTTGAATCTATTCTTCCTACTATTGCTTGTGCCCTTGCCAAGATACATATGCATCTGGGTAGTTAGTGGATTTTGTTATACTGGAGGATTTTTCTCCATTTCTCATCTTAGGGGTCTGTATTTTGATGTTACCTTCTATTGTTGAGGGGATGAGGAAGTTTGTGAAAGCGCTGAGGGTAGAAGCTAAGGATTTCTTGTTCGAAGAGATGGGATTGAAAGGTATGCTAAGTTTGAAGATTAGGGCAGCAAAGAAAGGGATGGTGCTGCTAGGTCTGGGAGTGATAGTGTTTTAAAAGTGCAAGGTGAAAAAATACAAAAAATTGCTACAAATAAAAAAAGTTAGAAAATTCAAAAAAAAGCCAAAAAATGCAAAAAAATAAAAATAAAAATATTAAACATAATATTAATAAGAAATATAGAATTACATTTTAAAATTAATGGTTTAAAAAACCTATTATCTAAAATTAAAATACATAAACATAACATGTAAAGCATATTCAAATGAAAATTTAAAAATAAAATCAAACATATAAAACATTTTCAAGCATGTAAAGCCCACAATCTCTTTTTTTCCTCTATTGCATTACTTCAAGTAGCTAATGTGATGTAAAACATATTACATTCCTGATTCTACGAATTGCCTTTGTGCCACACCCCTCGAGGCAAGCCTAAAGAAGAAGTCCAGTTAAGGTCTTAAATTCTTAATTCTCATACGAAATTAATGATTTAATAATTTTAATTGCCTTTTAAGAAGAGGCATGCAATTTTCAAAAGGTGTATGCTTGGGTCAAGGCACAAGGCACAAGGCGCATCAGGCGCACGCCTAGGTGCACCAGGCATGTGCCTTTTGAAAGTGCTGTGCCTAGGACCTGGGCGAGGTGCCTACCCTAAAATGCGCCTAGGTGCGCCTAAGGCACATCTTTTAAATCACTGGGGAGTGATTGAATGGTTAAAGGACTTTGTGGAGGAAGCGGGTTACAAGGGCAAGCAAACCAACTGTAAGGAACGTCTTTCTGATGCTGGAAGGAAATATGTAGTAGAAAGCAAGAAAAACTCTAAAGGATCTTTTATATCACTGACTAAATACTTTGGTAAGGGTAGGAAGCAGATTGTTTGCTTTCCAAAGGGAAGGAAAAGTCATGAATGGAAGGAGGTAAGTGGGGTTTTAAGTGAGCTGTTGCAATGGAAGGTTGCTAAACAAGCAGAAAATACAACAGAGAAGGCAACAGATATTATTACTACAAGCCAGGATGTGGTTGACAATCAAGAGCTTCTAATAATGGCGAACAATGCAGGGAGACACAGGAATGGGAGTTAATTTAAAGAAAGAAGATTGGGGAAATAAACTTGTAGTTGAAGCAAAAATCCTGGGTTTAAGACCAGAAGGAAGTTGCAGATTTATTAACAGTAAGGTTGAAGTTGAAGAGGACATTCATTTTAACCCCCTTTGAGAAGTGTAAGGCAGTGCTGGATCTGCTTGAAGACAGAGTAGACCGGTGATTTAAAAGGCGTGCCTCAGGCAGAATTACTAGGTGTGGGGGATTCCTCTAGGGCAGAATTACTATCTGCCCTCCAAGGAGTACAGTTTGCAGTACAACTAGGAATGCAATAGCTACTAATAGAGGGCGACTCAAAGGTAGTGGTAGGGTGGCTATAGAACCCAGAGAATGTGGTCTGGTGCTTCAAAAATGAACTGAAAAAATTCAAGTAGCTGACAAGGAATATGAGTGCAAGGTTACAATGGGTGGGCAGATAATGCTATGGTTGACAGTTTAGCCAAGCAAGGGGTTGCAGCTCGTGCCTCTTGCTGAACACTTGCAACTTTTTCTCTCCATTCTCTTAATAAAATCTTATTACTTATAAAAAAAAAGGTAGATAGATTTCATCATTTGTTGCTCCTTCCTAGATATAATATCTTTCGACTTCTATATTTTTTCATACGTGTTTAGATCTTATTAAATATAAACAAGATATATACCAATTTCATACACCCCTTAGAGAAGTACTCTGACTTTACAATTGAGCCCCAAGAAATTGATCCCTAGAGACACCTTACCAGCCAATATATCATCCATACCATTTCCTGTCCTTTTATATCCATTGAACTTTTATTTGCATGTTCCTTGAAAGCCATTTAAACATACCCAGTTCATTTTTCTAGGACCACACCAGTTTCTTACTATTCATCGGCCATTCAATGACTATTGTGCCACATTCATTGATTAGTTTGTTAAGGTTCATATTTCTTTCCTATTGTATTTCACAGAGAACAGCAAGGATTTCAGTCCATGCAGAGTCCCCAATTCCAATTGGGCCCAAAAACATTGTTTTCACATGTCCTTTGTCCCTGAATGCTCCTCTCATAGAAGGACCTGAATTGTCTTTTAACTTCTATATGTTTAGTATGATCGTGCATTCATGCTAGATTGGCTTATTGGCAATATTGATAGTGACCTGGTTGTCACAAAATAATTTCATGGGCCCTTAAAAAGAAACTCCAAACTTGGACATGAGAGTCCTCAACCATAGTACAAACAAATGTACAATAGCCTGAAATAGATCGTCTATCATCTATAGATTCAGCCCAATCTATATGAATGCAAGCCTCTAGCTTTTGGTTACCATTATAACCCAAGGGTTAAAATATCAATAAATCCCTTACCCAAACGTGGATATCAGTACCTATAGATATGGCTGATACTTACCTTTTTTTATTTTGTTTCCTTTTTTCTTTTTCATTTTATAATGATCAGGGGGTTGGGGAAGAGGACTGAGATGTTTTAAATGTTTAAGAAAAAATCTGTGTAAATACTGAAATGATATGTAGGGGTGCAACTTGGGCAGGCCCAGCCCAAAAATTTACATGGGTTGGGCTTGGATTTTTGGTTGTCGGGCCCAAGAAGTCATGCTTTTTTATTTTTTGGGCCGGGCCCGGGCCTAGCTGTTAGGTAGCTCAAACTCGGCCCAACTATACACATTCATATATACATATCTCTCTATATATATATGTTAATTTTGCTTACATATTTACATATATAATATATATGCATATTTGTATAAATATACATTTGTATACATATTTGCATACGTATACATACATACATATATATATATATATAATTTTAGAGTGGGTTCATCAACCAACTTGAGCCCAGACCTAGCCCGAGCCCAACCCAAGTGCATCAAATTACAGTGCGGGCTGGGAAGGTCGGGCTTGACCTTAGGCTTGAGCCTCAAGCCCAAATTTTAGGGTCGGGCCCGGGTTGACCATAAACCCGGCCTAACCCACCCAACTTGCACCCCTAATGATACGCCCGATACAGAGTGTATTGTATCAATATTTTTAATCCTTGCATATAACAGTACTTTACATGGAGCATCTTTAAATTACAAAGTATTGTCTTAACTATAGCTAAGTGAGGTAGGTGGAGCTGATGCATGCATTGACTCACCAAAATTACAGCATAAGAAATGTTAGATCAAGTCAGACATAGATATTAGAGCTTCCCTACTAATTGTTGATACATTCCATCATCTGCTGATACATCATCACCTTTATTTCCACTGATCTTATGATTGGGATCTATAATGGTCTCCTTTTAATAGATCAAGAACTACTTCGATAAATGAAGAGGATGCCCTTCATTGGTCTTGCCACTTATATTCCCAAGTACTTAAGTTCACCAAAATCTTTTATTTATTTATTTTTGATTAATAGAATTTCATTAAGATTAAACTTAAAAAAGTACAATGTGAAGTTGTAGCAGTATAAATAGACATACATAAAGTAGTAGTCAGAATGGATTGGAAACCACCAGAGGTAAATAAGCTGAAGTTAAACTTTGATGGCATCTCCTTTGGCAATCTGGGGAGGGCAGGCATAGGGGGAGTTTTTAGAAACTATCAAGGAGTGGTTATGGCTTTGTTCTTAGGACCAGTAGGAAGAGGAGATTCAGTTCAGGCTGAAGTTATGGTTATTTTGCAAGGCTTGAAACTAGCATTACAACTAGGAGTTAAAGAGTTGGAAGTTGAAGGACACTCACTCTTGGTCATTTCCTAGGCAAAGAAAATCCACTCAGTACCCTGGAAGTATAGATTTGTTTTCAGGGAAATTGATTGTCTTGCAAATTTTGGCTGGGTAAAAAGGACAGCAAATGGATTGGCAGATGTTCTAGCTAAACAGGGGGCTGTTAGACCGACCTTATTTTGGGCAAAGTTATAACCTGCTCTAGTAAAAAGGAAACCGGATGACCTATATATTTGGGATTTCTTATTTCTTTTGTAACTTGGGCTGCTAAGTATCTAAAACACCTGTAATCTTGTTTCAGTTTAATAAATGAATTTTATTTGCTGATAAAAAAGTTGTAGCAGTACATTACAATTATAAAGTGAGGGCATAGCCCAACTCTCCCCCCCTTCCCCCAAATCAAATCTGTTACAACTGACCCCAGAAAAGTTGCTGTCGATTGACCCGTTGTTTGGCCAAAGTATCTGTCAAATTATTTGCTGATTTTTGTACCCATTGAACTGTTAATAGCATATCCCTTGTGAACCACAACCACCTGAACTGCTTAATTTCTTTTTTATAAATCCATAGAGCTTTGTCCCCCTCCATGTCTCCATCAACCAACTGATCAGTACCTTAAACTCTCCTTCCACTATCAGTCTTTCCACTCCCATCTCCATAGCTTTCTGCACTTAATGCAGTGCAGCCATAAGTTCTGTGCCCTGATTGCATTTGCTTCACCTATTGGTCCCGACATGCAACAGTAGAAACATTTTCATCCCTGATTTCTCCCCCAATTCCAACTGGTCCTAGATTACCCAAACTGCTCACCAAGATTTTTTATTTCAAACCAAGGTTTTAAAACCATCATTGACCCGGACGGTTGAACTGTTCAGCCTGGAAACCAGTCAGGTCACCGGTTCTGTTTAAGGCCCAACCCGTTACTTTTATAAAAATCACTGATTTAGTCAAAGAATTGCTGACCCGGATGGTTAAACCATTAAACCATTCGACCCAGGTAACGGTTCACAGTTTGCATAAGTGAAAATTGAAACAAATAAAAGAAATTATAAAAAGACATTCGTATCCCCATTTGTCTTATTCGACAAATCAAATAGCAAACCTAGGGTCTTATTTCTGCCATAGGTTTTTCCTTTTCTCTTTCTTTCTACCTCCATCCTACTACTGGCAACTCTCTTACCCTTTTTCTTTTTTCTCCAATCTCATCGATAGTCCAAACCCCAAAAAGATTCGTTCATAGTTTTTGGATGGGATCATGAGAGAATACTTTCATTGTTATGGTTCATCAATCTGCTGCAGAGAGTGAAACCAGTTTTCACAGTTTCACCAGTTTGTTGCAAAGAAAGAAATCAGTTACTTTCATAGTTTCACCAATCTGTTGCAGAGAGAGAGAGAGAGAGAGAACCAATTTGTTGCAGAGAAAAAAATCAGCTGCCTTCACAGTTTGCAGAGAGGGAGGGAGGGAGGAAGAACACCTACTTTTTTAAAAGTTCAAAGCTTATAATCCATTTCAACCTTTCTTCAAAAATGGCTTGTAAGCTCTTCCAGCTTTGGGCAACTACCTCATTCAGCAAGACTCAAGACAAGAGATGAAGCGTTCATACCTAGAGAGTTTAGGCATCTATTTTACATTGGAAATTAAAATCTGACTCCACATTTCTGATGGTTACCAGTGAGGGACCATATACCTATGACAGAAAAGCACAAACATTGAAACCTAAGTCAATACAACCGTTTTGACCCACTCGACCTGGATGGTCAAACCACTAACCCAGGAACCAGAGGGAAAAGCAGTTCTGTTTCTGAGTCAGTTTTTAAAACCTTGTTTCAAATTATGTAACTAGATATTATTTCAACTTCAAGAGTTCATTGTCATCAATCATTCCTCCAGAAAAAGAATGTGATAGCATGCAGCTGACTGTATCCCACTTGAATTATTCCTCTTATTCTATCAAATAAAGTCTCAGATACTGTTTTGATCCATGATTGACTTCTTGAGCCTGCATACCTTACCTTTCACTATCAAGAATGACCATCTCCGGTGGTAACATTCTTTGTCATCCACTTGATACAAGGCTATGAGAAATGCACAGGTATTGAGGTCAATAACTGATCTGTATTCAATTATTCATCGAAACAGGTGCAAAAGTCTTCTAATAATCAACTCCTTATGTCTAAGTGTATTATTTTGCAACTAACTGTGCCTTGCACCTTTCAATTAACCCATCAACCTAGTACTTCACATTATCCACCCATCTACAACCAACAGACTCTTTGCTTAGGAAGCTTCACTAATTGCCAAGCATGATTTCTTCAAGGCTTTCATCTCCTGGTCCTTGTCTTCTCTCCATCGGGGTTGTTTTATGGCCTCTACAACATCTTTGGGAATAGAAGTAGATGATGGAGCAAAGACAGGCAAAGTATGATAAAGATGGAACAGCTAAACTAACACGAGTTTCATATGTGTCCAGTTTAAGGGTATTACATAGAAACACACCCCAATAACATGAATCAAATATGTACTTTATTCGTTTACAATAAATGTCATAAGGTAACGATTGTTAATTTGAAATTCTGTCACCAACAATATCAAATAAGTAATGAGATATTATATATATTTTAGAATAAAGAAAAGGTGTAGAAAGAGAACTAGAGATTGCAATTGCACAGCTAGAAAATTCGGGGATTATTTGACTTACATACACACTCCTGAGTTGGCCAGCTGCTACAGATATGGCGCAGACCACAGTCAAAGAAAGGCATGGACGTCACTTGTTTCTCTATTCTGCTACTATTTCTGTTTTTGCCACTTCTACACTAGCAAGTGGTGCTACTGCTAAACTGCTACTACTTGACTTTTTGAAGATTCCCACTCATATACATGGTACTGTGAGTCTATGGCCCCAACATTTGAATTAGTTAACTCACCATTGATCATTCTCTCTCTCTCTCTCTCTCACTCTCTCTCTCTCTCACACACACACATTTGTTAATCTTGGTTTCCTCTAGAGAATCAAACCACCTTTAATCATATTCGCAGGACTGTGCAGCATTGCCAATTCCTTTTTTTATGTTCATATGGTCCTTCTCCCCACTCCCTCTATCTCTTTGGTGCCAAAGAGTCAATATCATAAAATTTTATAGTCTTGAAAAAGAACTATTATTTTCTGGTTTTGTTCCTTTAGGCTCCGTTTGGTTTTTGGGATGGGGATGAGGAAAAGAGAATATTCCTTTTTCTCTCATTTGTTTCAAGGGAAATAGGGGGATGGGATGAGAAAAAAGTGGAATGCGAGATCCCAAAATTGTGGAATCGGGGTCGCACCAAAACCGTGCGACCCAGGTGGAAAAACTCGAGAAAACTTGAGTTTCTTCATCTTCATCCTTTGCCCCATCGTTGCTGTACCACTGCCGCTGCTGGTAACCACCACCGTTGTTGGTAACCACCGTTGAAGATGTTTCTGCCATGGTAGAACCCAGATCGACGCAAACATAGATCGAAGGTTTTCTGCCATGCTAGAATTTAGATCTGGGTTCGCAGACACAAATCAGAGCTTTAGTCATGGAATTCTCTATCTCTCCCTCCATCTTCCTCTTTTCTCTTCTCCTTCACCTTCTTCTCTCTTCTCCCTCATAATAGTGTTTTCCTATTATTTTCCCATATATAAAACCAAACAACGGAAAGGTAATTTTTTACACTTTCCCACCCCATCCCATCCCACCCAAATCTTCCCGCAAACAAAACGGAGCCTTATATTTTGCATTTTTCTAGCTAGTTTTTTTTTTCCTTTTCCTTTTTTTTTGTGTTTCAAAAACCAGAAATCAATGTCACAAGTTCACTTTAAAAATATTGCTACTGTTTTGCAAGTTTTTTTTTTTTTTTTTTAATTCAGCACAAAGTGAAGCTTATAGTTTTGTTTACCAAAAAAAATACTTGTGGTTTTAAAGCATTTCTATTAAATACTGGTTTTGTCTTTTAACTGAGAGCATCGTTTGAATTTGGGCTGGAATAATATACACCATCTGTTAAAAAAGGAAAGATAGCAAAAATGATAGATTTGTTGTGTGTCTTAAAAACATGACAAACAAAGATTCATCCCTGATGATACACTTGAGAAGATCATGGTATTAGCAAGGTGCCAACCAACTGGTTGGTAAGGTCTCCTGCTGGTTGTATCAAAGACTTGGGATCGAATTCCACCTGCACCCAGGGGTACTTAAGTATTTAACCCTATAGATTATTTACAAATTACAACCGCCCATGACTGAAAAAGGTGAGACAATGACACTTTATTTGACTGAAAAAACAAGGAAACAATAACTTACAAGGCTCAAAAGGCACATGACCCAGATGATTGTGCATCAACTTAATTTGATTGATAGACTTAGGACTATCAACACTTTAAGGACAAGCAAAGGGTTGTTGTGATGCCAAGTTCAGGATGTAGATCCCATTAGCTTCACTCCCACTTCCAATCATCCTCTCAATTATGAGGTCATAATAAAGATAACAACAGTATAAAAAGTTATGTAAAATTGCATGGAATTTGTAAGAGAATTCACAAATATTGAGTTAGTCCATAACTGAAGAGCATGCAGGATAGATCCAAGAAAGAGATTATCAATTAACTTGACTTCAGGGGAGGTTTCAGCCATTTACCGCAATTTTTTTTTGCAATTTTTTGTGCCTTACACGTGTGCCTCACCTTGTGCCTGGTGATTTTAAAACACAAATCACGGCCGGCCTCATTTTGGTAACAAGTTATTTTTATATAGCTTAGGTTGGTTTTTAGAATTGGGCAATGTAGAGGATTCATGATTGGTTTTCATTTCCTTTGTTTTGGGTCATGATTCATTTTCGTTAGTAGGTCTATAATTTTGACCACTCCGGATCTGCTACCCACAAAATGTTCCTACATCTAAATGACATGATTTAAGTTGAAAATTAATTTGTCTTGATTCAGCATTTGCATGTGTGAAAATGTTTATTGCGTTGTCTTTGTTTATCTATGAATTTGTATAAATTGATTATTTGTTTTTTATATTTTTATGATTTTTTCGCAATATTTTAACAATTCTTTAGGGGTTTCAGATTTAACCTTACAATTTACAATTTGAATCCCACCCTTGAGAATTTTCTGATTTCTTTTGCTTTGGCAACATTGTATTTGAATCTTAGTGTGTCATTAACAAAGAGATTGAAAGATATTGCCCAAAAGATTGCACTGGAAGAGGCTGTGCTCAGGCGTTCAACAAGGGTACGGGCTCCACCAAGGGACAGTCCAGCATTGGCTTTCCTGAGGTATGTCAACAAGTGGAAGGAGGACTACACCAAGTTTTGATTGGATATCTAGCTTGTCTCTATAAGATTGATTCCAATGCCATTACCATTTTTTACAAGGGAAGGTGTAGGAATTTTCTACCTTATCTTGCTAATTATTTTTGTTGGTGGTACTTTTGGGTGGCGTCTGCTAATTTTCTGCCATGATGGACCAACGTCTTAATGTATTCATTTTGGGAGGAATTTTCCCTGCATCAGGCACAATCAAGCACTTGCAAACCAACTCCATGACAAGGACAAGGGAATGGAATTTCCATTTCCATCATAGTTTTAGAATTTGGCCAGCATGATACTTATTTTTCTTTTTATTTTTTGAAGAATATCTGTTCCAATTTTGTAAATGATGATGTGCAGCACAGGTAAATTATTTCAATGAGATCAATTACACTTATAGCTTCGAAATTATGCATTGCTGTTCAAATTTCTATTCTTTTGATTTGATATCTTGAATTCAGTGATGACCATTATTAGATGACATATTTTGATTTTCAGTTACAAAATGCTGATGGAATGACTGTTTAGGGTTCCACAAAATGTGTGCTAGGCCCATGTTCCCTGAAGTTTGTGACCAAGGTTCGAAGTATCAGGACACTCACCATTAAAAAATTGAGTATCGAGTGTCTAATCAGTACATTTTTTGTTTTTGTTTTTTGAGTTTTACAACTCTTGTCGAAGCCTAACCAGGCGAACCTCATTGAGATGCTCAGTGAAATATCATTTACAATACAATGAGATATAAAGGCCAAATTGGTCAAGAAGAAATCAACAGTGCTAACGGGCAGCAGCATTAGTAGACCTGGGTGAGTAATATACAACTGAGCAACGGAAAAATCTGCAAATTTCTGCAAAAGGCGACTGGGTGATGTGCGTGGGTGAGTCTTATCCTTGGAGAGAGTTTGAATCACCACCAAAGCATCTTGCTCCATTGGACTTGGGCTAAGTGTGGGAGTGCTTATTTGAAAAATAATTGCTTATGAATAAGTTTTTATTCTAATAAGTTTTTTTGAGTGTTTGGTGAAAAAGAATTTATTTCAAATAGGGGTATTATAGGTATTTTAAAATGACATGGTGGGCCAAGACAGGCCAGAAAAGAAATAAGCACTTATTTGGGCTTATTTTCCAAATACAAATAAGTGCTTATTAGCGTGGTTTTGAGTCAAATTTAGCCTTACTAAGGGGGTCTGATGTTGCAGGGGCCATGGGCTTATGGAGACAGAAGTCTTTAAATAAACAATTCTTAGAAAAGGAAATTATCTTCATTTAAATAAAAATATTTAGAATTTTAAGAATAAAATATTAAAATCCAAACAATCTCTCTCTCTCTATTGGGCCCAATTGCATCCCATGTAACCCCCCCCTTCCCCTCTCTTTACCCCTGATTACACTAGGTCCCACACAACCACCCTCTCCCCCTAATTGTGACATTAGGTCCCCCACACAACCCATCTCTCTCTCTCTGAAATAGGTTAAAGAGTGATTGGAGAATTGAACTCGAACGTTATTCAAAGAAAAACTATGCTCACATAGCCTCCAACCACGCAATGGGAATATCCTTCATACAAAAGTGTTTAATTCATGGGGAGATGTTCCCAATCTATATATGGATTCCCATGCTTTCACAACTTATGCAGAGTTTTTGCTTGTAGGGAATCCTGTTTTGAATAACTAACATATTTAATTAATATTTATTATTTTACATAATTGGAAGACTTAAATTAAAGTTTATTAATTAAAAGGTTTGATGCAATTAATTAGTGTAATTCATTAAAATTATTATCTAATTAGCTACATAATTAATAATTAATTAATCGTGTAATTAAAAGACTTATTAATTCTCTCTTCCCCTCTGCCCATGTGTGTCTCTCTCCTACTCAAACACGCAAGTCCCCCACTCCACCTCTCTTTCTTCCCAAGCCCACACTACCTCCTCTCTCCCCCTCCCTCTATCTTGTCTAATCAAGGAAACTTTTTTGTTTGCAAAATAAAATTAATTCATTAAAAAAATTAAAACATCAGCTCAAAAGTCCAAGCAACCAGTAGTGTCTAAGATGCTGCATTTTTTGATGCTCTAACAAGAGCATCGAAGCAAATCAGTGACATCAATTACATTGAAGATATATAGGGAAATGAATAGACAAGAAAAAACAAAAAAAAAACCTGCACATTATCACCAAATTGACAAGTACCCAATGAAGTGGAGGAGAGTGTGATCAGCATTAATTGTTGTTTGGTTAAATAAATAAATGAAATAAAAAATATAAAATAATTGCAAAAATCCTCTAATTGGGGCTATACACATTTGTTGTTTGGTTAAATAAATAAATTAAGTTAATAAACTAAATGTTTTAAGTTTATTTAGTTAGTCTTTATTAATTAATTTTTTAAGGTGGTTATGGTAATTAAATGATTAAATTAAATTATTTATCTTATCATATTAAACTAATTAGGTTAAATTAAATAAATTAATTAATGTTATGTAATTGAATTATGTAAAAAAATTAAACTCATTTAATGTAATTTTTTAATTATTTTTTTATTTTTATTTTTTTTCAAAATGTCACATTCAAACTAGACAACTGAACTGCTGGTCCAAAAATCAATGGCCAAAGCAGTTCTGTTTTCGGGTCAACTTTTAAAACTTTGCTTAATTGGCTTAATTTACTTATTTATATCAATTAGCTTTGTTTATTTTATTTACTAAATTAACTTAGTTCCTTAATTAATTTAGTTTATATATTTATTCAATTTACTTATTCAATTACTTAATTTACATAGCTTTATTTTACTTAGTTATGTTAATTATTGCAATTTATTTAATTAATTTACTTAATTAACTTTATACAATCATAGACCCTAAAGTAATTTACTTAATTAACTTTATTAAAGTGGCTTTTTCAAACTTGAGTAGTGCCACATAAGCATGCTTTTATTACTTTATTCTAGGTTGGTTTGGGGAAGGGATGTTTTTGACAGAAAATCGTAATATGAAAACCTCCTGAAATATTGTAGTTATTGTATTAACATGGCCATGTGGAGAGTGAATGTAAGCTAAAAAGCAAAAAGGATGAGCAGGGTGAATCGAGGGTTCAAAAACAAAATACTGTGGAACCTCCAGCTCAGGAACTGAAGATTGTTAAACAAATCTATTAGTTGGTTGGTATTTCGACTCCTTCGAAACCCCAAGAGGATGTTATTGTGGAACCAGCCCAAGTGGTTTCAGACCAAGAAGATTGAGGGGACCTTACCCTAGTCCAGGTTTAATTAGATGACGTAGGGAATTGATCATGTAGAAATCCTTCAAAATAAGATCTTCTCTCAGATCTTGTGGTGCTAAACAGGTTCGCTGTGAAGAATTTAAGCTTCTGTCTTCTCTAAAGCCAAAGAAGATGAGTATTGCGGACTTGAGTGAGCAATAGGTGCTCTCGATAAAAGGCTCAAACAATGGGGAAAGGATAAAGTTGCTCCCTTTGATGAGGAATTGTTGAACAACCTTCAAATGAACATTATGGAGCCATCATGTTCTGCCATAGATGGGGAAAGTGATTCCGAGGGCTCTTGAGTGGATGAGGGTTGGGATACCCGTTTTTACCACGAAAAAGTGACCATGAAAGGTGTACACTAGTGGTGACCTCAAACCCTGTTACCAAATTGCTGTTAGACAGAGATGTGAACCAGTCCTCCAAAACTGATATAAATTTGGTTAAAATTAGAGAGAAAAGAAGAAAAGTAGAGAACAACAATACAAAGGAAGAAGAAGAAGAGTTCAAATTATCTCTTCCTTCCCTTCTCCAATCCTTTTGTTAAACTTCATTCTTTAGGCTAATTACAAGTATGCCCTTAAGTGGGTGGCCAGCTAGGCAGTAACAAAAAGAAATAACAAGCCCATAATGATAGGCCCATTAACAAACAAATAAATAAAAACACACTACAAGAAAAGATACTAGGGCCCATTCGGCCCAATCTCTCTACATTTCCCCTCAAGCTAAGCATAGATGTCAATTGATGGAGGAAGATTTGACCCGACCCCTTGGCCATGCGACACGTGGAAGCAACCGAGAGTGACTTGGCAGAAACGCCAGCTCGGCACGGCAACAGGCCCACAACCTGAGCTCCGAACTAAAGAGCCAAGCTCCCTTGAAGGAACCTACAAACCGAGCTCCGAACTAAAGAGTCCCGAGCTCTCCCTTCAAGGTCCTGAGCCTTACAACCACCAAAGGCAAAAAACCCGAACTGTCTGCCCAGGGGCAGTTTGGGCCATACTTCTATCCGAACTCAAGACTTCACCTCGCACACCACTTCGGCTCCAAGTCGACCTGACTGAACAACCGTACCTAACGCCCAGGAGACCGTACCGAAGGCGGCGCACCTGACTGATTAGGGGATCGACACATGATAGCCGCCATCTAACGGCCACCTGCCACCGCCATCCCAGACGGACAGAGGCGGCCTTGGCAACTGACAATGGAGGTTATGACACCCGAACTGGCAACTAGCAGTGGAGGTTATGACACCCGAACTGGCAACTGGCAGAGGAAGTGACCCGATCTGGCAGAGGTGATGATGCCCGAACTGGCAAAGGCATGGGAGTGAGTGTACAGGGTAATTATAAAAGGTCCCCATCCCACAAAGAAGGGGGTATGTGATTCTTGCGTTTTCTGGTCTTATAATTCCTCATTTCCCTTGCCTTCTGAAAAACACTAACTTGAGCTTCGGAGTGTTCCAACCGAGTTCCTCCCCGGAAGTCTCCATTTTCTTCTTTGTTTCAGGCACCTCTGATCTCGTCAGAAGCGAGGTAACCAACAGCTAGAACCGGCCGGATTGCACACCATCATTTGGCGCCGTCTATGGGAAGACTTCAAAAAGCTTCCCCTAACCTTTAACTCTCTCTCTCTCTCTCTCTCTCTCTCTCAAAGAAACCTTAGCTTCCATGGCTTCTCCCAGCAACAGTAGGCACAACGTTGACTTGAATGCTGTAGGGGAACACCCCCAGCCTGCCACTGTGTGCATAGGACAGTTCACCGTCCCCCTATCGACGGACGGAATCCCTAGCCTCAACACACCAATCATGGTGGCACCTGTGAATGTTCCCCTTCCTCTCCCTGTCGAGACAACCTTCGCCGAACCAACTGTTGTCCCTCTGGCGACTAGCCAAAATCAGTTTGATGACTTGATGCAGTGCATGCAGGCAATGCAAGCCCAAATGCAGCAGTTCCAACAGCATCAGCTCTAGCACCAGCAAGTACTACACCACATCTCTCAGTATCACTATCAATAGCAGTTCCGCCAACTACCTCTGAACTAACCACAACTTCCACCTCGGCACCCCGCTCTGAAGCCGGTTAAGCCCTCCCCTCAGGGCGGACGCTTTCACCGAGGAGAAGCCTCCCAACTTCAGAACCCCTCCAAGAGCCAGGCCTCATCCCCGGGCAGGAGGGAAAGACTAATCACCCCCGCCTCGCAGCTCGCCAACGGATTGGGAACCTCCTTGCCAGTCAAGTCAGCACCTCGGCACTCCAAGTTTGAGCTCCCGCTCAAGTCAGCAGACTACCAACAGACTGGGTCCATCGAGCTCGGCACTACCGAAGCCAGAAGCGCCAATACTATGCCCTCTAAGCAGAAATGAAGGCGCCAGCGAAGTTGCCAAACTTCCACCCGCATCCTACCTGAGCTCCGAGGTAAAGAAGAGACAAGCTCGGACGAGGTAAAAGCTGCCCCTATTCTCTCAGTCCCTTCTCCCCTCTCATCAGAACTCCTTGCAGTCCCCATGCCTAGAGATTTCAAACTCCCCTCTCTAGACAAGTATGATGGGTCCTTCGACCCCAACGACCACGTCGATTCCTTCCAATCCCAAATGCACTTGGCAAGGGCCAATGAATCCTGCATGTGCGTGGCCTTCACTACCACCTTCAGGCGGGTGGCCCGCACCTGGTATAGGAACTTGGCCCCCGAGTCAATAAGAAGCTGGACCCAGTTTGTGCAGGTCTTCACCGTGCACTTTGTTGCTAGCAAATGGTGCCCCCGAACCGAGGAGAGCATCTTCGAAGTAGTCTAGAGAGGAGAGTCCACCCGGGGCTACATCAAGCGGTTCAATGACGCATGCTTGCAAATACCGCGCCTGGACCCCGTGGTGCAGCTCGCGGCAGCCAAGAGAGGAGTGACACACAAGGAGTTCAAGTGGCACATGGTAGTTAACCAGCCCGCGACTGTGGCTGAGTTCCTCAAGCTTGCGGACAAATTCATGAGAACAGAGGAGGAGATCAACCAAAGGACTGAAAACGGGATCGAGAAAAGGAAGAGGGAAGGCGAGCCCTCCAACCCAGATGACAGAAGAAGGAAAGACCCAGCTCGGGAGACGAAGCCAAGCCAGCTGTTCCGAGCTCCCTTAGCAGCTCGAATGGACTACACGTCCTTAAACGCGAAATGGGCCGAGATCTTAATGATGATCAAAGACGCCCCGTATGTGAAGTGGCCACCTCGTCTGAAGGGAAACCCGAATGAGAGGAATAAAAACTTGTATTGTTGTTTCCATAGAGATCACGGTCATAGCACTGAACATTATAATAATCTCCGCGACGAGATAGAAGAACTTATCCGTCGTGGATATCTACAAATTTTTTTACAGCACAATAATAATAATAATTGCAATAAGCCAGGTCGAAAGGTAGAGCACAACAAAGACGCTCCCGAGTCCAGCAGCCGGCCAGCGGAACCAGAGAAGCAGCCCCCAGAGGAAAGACAAGTTTGAGGTACAATCCACGTGATCGTTGGAGGATCAATCGTAGCAGGATGCACCTTGGCAGCAGCCTGGGCATCAACCCAAGTGGCCGTCAGAGAAGAACAAAATCCCCCAAAGCGGCCTAGGACTGAAGACCCCATATTCTTCATCGAAGACGATGCGCATGGGGTCCACTACCCCCACGATGACGCACTTGTCATAAAGATGAAGATCAATGACTCCGAAGTCCGGCGGGTACTCATTGACTTCGGTAGTTCGGTAGACATCCTTTTTAAAGCAGCCTTCGACAAGCTCCAGTTCCGAGAGAGTGACTTGAAGCCCGTGAGCACCCCGCTGGTCGGCTTCAGCGAAGAAGAGGTTAGACCCCTGGGAAAGGTCACAGTACCTGTGGAAGTCGGCACGTGGCCTAACACGGTAAAACTCAATCACGATTTCTTGGTGGTCGCGACCCCCTCCCCCTACAATGCCATAGTAGGTCGGCCGAGCACCCACACTTTAAAAGTTGTGGTGTCCACTTACTATTTGGCCATGAAGTTCCCAATGGAATTCGACATCGGGGTAGTGCGGGGTGACCAACTCAAGTCCCGCAAGTGCTACGTTGCCGCCCTCAAGGGAAAGGCCAAGATAACCAGGACCTCGAACTGGAGCGACCTACGGAACAGGAGGAGCGAGCTGCACCAACAGAGGAAACTGTTCCCATTTTTGTCTCGGTAGAGGACCCCGCCAGACTACTTCAGGTCGGAGCATCCCTTGAAGAACCTATACGATCCTAACTGGTACGCTTCTTACTCAGTAACTTCTGATGTTTTTGCTTGGTCCGCGGTAGAAATGCCTGACATAGACCCTATGCTCATAACTCACAAGCTCAGTACTGACCCTATAGTCAGACTCGTTAGACAGAAGAAATGCAACTTAGCCCCAGAACGCTGGAGGGAAGTCAATGAGGAGGTCGAGAAGCTCATCGCAGTGGACTTCACAAGGGAAGTTCATTACCCGACCTAGGTAGCCAACCCAGTTTTAGTAAAAAAGGCAAACGACAAGTGGCGCATGTGCGTCAACTACACCGACCTGAACTGAGCTTGCTCGAAAGATTGCTTCCGCCTCCCTAGGATTGACTGCCTAGTGGACGCAACCTTGGGGCATGAGTTGCTAAGCTTCCTGGATGCCTACTCGGGCTACAACCAAATCAGGATGGACCCGTCCGACGAGAAAAAAACCACCTTCATAACCGAGTTCGGCCTGTACTGCTACTAGGTCATGCCCTTCGGATTGAAAAATGCTGGGGCGACTTTCCATTGACTCGTGAATAAGCTATTTCAGCCCTTAATTGGCACGAAGATAGAATGTTATGTAGACGACATGGTCGTCAAGACACAGTTTTCACATGAATCAATACAAGACTTGCATTCTGTATTCCAAATACTGCGTCAATTTAGCATGAAACTAAATCCAAACAAGTGTGTCTTCAGTGTTGCTTCGGGTAAGTTCATATGGTACATCGTCAACCGGCTCGGTATTGAGGCCAACCTGGACAAAATAAAGGCCATCCTAGATATGAGACCCCCCAAAAAGTAAAAGAGGTTCAGAGGCTAAATGACAGGATAGTCGCTCTAAGTCGCTTCATGTCTAAATCAGACCGTTGCCTGCCCTTCTTCAAGGCAATAAAAGGCAAAGGGTTCGAGTGGAACCCAAACTGCTAGCTCGCATTTGACGAGCTCAAGAAATACCTCACCAGCATCCCGGTGTTGACCCGACCCGAAGAGGGCGATGTTTTAGAACTGTACCTATCGGCAAATGACGAAGTGGTCAGTTCGGTACTAATAAAGGAAGCAGATCAGGTCCAACGACCCATCTACTATGTTAGTAAGATATTGCAGGGAGCAGAAATGAGATATCCAGAGATAGAAAAACTGGCCTATGAGATGGTCATTGCGGCCCGTAAACTCTGCCCGTATTTCCAAGCTCATACCATCACCGTCCTCACCGACAAACCCTTGAGGCAAGTATTACTCAGACCCGAGGTCTCTGGACGGTTGACGAAGTGGGCCATCGAACTCAGTGAGTACGATCTCCAGTACAAGCCCCGAACCGCTATCAAAGCTCAAGCCTTGGCGGATTTCATTGTAGAATGCACGTTCAGCTCCGAGGACCTTGGCCCGGTTGAGCACAGGGCTCCCAGTTCGGGTGAGCTTGGCGCTCCCAGGCCGGCTGAGTCCGAGCCCCGTGAGGTCGTACTCAGTTCAGTATCTCTCCTGGTTAGGCCAAACGCGAACTGGGATGAAGAGCCCTAGATCCTTCACGTAGATGGCTCCTCAAACCAGCAAGGCAGCGGAGCCGGTGTAGTTCTCCACGGTCCGAGTGGCACGAAATTGGAGTACGCACTATGCTTTGAATTCGTGACATCCAAAAATGAGGCAGAATACGAGGCGTTGATAGCCAGACTAGCCCTGACGCAAGAAGTAAAGGCAAAACACATAGTTATCTGTAGCGATTCCCAGCTCGTGTTCAACCAAGTTACAGGGGAATACGAAGCCCGCGAGCCAGCTATGATCGCCTACCTAGCAAAGGTAAGAGAGGCACTGGCCACACTTCATCAAGAAAGTCTCGATGTCAGAGAACACTGAGGCCAATGCCCTGTCCCGGCTAGCCAGCACTAGTGACAACACCATGAGAATTGTGTACATAGAGGAGTTACCTCGGCCCAGCATTCTCCGGGGAGCAGAGGAGGTCACTCCTGTTGCCCAAGCAGAACCGAGTTGGATTGATCCACTCGCGAGCTTCCTGCTACATGGAACTCTCCCTGAAGAACACAATGCCGCCAGGAGGGTAGAGCGTTAGGCAACCAAGTATGTCATGATAGACGGACGGCTGTACTGAAGATCCTACACTTTCCCTTACCTGCGCTGCTTGCAACCTCCCAAAGCTGAGCTCGTACTCCGCGACATTCACGAAGGCCTATGTGGCGGACACTTAAGGGGCAGGGCCGTCGCTCAGAAGGCACTACGACAGGGGTACTATTGGCCAACAATGAAAGCAGACGCCATCGAGCTAATCAAGAAATACGAGAAGTGCCAAAAGCATGACAATATTCACCTTCAGCCCACCGCCGACCTCAAGTACCTCACTAGCCCATGGCTCTTCGTGCAATGGGGTATCGACCTGCTCGGGCCATTCCTGCCAGCAACAGGAGGGAGGAAGTTCCTAGTAGTGGCAGTAGACTACTTCACCAAGTGGATTGAAGTTGAAACTCTCGTAACCATCATAGCTCGGAATGTCCAGAACTTCTTCTAGAAGAACATAGTGTGCCGCTTCGAACTACCTTGGGTACTAATCTCCAACAACGGTAAGTAGTTTGAAGACATGAAATTCCAAGAGTGGTGCCAAGGCATGGGGATCTGGCAAAACTTCACATTGGTTGTGCACCCACAAGCAAACGGTCAGGCAGAAGTCACGAACAGAGCTATCCTCCGCGGACTAAAAGCCAGGCTAGACCGAGCTAAAGGACTATGGGCGGACGAGCTACCTAGTGTCCTATGGGCCTACTGAACTACAGAGAAGACCGCCACTAGAGAAACTCCCTTCAACCTCACCTACGGCACAGAGGCAGTCATCCTAGAAGAAATCGAGATCCCCTCACTTTGGTTGGAAGCATATAGCGACAATACTAATAATGACGAGCTACGTACTAACCTCAACCTACTTGACGAGGTGAGGGACCTCGCATACATCAGAACTGCATCATACCAGCAAATGGTAGCTCGGTACTACAATGCCAGAGTTAAGAAACGAAACTTTCGCGTCGGCGACCTGGTCCTCTGCAAAATCATGGTACCTGAGCCCGGAGTTGGCAAACTCGGGCCGAACTGGGAAGGACCCTACCGAGTGAAGAGAGTACACGGGGGAGCGTACGAGCTCGAGACCCTGGAAGGTAAGCGGATACCCCAAGCATGGAACATCGTCAACTTAAGACGGTTTTACTTATAAGTTAACAAACTAAGCAGGCCATGAGCCACTGCCGAGCTAGCAAGGACCTCAACACCAAAAGGGACAATACCGAGCTAAAGATGACCTCGACACATCATCGACGAAAGCAATCTGGGGCGGAGAATAGATTGGGCACATAACCTTACTATGTTAACTCGCCTCGGGGCTTAAGTCTAGCAATTCGGGCATATAGTCACTTTGGCAAAAGGAGAATATTTGCACAACACTTGAACAGAAAATGTCCTTCATTGCTAAATGTTTGCTTTACAGTGTTTAAAAAGAAAAACAAAAACAAAAACCAAAAACACAAACGAGCTTACAAGCCCAGAGGTCAATCTTCTTTGCCTTCAGAAGGGACTTCGACAATACCCGAAGGTCCTGCTCCGTCTTCGGAATCCGCATCATCATCAGCTGCAGCAGCCATTTCCGGGGTGATGCGCGAAGTGGTTATGGCACTAATATCGAGCTCGGGGTATGTGTTCCTTATCATCCATTGGCTCAGCTTGAAACCCCTTCTGTACGAGCCCACCATCATGTCGTCAAAGCGTGGCGAGGCGATATAATCCTCAACGACTTTCGCCTTTGCCTCCTCAACAGCCTGAGAAAAGATCTGCGTCTTCCCCTTAATGTCTTCCAGAAGGTGCTCGACCTGGTGCTCCAGGTCCAACTTCAGATCGGCCATATGTCTCACCACCATTCCTAAGGCCTCTTTGTCCCTTTGAGACCTCGATAGCTCAGCCTCGGCAGCTTCTGCCCATCTCAAGCATCTCTCCGCCTAGATCGCCAAGGCGTGGATAGAGGAGTTCACCTGCCAGAACGAGGACAAATCAGCTCGGCAAAAAAAAAAAAGGAGTGTGGCGCCATGGCGTGAGTTGCAGCCCGAGCACCTATGAGATTGGTAGGGAGATCGGCCCACTGCGCACCTCCTCAGGACAAGTGGCGGCCTTGCTTTTTCGGAGAGCGTAGCCCGGCGTCAGCATGCTCCCAATCCCACCGTGGCTCCCCGAACCCGAAGGCACAGCCCGGGTATAGGCAGAACCAGCAAAGGGAGTCCCTACCGCTTCCTGAACTAAAGGGGGCACCCCAAGCTCCCCATGAGGCTCTGTCCTCGGTACCTCGGGCTCTGCCACCCGGGAAGGATCGGCGCGAACTCGCTTAGCAGCTTGCTTCTTTCGCTTCATGCCAGCAAACAAGTTCGCACCTCGAGTCTTGTCTGCCTCCATAACACCTACAAAAAGGTGCTCGGCGTTAGAAGACGGGAATAAAAGTAGAAACAAAAGTATCTTTATGAGCAAGAAACATACCCGAACTCAGACCGCCTTGAATGAGTTTATCCTCCGTCAGATAGGCTTCGCATTTTAGCCCAAGCCGGGCCCAGTCCCAAAGGCCCTTCACTGTATCTTCATCTAAAACAACACCAGGGTCAGGAGCGGCCAAACCCCACTCAATAGGAAACGGCCACCCCGTAGCACTCTGAACCATGAAGTAGTCCCGCTTCCACGCCGGAACCTTGTTTGGGAGATCGTGTAAGAGCTTGAAGCTCGGGCGAGGTGACAAGTAGTTTGCCCTCCTATGCTCGGGCAGGGGACCCACTTGTTTCTTAAGCATGAGAATAGCGGAAAAAATTTCTAAGTCCAAAGGAAGGCAGTGCTCACAGAAAAGGGAGATGGTCCTGACAAGGTTGCGGATAGAGTTCGGGTGAAGCTGACCTATAGTAATGTCGAAGTGGTTCATAACCTCGACGATTAGGGGATGGAAGGGAAGGCGCAACCCGACAACAAACTGCTCCCGGAATATCACGATCTCATCTGGATCGTGCTCCCAAGGAAAGTCGCCCGAGGGTAAAAAGTAAGTATACTCCCCGGGCAGATTGTACTGGACGACAAGGGACCAAAGACTTCCAGACGTCATAGTAGAGGGTCCGAACTTATCTAGCATTCGACCTTGACGAGAGGTGGATGCCAAACTACCCGAGGTGACTCGGCCTACGGGCTCAAACTCGAGCTCTACCTCGGGCCCTGCCTCAGACTCACTAAGGCCATCGGGGGCAGCAGCTCAGTTCGTAGAACCAGCGTCTGACCCACCTAGAGGGCTATATGTGCTACTAAAACTAGACATCAAAAACAAAGAAGGTTGTGGACTCACCAGGAAAAGCTACCAAACTACAGACGAGTGACGCGAGCTGGCCGGCTTCGACACGAGCTCAAGGAACAAACGCTGAAGGATAACAGAGGAAAGTGACTGGGGGTCCCCCCACTATTTAAAACCATCGTACCCGTGCATCAACGGCCAGGATCGAAATCATCCAACGGCTCCCCGCAAAGTCAGTTGCGCACTACCTAATGAAAAGACACTTTGGCGCGCACGTTTGAAAATTCGAAATTGTTTGGCGTGCACGTTCAAAAATTTAAAAATTTGAAAATCGTTGGCGTGCGTGAGCCACACGCAGCCTGGGATTGACCCCTGGTTGAGCCAAGCCAACCCCGGTTGAGCCAAGACAACCCTGGTTGAGCCGAGAACACATGCAGACCGGACCAGAAAAGTTCCTGGTCAAGGCCAAAGTGTCCCGAGGCAAATCCACATGTCATCTCGTGAACTTCCCACGCCAAGTCAAGACCCCGAGCACGGGGAGTGGGGGGCAATTGATGGAGGAAGATTTGACCCGACCCCTTGGCCATGCGACACGTGGAAGCAACCGAGAGTGACTTGGCAGAAACGCCAGCTTGGTACGACAACGGGCCAACAACCCAAGCTCCAAACTAAAGAGCCGAGCTCCCTCGAAGGAACCTGCAACCCGAGCTCCGAACTAAAGAGTCAAGCTCCCTCGAAGGAACCTGCAACCCGAGCTCCGAACTAAAGAGAGCCGAGCTCCCCGAAGGAACCTACAAACGAGCTCCGAACTAAAGAGTCCCGAGCTCTCCCTTCGAGGTCCTGAGCCTTACAAGGAGCACCAAAGGCAAAAAACCTGAACTGCCCGGGCAGTTCAGGCCATACTTCTATCCGAACTCAAGACTTCACCTCGCACACCACTTCGGCTCCAAGTCGACCAGACTGAACAACCGTACCTAACGCCCAGGAGACCGTACCCAGAGGCGGCGCACCTGACTGATTAGGGGACCGACACATGACAACCGCCATCCAACGGCCACCTGCCACCGCCATCCCAGATGGACAGAGGCGGCCCTAGCAACTGACAGTGGAGGTTATGACACCTGAAATGGCAACTGGTAGTGGAGGTTATGACACCCGAACTGGCAACTGGTAGAGGAAGTGACCCGATCTAGCAGAGGAAGTGACCCGATCTAGCAGAGGAAGTGACCCGATATGGCAGAGGTGATGATGCCCGAACTGGCAGAGGCATGGGAGTGAGTGTACAAGGTAATTATAAAAGGCCCCCATCCCACAAAGAAGGGGGTATGTGATTCTTGCATTTTCTGGTCTTAGAATTCCTCATTTCCCTTGCCTTTTGAAGAAACACTAACTTGAGCTTCGGAGTGTTCCAACCGGGTTCTTCCCCGGAAGTCCTCCATTTTCTTCCTTATTTCAGGCACCTCGATCTCGTCAGAAGCGAGGTAACCGGCAGCTAGGACAGACCGGATTGCGCACCATCATCAATCATGCCCAGCTTGCTTATATAGTGTGTCAGCTTCCCTCTTGGAACTCCCTTGGTCAAAACATCAACCAACTGTTCTTCTGAGGCAATAAATGGCAAGCAAACTTCTCATGAGGAAACTCTTTCTCATATAAAATGTCTATCAACCTCAATATGCTTAATTCTGTCATGTTGAACAGGATTATGTGCAATATTGATAGTTGCTTGGTTGTCACAGTAGAGCACCATTGGCTTCTCATAGTCAACCCCCAATTTTTCTAAAAATGATCGCAGTCACAGTAATTTTGACACACCATGTGCCATTGCCCTATATTCTACTTCAGTAGAGGATTTGGCAACTATAGATTGTTTCTTACTCCTCCATGATACAACGTTCCCTGCCACCAAAGCACAATAACCCAAAGTGGATCTCCTATCATCAATACATCCTACCCAATTAGCATCAGTGTATGCTTCTAGTTTCATGTGTTCATGTTTATCAAATAGAATGCCTTTCCCTAGAGTATCTTTCAAGTAACATAGAATTCTTTCTATAGCAGCTAAATGTGTATCTCTTAGAGAATGAATAAACTAACTAATAACATTCAGTGCATGGGAAATATTTGGCCGAGTTTTACAAAGATATAACAACTTCCCAAGCAGTCTCTAAAGCACTCCCTTATCAGATAAAAAAGTTCACAATCTGTAGTAGAAAGCTTATGTTTGGGATCAATAGAAGTAGAGGTTGGTTTAGCACCAAGTTTACTAATCTCCGCAAGGAGGTCAAGGATATACCTGCGTTGAGAAATGAAAATACCATCCTTAGATTTAGCAACTTCAATGCCTAAAAAATACCTGAGATCTCCTAAATCCTTGATCTCAAATTCAGAGTCAAGAAACTTTTTGAGTTTACTGACCTCCTAGGTGTCATTACCTGTGACCACAATATCATCAACATAAACTATCAGAAAGGTCACTAGAGAGCCACTTCTTTTCAAGAAGAAGGTATGGCCAGATTGAGTGTGTATGTAACCAAATGAGACAAGAATAGTCCTGAACCTCTCAAACCAGGCCCGAGGAGACTATTTGAGACCGTAAATGGATTTCTGCAGTTTACACATCTCCCATTGCGTTTCCTTTCCATATACTCCCGGAGGCAAAGACATATAGACCTCTTCATGTAGATTTCCATTCAAGAAGGCATTTTTAACATCAAACTAGTGGAGAGGCCATTCAAAAGTAGCATCTAGGGACAACAAAACCCGGACTGAGGTCATCTTAGCCATAAGAGCAAAGGTCTCAAGATAGTCAATACCATACATCTGAGTGTAGCTTTTAGCAATTAGCCTGGCATTAAACCTCTCAATAGAGCCATCTGAATGATATTTAATGACAAATACTCATTTACAATCCATTGGTTCCTTCTTTTCTAGCAAATCCACAATACCACAGGTATGGTTCTTATGCAAAGCATCCAGTTCAACCATCATAACATCCCTCCATTCAGATTTAGATAGGGCTTCTGGTACAGACTTGAGTGTCACATGGGAAGAAATAGAAGCAAGAAAATAGTAGTAGGTAGGGGATAGAAGGCTATAGGATAGGTGTTTAGAGATACAATGGGATGTACAATTCTGCTTGCCCTTGCGAAGAGCAATAGGAAGATCAAGGTTTGGGAAAGAAATAGATGGGCCAGAGGAAGGTTGACCTATTACCTCATTAATGATGGGAGAAGCAGGAGGCTCTTTTGTAGAAGTGGAAACAACTTGCCCAGGTCTGAATCTGTCTTTAGTAACACTTTTGGATAACAAGATGATGAGGAATTACAAGAGGATGAGGTGGAAGAGGAGGAATAGGAATACTGGAGGTAGGCCCAGTGGGAGAAGTGGACACCTCATCAGATTACTCAAAAGTAACATGAAGAAGAATTTATGGAGACATAGCAAAGGGTTCCTCAGATTGCTCCCCCTAGGAAGAACACTAAAGAAAGGAGTAGACTCAGCAAATGTGACATCCCAAGATACAAAGCGGGTGACACTAACTAGATCAAAACATCAATATCCCTTTTGTGTGGAGGCATATCCCAGAAAAACACATTTACGATCCTTAGGTTCAAATTTGTGCCTTTGATAGTTGTGAACATGTACATAGCAGGTGCACCCAAAAACACAGAGAGGAAAAGAGAAGAGATCCCCATCCAGAAAGAGAAGGCTAAAGGGGTTTTGAAGCCAAGAACTCGGGAAGGCATACGGTTAATCAAAAAGGTAGCAGTAAGTGAAAGGATGGGAGATCTATCATATGGATGACCGAACCCTGCAGGAAGGTTGGGTGAAATTCCAAAAATTTCTTTCTCCCATCCGGGAATCGTATTCCCTAATTTAGAAAACTGCATTTTCAATGGTCATTCTTGAATCAAAATCGAACCAGATCTCAAACCAAAAGGGAAGAGAGGGATATACCTGATACGAAATAACAGCAACTCCCAACATAGGTGTTCATGCCTAAAGAGAAGATCAAAACCTGCCTCCATTGAAGACGACACAGCATATGGTGAGACAGGATCAGTAGGATGGTTCTTCAGCAAGAACCTAAATTCTTCAACAAGAATCGAACAAGGGCTGGTGAGCATGACTTTGAATTGTTTCTTCTAGCAAGAAACAATATCAATAACCTTTCTTGATGAGCTCCAAGGTGGAAATCGAATTAGGTAGGGGCGGAAAGAACTGGGGAAGAATTCTGTAGGTTGTTGAGTGTGTGTAAACTGAGGAATTCACCCTTATTTATAGCTTACTTTGGATTAGCCTCCTAATCCAATTAGGAGAGAGTTTCTTGATCCAAATCTGATGTTGGATCTAGACTCTTAAATAGATAAGACTTATTTTATCTTTCAACTAATCTTGATCAGGTTATAAATCAGATTTTTCCCCCTTTTAATTAATTGACTTAAGCCTAGTTCGAAAGGGGTTTTAGGCCCATTAAGTCACATAACTCACTTACCCATTAATATGTTGGCTATTTGGCTCTCTATGTATGGCGTGAGACCCTAGCATTGATCTACACATCAGCCACATGGGTTCAACCCAGTCTCTGTTACAAGGCCTGGTCGAATTCACTATAAGACACGATAAACCCCTGAGTCCATCACCATGGACTCTTAATGGGCCCAGCATTTACACTAAATGGTCATTGGGTCAACCATGTTATAAAAACCTAATGACTGTGGGCAGATGCAATATTAGCCCATTAAGTATTACTCTCAATGGCCTTACATTTAACCTCTTAGCCCTTAATGATCAAACACTGCCCAATAAGAGAGGACCTCTCCCTTGGTTGCAAGGTACAATGCTGCACTTTCGACTCACATGGATCTCGAGAATTGAAACCTTTTGCAAAAAATTTAAAACCATAATATATATGTATATCTCTATAAATATATTTTGTAAAACAAATTTCAAACACATTTGAAATCCACTGTCGTCAGTTTAGGTTTCCATCAAAGAGAGTGCATTCCCCGATCATTCACTTTGTCCGACAAAGGGGCTGATCCTGTCACCATGATCACCCACTCATGTGAATTCTCGGACTACCCCAACATACCCAGGTTTTGACTCGGTAAAGGATCACACTGACTGGAATATCAAAGACAACCCAATACGACACCTAGTGCAGTACTATAATCAAATTTAGGGTCATGTGTAACATTCCAGTTTTGCACATCTATTTCCAAGGTCTAGGGCAATACTGAAATTTGGTCTGGTTCAGGGTTTCAAGCAAACCCACACTGCATGTACCTTAGGTCTCTCCCTGACAGCTGAGACAAGCCACCCCGACCAACTTGGTGACACATCAGTGTTAGCCTTGGCAGGATAAATCTCCCCATATCTTATCCAATGACTATGAAGATTCTAAACTAACACGAGTCTCATAAGTGTTCAGTTTTAGAGTATTACACAGAAACACACCATAACAACATGAATCAACTATGCACTTTATTCATTTGCAATAAATGACAATAAGTACATCAATCTGATTAGAGCTAAGGGCATATATTGTCTAACAGCTCCCACTTGCACTTTGGTCCAATCGGGTAAAAGCCTGAGTCCCATACTTTTCACATGTTTCTCAGACACTTTTTGTGTTAATGGCTTAGTCAATGGGTCTATTACATTCTCCGTTGATGCTACTTTCTGAATCAAGACGTCCCCTCTACCAACTATCTCCCATAATACATGGTACTTCCTCTCAACGTGCTTTGACTTCGAGTGGGCTCGTGACTTCTTAGCCTGAGCAATGGCTATAGTGTTGTCACACAACATTGGAATGAGTGATTTGCTAGATGGAACTACTCCTAATTCTTGAATGAACTTCTTCATCCAAACGACTTCCTTGGCAGCTTCACTTGTGGCGATGTACTCGGCCTCAGTTGTGGAATCTGTTGTGGACCCCTGTTTGCTGCTTTTTCAACTGACTGCACAGGATCTCATTGTGAAGATGTAACCAAATGTTGAATTTCTATCATTTGGGTCTGATTAGAAATCAGCATCAGTATACCCCAAGATCTATAGTGAACTACCATCGAATACCAGACAAAACTCTTTTATCCTTTGAAGGTATTTTAGAATGTGTCTCACAGTTGTCCAATGCTCCTGACTTGGGTTAGACTAAAGGACTACTTACCACACTCACTGCCTTAGCAATGTCAGGTCGAGTGCATAGCATGACATACATGATGCTCCCTATGGAACGATTAACTTTACATACCATGTGTTATTGACTAGCAGCAATGAATCCTTATGGTTGCTACATGTAGATATCTTTAGTAAGATCTCCATTCAGGAGTGTTGTTTTGACATCCATTTGCCAAATCTCATAGTCATTGTATGTTACTACAGCTAGCAGGATCCTAATGAATTTAAGCATGGCCATGGGCGAAAAGATTTCCGCATAATCGATTCCCTCTTTCTAATTGTACCCTTTCGCCACAACACAATCCTTGTAGGTCTCAACCTTACCATTGAAGCCCTTTTTCTTCTTATAGATCCATTTGCATCCAATTTATTTTACCCCAGGGGGCAGATCTACTAGAGTCCAAACTTCATTGGTTGTGGCTTCCACCAAGTAACCTTCTTGGTCATAGCCGTAACAAACTGGAGGCTTCGATACCAGGGTAGACATTCTAGGTTGGTTATTTTTTGGAGCTTGTGGGACATCTCCCACTACCTTGGGCTCTCCTCATCAAGAACAACTTCCTAATGAAGATTATCCAGGATGTAATCTTCCTCTAGGAAACAGGCGTCTTGATTGCAAAACACTTTTTACTCTTTTGGGTCATAAAATAAGTAACCTACAAAGCCTTTGGGATAACCTACAAATAGGCAATGACTGGTATTGGATTCTAATTTGTCAGCACTAGTTTTTTTTAACATGTGTTGGACAACCCCAAATCTTCAAGTGTCATACACTTGGTTTCTTACTGGTCCATAGCTCATATGGAGTCTTAGGAACGGATTTGGTTAGAACCCGGTTCAACATGTAATTCACAGTCTTTAATGTGTAATCCCAAAAGGATATAGGTAACTCAGAGTAGACAAAAAATGAACAGACCATATCTAATAGAGTTTGATTTCTCCTCTCCGATACATCGTTTAATTGTGGTGTTGCAGGAGGAGCCAGTTGTGATACAAGATCTGCCAATTGATCTCGAATCAAGAGAAAGAAAACTCAAATCCTAACAACAGAAACACTAAAAACTGCGTTGGGTTGCCTCCCAACCAGCACTATGTTTAACATCTTTAGCTAGATACATTCATTCACTTCTTCCATCCAGACTCTCAGACTCACTTTCTTCTTCACATAGACAGTGCTCAGATTGGGCTAACCAAGGGGTAGGCAGGGCATCTAAAAGATCATCCACTATATCTACATTGAACTCATCTTCCCCTAAGTTTAGATACTTAGTGGCACTAAATACATTTACTTGGACTTTCTACTCCCCCAATGAAATGTCTATTTCTCCTGATTTATAGTTGATGTTTGTATTGGCTGTTGCTAGAAACAGACGTCCTAAGATTATCGGGTTATGGTTCAGTTCCTTAGTTGGTGTCATGTCTACGACAACAAAAACTACTGGAAAATAACAATCATATATCCTAACAATGACGTCCTTGATAACACCTCGAGGAGTTTTGACTAATCGATCAACGAGTTACAGAATTACCAGTGTAGGTTTTAACTCACTGATCCTGAACCTTTCATAGATGATGGATGAAAGCAGATTTACACTAGCCCCAAGATCCAATAGAGCCTGATCGAATGTGATTTTAGAGATGACACAACTTATGAGAGGAGCACCCAAGTCTTTCATTTTTTGGGGAAGTTGGTTCAGGAGGACCGCACTAACATCTGCCGAGAGCATCACTTTTTGTGGGGCCAATCGTGGCTCCCTCTTTTGAGTGCACAGCTCTTTTAGAAACTTGGTGTAGGCCAGAACATGTTGGATTGCATCGAGGAGAGGGATGTTAATATGGACTTATTTGAATAATTCCCTAATCTTTTCGTTGCGCATCTCTTTCTTCTTTCGCAACGACCTAGTTGTGAGTGCGGCTGGAAAGGGGACTACAGGTTGGTTCACTATGCGTTCTTCTTCTAAAGTTTCCTTTCCTCCTTCTTCCCCCTCAACTTAGGGTCTTCTTGCTCAATTTCTTCTTCTTCAACTTTCTTTTTCTCATATGCGTCTTCTAAAATCCTCCCACTCCTTAAGGTTATAAAAGCTTTGGCATTTTCAAACTGAGGGTTCTTAGGAGGTGGGGGAATTTGTTGTGGAGGATAACCCGATGGCTGATTTCTAGGATTTGCAACCGATTGACTCGGTAATTTCCCTACTTCTCTCCTCGCATTGGTTTCGACTAGCAGCCCTATTTGGATTTCTAATATGGAAATGCACTGTTGTTGATTTAAGATCAGCTGCTGAAGCTGCATGAATTGATCATCTGCTGTACGAGTTTGATGAGGTTATGGGTAAGCCTGATACGGTTGAGTCGGTTGATTCCTAGGGTACATCTGCTGGAATTGACTCTACACTTATGGTCTCTGAAATTGCTGGGCCATGGGGTTAGACGGGTGGTACTGCTGGGACTGTGTGTAGGTTTGACATGACTGAGCCGGTTTAGTCCCAGGGTAATCATTGTACTCCTAGTGACTCTAGGCTTTAGACCATTGAGAGTGCATATCTAGCAAGGTGGTTTCTTGGGCTTGGGCCCTATAAGTGAAGTTGGGCTGATTTTCCCACCTAGGGTTATATGGGCAAAAGAATGGGTTAACAATGGGTTGGAAAAATCTGTTAACTGCATGTACTTGCTCTGGAATGAATGGTTGACATGGAATCGCCGCAGGGCACTTGCTAACATGATGGGTCGCGCTTGCACAAATGGAACATGTTGGATAGGATGACAAGGTTGGGTATGGGCCACTTTGTTGATGAAATGCAAGGACTTGATCAAGTCTTTGGGCCAACCCATTAATCTTACGCAGTTGTTGAGACACAGGGTTCCAATCTATTAGTGGCTCAAGTTGGAAGTAGTTTCACATTCCACAAACTTTGGTCATTGAATTCATTTAATTTTATTTTTTTAACCCCCCTTTTTCTTCTTTTTTTTTTGAAATTTGAAATTTAAATTTTGAATTTTAATTTATAATTTAGATTTTGAAATTTAAATTCTGCAATTTAAACTCGAATTTGAATTTTTAAATTTTTGATCTTCTCTTTTTGTTGTTTTCTTTTCTTTTTTTATTTTTTTATTTGGGCTGAATTGCACCTTGTAATGGGACATCAAACCTCTGGTCCAAATCAGTATTTGGGGCTGAGAACTAGACCCCTTACTGAACCACAATTTTGGTCCAACTAGTTTGGACCAAAGCTGGGTCAAACTGGCCCTAGGGTTTGGCGTCAATAGCAAGAACAATTCAAGAACATGATCTAAAAATAATTATGGCTGATAAAAGACAATCAACAATCAGCAATCAATCATAATAGTGTGATGTTCGTGTGGCTGCAAACCTGCAAGAAAGAGGCTAGTCACAGTTTGTAGATTTGTTTTCTGCAAATCGTAGATTGTAGATCTTCTATCTGCGCAAATGTCTTTTTCTCCTCCACGCGAACCAGCACTTCTTAAAATGAGTAGAATGATACAGCAGGATGCGCAAATTCTTGGCACCAATAAAAGATTTCGATCTCCACCATACGAACAACCCATAATTCAAGAAATAAATATAGAACATTTCTATAATTATTACAGAAAAATAAAAAGGTTAATTTTAGATCATTCGCCCATAGCTGAGAACTGAATTCTCAGAGAAAACCCTAATCTGTGCAAATCAAGTAGAACTGATTCTGCATATTTGCGCGGGTTCATATCAGATCTGATTTTGGTTCAAGAATGTGAACCAGGCTCTGATACCATTGAAGGGATAGGAGATCCATCATATGGATGGCCGAACCCTGCAGGAAGGTTGGGCAAATTTTCAAAAATTTCTTTCTCCCATCCGGGAATCGTATTCCCTAATTTAGAAAACTGCATTTTCAATGGTCATTCTTGAATCAAAATCGAACCAGATCTCAAACCAAAAGGGAAGAGAGGGATATACCTGATACGAAATAACAGCAACTCCCAACATAGGTGTTCATGCCTAAAGAGAAGATCAAAACCTGCCTCCATTGAAGACGACACAGCATATGGTGAGGCAAGATCAACAGGATGGTTCTTCAGCAAGAATCGAACAAGGGCTTGTGAGCACGACTTTGAATTGTTTCTTCCAGAAAGAAACCAAAGGGATGAGAGATCCATCCTATGGACGCCCAAAAGATTGCGGAATAAGGGGCGAATTTCAAAAATTTTTCTCTCCATCAACTGGGAATCGTATTCCCCATTTAGAAAATCATATTTTCAAGGATCAATTCTGAACCATAAACTGAACCAGATCTGAACGAAAAAGGAGTGGGAAGGATTATACCTGATACGGAGAAGTAATATCTCCCAACGAAGGTGTTCACGCCCAAGGAAGGATCCAAAGACTGCTCCCACTGAAGATGGCACAGTGCAGGTGGAGCAGAATCAGCAGTGTTCTTCTCCAAGAACTCTGTCCTTCGCAAGAATCAGCAAGATGGTACGTGAGCACAGCTTCCTTTCAATCCTTTCTCAAAGGACTGATGTCAAGATCCAATCTTGACTTCTCCCACTAGTGGAGATCGAACTGGAAAACAGGGCGGCAAGAACAGGGAGGCAGCAAGAGAGTATTTGTAGGGAGCAGAATTCTCTCTTCTTGATTTCAGCACTAGAGAAAAAACCTGATGGTCTGTGTGTATTTTAGGCTGCCGCCCCCTTCTTCTTTTATAATCTTAAAGGGATCAGCTCCTAATCAGATTAGGAGTTGCTAATCCAAATCACATTTGGGTTAGAAGTCCCTTTAAGTGATAAGGGATAATCCTTATCTTATCTGGAGATCAGATCAGCCATCTCCTAATCTAATTAAGAGGTTTCCAGATCTAAATCTTATTTAGATCTTGGACTCTCTAAGTGGATAGGGTCTAAGCCCAATCCTATTAGCTGATCCACTTCAGATTTCGCCCCTTTATTAACTAAATAAACAGCCCAGTTTGAAATGGGCTTTAGGCCCATTAAGCTTATGTGCTCACTTAACCCTCTTAACTGCTGCCCAGTTGGGATTCTTTGTATGGTGTGGGACCCAAGCATTGATCTACACATCAGCCACATGGGTTCGGCCCAGCCTTTGTTACAAGGCCTAGCCAAATACACTATTATGGATAGTGTACCCCCTAAAACAAATCATATGGTCTCTATGGGCCCAACACTTACCCTATGTGGTCTCTGAGCCAAGCCACCTTGTAACACCCAGGGACAGTGGGCAGATGCAAGATTAGCCAATCAGGTATTATTCTCAATGGTCTTACACTTAACCTCTCAGCCCATAATGATCATACACCGCCCGACAAGAGAGGACCTCTCCCTCGGCTGCAAGGAACAGTGTTGTACTCTCCACTCATATGGATCCCGGGAATTAAAACCTTCTTGCAAACATTTTAGAAACCATAATATATATACTTTTATATTCTATATAAAATATATTTTTGCAAAACAAATTTCAACGATTGAAATCGGCTGCCAGCAGTCTGGGTTTCCATCAGTGAAAGTGCAACCCCGATCATTACCTTTGTCCGACAAAGGGGCTGATCCTATCACTATGATCACCCACTGAGATGAATTCTCAGACTATCCCAACATACCCAGATTTTGACCCCCGCTAAGGATCTCACTGATTGGTACATCAAAGATAGCCCAATCCGGCACCTAGTGCAGTATCATAATCGAGTCTAGGGGTCGGGTGTAACTTTCCAATTTTGCCCATCAATCTCCAAGGTCAAGGGCAATACTAGAAATCTGGTCCAGATCAAAGATTCAATTAATCCTACACTATATGTGCCTAGGGTCTCACCCTGGCAACTGAGATAGGCCACCCCAACCGACTTGGTGGCACTACAGTGTCAGTCTTGTCAGGATAGGTCTCCCTAGATCGACCCACTGGCTGTGAACACTCTAAACTAACACGAGTCTCATTAAGTGTCTAGTTTAAGGGTATTACACAGAAACATACCAAGGGAACATGAATCAAATATGCACTTTTATTCATTTACAATAAACTTATAAAGTACATCATTCTGATTGAAGCTAAGGGCATACAACTGTCTAACAGAAACAATATCAAGAACATTTCTTGATGAGTTCCAAGGTGGAAATCGAACTGGGTAGGGGTGGCAAGAACTGGGGAAGTTTATTGTAGGTTGTTGAGTGTGTGTAAACTGAGGAATTCGCCCCCTAATTATAGCCTACTTTGGCTCATACTCCTAATCCAATTAGGAGAGAGTTTCTTGATCCAAGTCTGATATTTTGATTTGGACTCTTAAATGGATAAGACTTATCTTATCCTTCAGCTAATCCTGATCTGGTTATAAATCAGATTTCGACCCCTTTTAATTAACTAACTTAAGCCCAGTTCAAAATGGGCTTTAGGCTCATTGAGTCATGTAGCTCACTTACCCTTTAATATGCTAGCTAACTTGGCTATATTTGGATGGTGTGGGAACCTAGCATTGATCTACACATTAGTCACATGGGTTCAACCCAACCTCTGTTATAAGGCCTGGCCAAATTCACTATATGACACAGTGAACCCCTGAGTCCATCACCATGGGCTCTTAATGGGTCCAAGGACTGTGGGAAGATGCAAGATTAGCCCAGCAGGTATTACCCTCAATTGCCTTACACTTAACCTCTTAGCCCTTAATGATCAAACACTGCCCGACAAGAGAGGACCTCTCCCTCGGCTATAAGGTACAGTGCTACACTCTCTACTCACATGGATCCCAAGAATTAAAACCTTTTGCAAACAATTTGAAACTATATATATATATATTTCAAAACAAATTTCAAACACATTTGAAATCCATGACCGTCAGTTTAGGTTTCCATCAGAGAGAGTGCATTCCCTGATCATTCACCTTGTTCGGCAAAGGGGTTGATCCTGTCCCTATGTTCACCCACTCATGTGAATTCTCGGACTGCCCCAACATACTCAGGTTTTGAATGGTGTCTAACTCAATGGTGAACATTTGACTATTAGATGAGTTTCCATTTTTCGTCGGCAAATCGAAGAGCCCCAGATACTAGCTTGCGACAACCCCTGAGAACTCCAAGGATGGCGAGAAAGCAAAGGCGATTCCATGGCTACTAACATTAGTCGCCCTGCAAACCATAGTGAACACGAATGGGGTAGAAAAGGAGAGAGACCTAGAATACTCAACTGAAGAAGATTTATTAAATTCCAAAGGAATTGGATAGAAAGCATGGTCTATTATTTGCTTGGACGTGTTGGTTAACTGCATAATACCATTGGGATGGATAACATTGGTTTAATCCAGGCGTAGATTGGCTCCTTGGAAGCCATTATAGATGAAACTGCCATTTTCCTGGGCTAAGGCTTTGACATTCATAGAAGGTTTTGTCTTCCCATTCATATACTCCAAGTATCTTCATCAAAGCCTTTTAATTAACTTGGATGAATAGTTGTTTATTATTGTGCCTGCACCATTTCTACTTGTGTTTTTTTCCCTGTGTTCTCATGTAGTCCTCTCTGTGTACCTGTAGATCTAGCTGATGTTTGGGCACCCATGGCTGGTGTTTGCCCTAGTGCCATTGAGTTGAATGCAAGGTCTGTGGGGTTGGGAAGGGTGAGGATGAAAACAAGGGTAGAATACTAGGCCTAGTGTTCAACAACTTGACTGCTTTGTTAGGAGAAGAGGAAAGGCTTAGTGGTGAAGACAATGGGAAGCTATGGTTTGGACTATTTGGGAAGAAAGGAAGGGAAGAATTTTCAATGATAAAAGTAGGAATGAGGCGGAAATCATAGATTTAGTCAGTAGTTGTTTTGGGCAATTTTGTGATCTCTTGTTTGGAGTGGTTGTAGCCTTTATATGTTTTCCTTAACAAAATTACTTTTTACTGATAAAAAAACGGCACATATGCAGTCCTATTCCAAAAGTCCTTCATTTCTTAATGATCTCCTGAACTAAGGCCCCTGGAATAGTTGCCAATTCACCTTAGAAAAAAGGTGAGAGGGAACCTGTTTTGAGACTAGAAAGGTAGAGAAGAGCAAGAACCCTAAATCTTACATGGTTAGAGGTGAAACTTGTGCAAGTTTTTAATTTTATAAATTAGCAACCTCACCATGATTAAAGCTCAGTTTTGTACTACATTCATTTGATTTGGAAATCAAGTCAAGACGTTGCCGTTGCATTATGTTTCTTTCCATTGAGTTCACCTATGGCTTAACCTGAAAGAAGGAGTAAGTATTTATGCAAAGTTAAATAAATAGATACAGTCTATGACCTTCCATTCTTGCTTAGGGAAGGAGCAAAGGCAAAATACTGCTAGTGGAGTTGTTATCTACTCAAATTATGAAATTTTATATCTGGTTTTTATTTATTCATTGTTTAACATCAACTTGATCAACCGCCAGATGGAAGAGTTTATTAAAGTTGGCATTGAACGGTTCTAGGCTCCAAAGGCTATTTCCACTCTAGTAAGTCTGTAAGTTTTCTCAAGGTTTATCCATTCTATGTATTTCTCATGCTTGAAAAAAGTTCTTTGTGCTAAGTATTTCTTGTTGATTAGAACTGCTTGTTCTTCACAATGAATATATACCGCAATTACATGCCCCACTTCATTATATGGCCAATTTTCTTTATTTATAGAACCATCTCTCTAATTCTATTATTTAAAGAAACCATAATGATGTCGCGCGATCTAGATCTTCTTACGTGTCAAATGACTCGGACTCTGATTCGGATAGTACTTGTCAAGCCGAGCTGTGCTAGGTCGAGTTGGTTCTATTCTACAAGAGGAAGAGTTAGAGTGTCAGGGTTGTCTTTACCTGGGGTGGGCACTCCAATGCTTAAGTCAGAGAGTGTTTGACAGTCTCTAGAGAATGAAATAGCTTGAGAGTTTGACATCTTGTAATCGCGCATACCTCCACAGATAGAAATGAGTGCCTTATATAGGCATCAATGGTCTGATCCCTCTTACAATGGGTCTCATATTCTCACAGAGCTGTTTCCGCTTAGTTAGGTGAGTTATTACGTCAATTACGAGATCTACGTGGGGGTTATGATCTGCCCGAGTAATTCTGAGGTGTGCAGTGCGATAGGCTGATCTAATGGTCGAGGCATTAATGTTCCAGAGATCCTGTGCTGGTAACGTATCTTTGGGACAAGTCAGCAGGCTCGCCTAGCAGGTCTCCATCGGTTCCTACAGCTCGATCGATCTCTAAGAGCATGTCGCTACAAGTTGGGGAACCTGTCAGCCCAACCCAACTGAGGTAGAGGTCGTTCTGGGCAAGGTGCTTCAAGCTAACTTGCTGAACTAGTTCACTTACTTAGCACCGAGGTGTCACTTGAAGGCCACATGTCGCAATGTGATTCGGAGGACCACATTACCCCTCATTAATTGCCCCCACTCCTGAGCCTACATTAGTTAGGCGAAGGGAGTAGCTCTCGGTAAGTAATTGGTTTGACTGAATCGTAGGTCGCCTGAATTGCTTTCTTGATCCAGTCTGAGATTTGGCAGTGACCGCTCTCCGCCAGAGTACAGAGCCGTGCAAGTAATTTAGTAAGGAATACAAAATCATTCCCACGAGGAATGAATTATTTAACCACCTATTAATTTCTTCTCAACATGTTTAAAACAATAATCAATTGGGTTTCGAATTAAAGAATTTAAACTAACAATACTGATTAAAGAAATTAAATGACAAAAAGCACTAGTTGATCTTTCTCAAGAGTCGATTAGCTAAACCTATGTTCAATTAAATGGAATTACAATCAATGAATTCCCATTCTTTCAATTGAAATCCTCTTTGCATAAACACAAGCTATTAATACACCTACAAGGAAATCCTACCAACAAATGATATTTCTACATAATTATTGGTCAAATAAGGGTTATTAGTTCCACCTCAATTATCATTTCTCAACGAATAATCTTGATTAAAGAATGAATCATTGGTGATCAATCAATGATAAGTAATAAGCACAAATAACACGATATAACAAGAACCTCATCGATTTTATTAATGAATGAAAATCAATGCATGATCAAGTATTAATCCCTAACAATAGAAACTTAGCCCCTCATGATGTAATTAAGAACAAGAAACATCCCAATATCAAGAGTAAACATGATGTTACAAGGGAAAAAGAAAGTATCTTAAAACCGATCTCTCAATCTTGGCTTAAGAATCTTCAATCTTGTCTCCACCCCTTATTTTCTTGTGTTTTCCCTTTTTTTTCTCTTTGAATTGAGTGTGCTTTGTCCAAAAGATCTTCTCCTCCTCTCTTCTTCTCCTGTTTTTTTCTTCAAGGATCCGAACCCAAATTCTTTCTTTTTCTTTTATTTTTATACCTTTCCTCTTCAGCCTCCCTTTCTTCTCTAAAGCTAGCCGCCTTTGGAGCCTCCCCTAGGGCTGTGGACTGGGCTGCTGTTCTTAGTGGGCCGAACTACAGTTGGGCTGTTCTCCTTGATGGGTAGAACTGCAGTTCTCCATAAGGTTTCGGTTGGGCTGCAATTGAGTGTAGAGCTTTGCACTTTAGTCCTTGATCTTTATCAGATTGTCCCAAATTGGCCCAGAACTTTCATCTTTGATGATTAGTTACTTGAAAAGGGACAAAACATCTGAATGCATTAAATTGACTCATAAATACCCAAATTAACCATAGAATCTCAACAATTAAGCCTAAAACACCCCAAATTCTTATGAATAACTTAAGCTTATCAGGTAGAACCACATCGGATTTCAAATTTCAAACTTGAAAAAGAGGTGCCCAAAATTTTGAATTCAAAATTTCCCATGCATGGTGCCCTTGTTCCAACCGTTGATTTGCTATCAATGTATCTTAGTTGTTCGCCCTTCTGCCTAGTGGATTATAAGTATGGGGTCCCCATTAAGGTACCCACTTACACTGTTTTTGGAGTTTTCTGGGTTGGTGTCCGATCTGAGGAGGTTGCGGTCGAAGTGTTGTTCTCAGTTCGCTTATCAAGGTTTTGTCAGTTGTCAGTGATGATCTTCTCAGTTCTTTTTCCAATAAGAAGTCTACTTTTACCAATGTGTTTCAATTCCTAAGGAAGTAAGTTACCCGATCATAGGTGGGGCGAGGAGGTGGTGTGTCCAGATGCACGTCGTTAAACACTTCGGAACATAGTTTAAACATTTATAATTTTTTCGTTTTCACAACAACTATAAATGTAGTAAATGGTGAGAATGGGTCCTATCCACAGGGAAGCAAGGGAAAAATAATTACGTACTTAGATCCGGGAGAAGAGAACGCAAGTGGGAGTTGCAGAAATAAAAAATAATAATTAGTTAAAAGAATGGAATTCATTAAAACCAAATTTGAACAGTACTGAGAATAACAAGTGCAGAAAATTAAAAAAATAACATAAACAACTAAATAAAAGAAACAAAATAAAAATGTTTGAGAATCTGATCAGAGGTAGCGGTTTCCAGATCTCTCCTTCCACCCTTGAACTTCTCGATCTAGGCCTTCCGTCTTACTTGACCAAATTTCAGATCTACAGAAAATGAATAAAACACAAATTAAATCTAATAAAAGTAAATTTGTAGGAAGGAAAAATTAAACTAGAAATTAAAGAGCTGAAAGCAATTCTAAAACTGAAGAAAATATGGTTGGGATTCAAATCCAAATGTGGTAGTAGTGGTGTTGGTGAACTACAAGTAGGAACCCCTCCTCTTGCTTGGGCGTCCTCCTCTTCCTCTACCCTTGAACTTTTCAAGATTAGCCTTCCTTCTTACCTAGGTGAATTGACCAACCCCTTCTATAGGGCCATTAGGACCCTTTTTATAGAGAATGGTAGACACAACTGGAAATAGGGAGAAAGATGGGGGCGGTAGCTCGGTTTTAGCAAAGTTAGGGAAGCCCTAGGGTTTCTAATGATGGCTAAGATGGTTTTGGTGTGATTTTATGGATGAAAATAAAAGGAGAGGGTGCCCAATATTATGTAGGGCTGAGATTTGGGCACCCAGAAATGGAGGGTGTAGATTTGAACATCTAGGGTTAAAGGGTTAAGATTAAAAGAATAGGTGGTGCCCTAGATTGAATGGTTGGGATAGAAGATGGAGGGAGTGGCTGCGATTCAATAGTAGGGGAGCTGAATGGTGAGGACTAGTAGAATAGGTGGTGCCCTAGGGTTTAAAAACTATAAAGGAGAGCCCTAATATGAGTGGTTGAGATTAAAAGAGGTGGAGGGTGGAGATTAAACACCTAGGGTTGGCTAGGATTTTCTAAGAGTGAAAAGATTAGGTTAAAAAGGCTCCTTAGGGTTTGCTAAGGAGAGGGGAGCATGGTAATACAATAGGATGGGCCCCAACTGGTTTTAGCAGATAGGAGGTGCCCTATTGTCCTCAGTTCTTTACAAAAACACCCCCTCTCTCTGCTGGTCTTCACACCAGCTTCCCAAAAACTGCACTTCAGCCTAGAAAGCTTCCTAGTTTTCAACATAATTTGCACAGAGACCCTCAGAGGTCACATAATTGATTTTAACTGGGAAAATGGTACACTTTGACTATTCTACGGCCAAAAACACCCCTGAATTGATGCCCTTAAGGCATCAAAATGCAGGGTTATCAGGAGAAGAGTTCCTTAGGAGAGGATTCTCAAGGGGAGATCTATTTTGAATCTTTGATAGGGATGAGAGAAGAAGTCCAACTAGCAAAGTCCATTTTTGGTCCAACTGCTCTTTCTGGGTTGGCTGGAGCATGAGTATAGTTTGATAGAGTGAATGTCGAGTTTTCAATGTAGAGTTCGATGAAGAGACGGTAGCCGTGGTTAAGGATTTTGTTCGATGGAAGGCTAAAGTAGAAAACCTTTTGACTGAGCCTATGCTTATACCGGTCGACCTGGGTGACATAGGTACGTTGGCCTTCAAGTTCTTTGTATTTGCTTTTGGTACAGATAATTTCCTTTAGCTCGGCTAATCTCTATTTTCCCTTTTTCAAATATGGCGAGTATGGAGTCAATGTTGGTGACATCCAAGAAGAAGGCTTCATGGAAGAAGCAAGGGGCTGATCGTCACTCATCAATGGAGGCGACCTCGGCTAGTGTCGAGGTAATGTCATGGTCATATGCTCCTCTTGTCATTGAACTCAAGGGAGGTGGTGACCCAATGAGTACCGATCAGTACTCTATAGGTCCTGCCTTCTCTCAACCTCAAGTCAGCTAAGAGGAGCATGAGGCCGGCCCATACAGCTCGAATATTCCTTGCTTCATTCCTCGTGTTGATGTCTCTGTGCTCAACTATGTAACCAATCCCTACATAGCTCTTTCAAAGTTTCTGTCTTTTTCTTTTGTGATTCACATTTTGATCACGCCTTTCTTCCTTTTGGTATGCGAACACCATTGGGAAGGTGTAATTGGATTAGGTCGTTGGGGCCAGAAGGAGAGGAGCGAGCTGCAAGCCATTGTTAACCCACTGCAAGCCCAGATGCGTGACATCCAGCTCAACGTGGAGGAAGACCTTTAGCAGTTCATCGAACTGAGTGGGAAAATGCAGCGTGAGCTGGCTGAGGCCTGAGAGACTATTGCCACCCAGGAGCGCCAACTAGAGGAGAGGTGGGCCAAATATACTGAAGACATCTGCCTAGCCGAGGTGGCAGCTATCAATCATTTCCGTGCATCTTCTGAGTACGGAAAGGAAAAGGTGAAGAATACTATCCCTTTGATGAAGAAGGGCTTTAAGCTCTACCACTGCTATTTAAAGATGTTGCACCCCAACTTCAACTTTGGCACCCTCTCTGTGAATGACATGCCAAATGAGCTCACTGTGCAAGTTGATAGGGAGCCCTTGATTCCCGAGGAGGGTGGAAAGGCAGATTGTAGAGAGGGTGAGGAGGGTGACGGAATCAATGATGAGCTGTAGGGTGGAGATGAGGTGTAGGTCGGCCTGTCTGATGAATTCTCTTTTTTTGGTGTTCCCGAGAGCCTACTTGCTCTTGTAAGTTGATCTCTTGGGCCTACATGCCCTAAATACTTGAACTTATTGATGCTAATTTTTTTTGCATACATGTATTTTGGCCATTGGCCTTTTTGTTGAATGGAACTTAGTTCTTCATATCTGGTACCTTCTTTTGGATGATACTCTTTTCATGTTTATCTATTTTTTAGCTTGGTCGAACTGTCTCTAAGTCAGTCAGGTGCCTTAGTGTTAGATTTCTCTTTAGATTTTCTTTTGGCCAACCTGTCGAGAGGTTGGCCTGAATGCCTTAGTAAATTTTGTGAATTCATAGTTATTGCTCAGAACTTATCTTCTTTGTCTCCTTCTAGCCGAGCTATTGTTGGGAGGTTGGCCTAGATGCCTTGGCGAAATTCACAAGTTTTTGGATGTAGCTCAGAACACCTCTTTTCAAAGGTAGTACCTTCTCAATTTGTCTATGCTCCACTTACGGGGTACCACCTTCCCCTCTAGTGTTTTGAGCTCGTATGCATTTCCACCTATTACTTTGGATACTCTATAAGGGCCTCCCCAGTTTAGGCTTAGCTTTCCCACACCGGGCTCAAGTACCCTAACTTTTCTGAGTACTAAGTCACCATTACTGAATTGACATTTCTTGACTTGGGCATTATAGTACCGAGCCACTCACTATTGGTATGCTGTAGTCCGAATGTAGGCCAGGTCTTTGACTTCTTTTATTAGGTCAAGGTTGGTCCGCAGGTCTTCCTCATTGAATGTCTTGGACCGTAAGGTCGACACTTCTATTTCTATCGGAATTGTGATTTCAGTCTTATATGTCAGGTTAAAGGGCGTTTCACCTATCGTCGTCTTAATGGTCATTTGGTAGGCCCATAACACACTGGGCAGCTCATCCACCCACAAACCTTTAGCTTGGGAAAGCTGAGCTTTAAAGCCACAAAGGATTGCCTTGTTAGTTACCTTAGCCTCACCGTTATCCTGGGGATGGGCGACTGAGGTGAAGTTCTACCTTTTACCCATTTTTGTGCACCGGTTTTGAAACTTAATGTCTTCATACTATTTTCCATTGTCTATGATCAAGACCTTAGGTAACCCAAGTCTACAAATGATTCTCTTCCAAAAGAAATTTTGTACGTTCCAAGTTATGATTGTAACTAATGGCTCGACCTCTACCTATTTCAAGAAGTAGTCAACTACGACCACTAAAAATCCCTTGTCCAGTTTCTGGTAGGAAGGGGCCCAGTATGTTGATACCCCACTATGCAAACAGGCACAAGTTGGTAAGGTACTTCAGGTCGGTCATTGGTTAGTGCAAGATGTTGGCATATCGCTGGCACTTGTCACATTTCTATACCATTTCGATCACAACTGCTTTCATTGTGGGCCAGTAGTACCCTTGTCGTAAAGCCTTTTGAGAGAGGACTTTGCCCCCAAGTGTCCTCAATAAAGTCCTTCATGAATTTCATGCAGTACTTGGTTTGCCTCAGCTTGGCGTAGGCAGCACAGGTATGGTAGTTGAAGGAATGAGAGATCCATCCTATGGATGCCCAAAGAATGCAGAATAAGGGGCGAATTTCAAAAAACTTTTCTCTCCCTTCAACTGGGAATCACATTCCCTATTTAGAAAATCATATTTTCAAAGATCAATCTTTAACCTTAAACTGAACCAGATCTGAACCAAAAGGAATGGGAGAGAATAATACCTAAAACGGAGAAGTAATATCTCCCAACGAAGGGGTTCACACCCAAGGAAGGATCCAAAGACTGCTCTCACTGAAGATGGCGCAGTGAAGGATGGAGAAGAATCAACAACGTTCTTCAAAAGAACTTGACCCTTCGCAAGAATCAACTAGGCGGCTTGTGAGTACAGCTCCAACCAATCTTTTCCCAAAAGATTGAGATCAAGATCAAATCTTGATTCCTCCCAAGAATTGGAGATCGAACGGAAGGAATGGCAATGGCAGGAAGGTGGCGGCGGGAGAGAATTCGTAGTATGCAGGAAATCTCTCAATCTCTCTTTCTTTAAGAGAAGAATGCTGTTGATTATGTAAAAGGCTGCCGCCCCCTTCCCCGTTTATAATCTCAAAGGGATCAGCTCCTAATCAGATTAGGAGTTGCTAATCCAAATCATATTTGGGTTAGAAGTCCCTTAGTGATAAGGGCTAATCCTTATCTTATCTGCAGATCAGATCAGCTATCTCCTAATAAAATTAGGAGGTTTCCAGATCTAAATCTCATTTAGATCTTGGACTCTCTGAGTGGATAGGGTCTAAGCCCAATCCTTTTAGCTGACCCACTTCAGAATTTGCCCCCTTTAAATGACTGATCAAATCAGCCTAGTTCGTAATGGGCTTAAGGCCCATTTAAGGTTATGTACTCAAAAAGCCTTCCAAACTGCTGCCCAGTTGGGCTTCCTTGTACGGCGTGGGACCCAAGCATTGATCTACACATCAACCACATGGGTTCGGCCCAGCCTTTGTTACAAGGCCTGGCCGAATGCACTACTGAAGACAGTGTACCCCTTGAAACCCATCAAATGGGCTCTATGAGCCCAACACTTACACTAAGTGGTCCCTGGGCCAAGCCACCTTGTAACACCTAGGGACTGTGGGCAGATGCAAGATTAGCCCATCAGGCGTTATCCTCAATGGTCTTACACTTAACCTCTTCAGCCCATAATGATCATACACTGCCCGACAAGAGAGGACTTCTCCCTCGGCTGCAAGGAACAGTGTTGCTCTCTCTACTTATATGGATCCCGGGAATTAAAACCTTTTGCAAACCTTTTAGAAACCATAATATATATACTTTTATATCTCATATAAAATATACTTTGCAAAAAACAAATCTCAACGATTGAAATTGGTTGCCGGCAGTCTTGGTTTCCATCAGTGAGAGTGCATCCCTGATCATTACCTTTGTCCGACAAAGGGGCTGATCCTGTCACTATGATCACCCACTCAGATGAATTCTCAGACTATCCCAACATACCCAGGTTTTGACCCCCGCTAAGGATCTCACTGATTGGTATATCAAAGATAGTCCAATTCGACAACTAGTGCAGTATCATAATCGAGTCTACGGGTCGGGTGTAACTTTCTAGTTTTTCCCATCATTCTCCAAGGTCCAGGGCAATACTGGAAATCTGGTCCAGTTCAAAGATTCAATTAATCCTACACTGTATGTGTCTAGGGTCTTACCCTGGCAGCTGAGACAGGCCACCCCAACTGACTTGGTGGCACCACAATGTCAGCCTTGTTAGGATAGGTCTCCCCAGACCGACCCACTGGCTGTGAACATTCTAAACTAACACGAGTCTCATTAAGTGTCTAGTTTAAGGGTATTACACAGAAACATACCAAGGGAACATGAACCAAATACGTATCTTTATTCATTTTACAATAAACTCATAAAGTACATCATTCTGATTGAAGCTAAGGGCATACAAAACTATCTAACAGTAGTGTAAAAGATCTTCTGTATAACTGCTCACCCATGATCACGTAGCGAGCTGCTTGTCGTTCTATTCTCTGAGTTGTGTTGTGTTCCTCTGGCAGTATTCATTAGCGTAGGTTGTTTACGAGTGGGTCTATCCAGCTCAGCTCTGCTGCCGTCACATGGACGACCTCTTCTATTGCCCTTTCTATGGATGGACCGGATAAGTCTTCAATGTAGACCATCCTCTTCCTCAAATCGATTGCACCGGCCAACCTAGAGAGAACGTTAGTCTCAGTGTTTTCCGATCTTGGAATCTATTGGAGGTACCAAGAGTGGAATCTAGGAAGGAGTTCCCTTACCATGGCCAGGTAGGCCAACATGGCAGGCTCCCGAGCCTGATATTTTCCATTCACTTGGTTTACTACAAGTTGTAAGTCGCTGCAAACCACGAGATGTTTGGCCCCGACTTCCTTTTCTAGTGACTGCCCAGTTATAAGTGCCTCGTACTTGGCCACGTTGTTTGAAGCTCAAAATAAAAGCCGGAGTGTGTATTCCAGTTTTACTTTGCTAGGTCCATAGAGGATTAACCCAGCTTTGCTTCCGCTTTGGTTGGACGAGTCATCCACATGGAGTATCCAAGGCTCCTTGTCCCAAGCTGGGGCAGGTTTCGCACTAGTTGAGGCCTTCGGTGTGGTTGCCGGTTCGAAAACATCAGGGGTTGGCGAGCTGAAGGTACACTCAGTGATGAAGTCGGCCAGGACAGTGCCTTTATTACTGGTCGTGACTCATATCGGATATCATATTCATTGAGCTCGATTGCCCACTTTGTAAGTTTCCCCGAGATGTTGAGCTTATGAAGGATTTGCCTCAGAGGTTGGTCGGTCAGGACAACGATAGTGTGAGCCTGGAAGTAGGGTCTTAGCTTTCGAGCTGCTAACACTAGGGAAAAAGCCAATTTTTCTATGTTGGGTACCTCGTCTCGACAACATGCAGGACTTTACTTACATAATAAATTGGGCTTTGTACTTTTCCTACTTCTCTAACTAGGACCAAGCTGACTACTTCATCACTCGCAGAGAGGTAGAGCTTAAGCTCACCCCCAATCTCAGGTGTGGTCAATAAGGGTGGTGAACTTAGATACCTTTTTTAGCTCATCAAAAGTGAGCTGACACTCTTTGGTCCATTTAATGTCTTGCTTCTTTTTCATTTCTTTAAAAAATGATAAACACTTCCTAGCTGATTTAGACATAAATAGCTTCTGGGTGGCTATTCGGCCAGCCAACTTTTGGACTTCTTTAACTGAGCTAGGAGGTTGCATGTCTAGTACTACCTAGATTTTTTCCAGGTTTGCTTCGATGCCACATCGACAAACAATGTATCCAAGGAACTTACCCGATGTCACCCCAATGACACACTTGCTCAGGTTGAGTTTTAAGTTGTATTTTCTCAAAACATTAAAAATGTGGTCCAGGTTGGCAATAAAATCATTTCAAAACTAAGTCCTAACAACCATATCATCTACGTAACATTCAACTTTATTTCCGATTAAATCTGAAAAAACATTGTCTACAAGTCGCTGGAAAGTTGCTCAAGCGTTTATTAATCCGATGGGTATGAGTTTATAGCAGTACAAGCCCATCTCGGTTACAACAACAGTTTTTTCTTCCTCATCTGGATACATTGAAATCTGGTTGTAGCCGGAGTAAGCATCCATGAACCTCAACAGCTTGAACCCTGAGGTTGCATCTACTAGGCGGTCAATCCTGGGGAGAGGGAAGTTGTCTTTCAGGTAGGCTCGATTCAAATCAGTATAGTTGATGGACATGCAACACTTGCCGTTGGCCTTTTTTACTAACACTAGATTTTGGGTCCAGCTCGAGTACTAGACTTCTTTCACGAATTCCATGGTGAGCAGCTTCCCTACTTCTTCATCAACTACTTTCCATCTCTCCGAGGTGAGGTTTCATTTCCTCTGGCGCATTGGTTTGACTATAGGGTCAACTTTTAGCTTGTGACTTATTATCTTAGGGTCTATTTCAAGCATTTCTAGTGCCGACCATGAAAAAATGTATAAGTTATTAAGTAGAAAACTTACCAAGTTGGAGTGCACTAGCTCTATTAGGTGAGGTCCTATTTGAACCGTCTTCTCCGGTTTGGTGTTTAAGACTAGCACTAGGACGGTTTCTTCTATCGGCTGAGCTCACTCGTTTGTGTTTTCTGGTGGTTGCTCCAAGTCGATGTTGACGAAAATCTTGCCTTTCACCTTCAGGGCGGCTACATAGCATTTGTGAGATGTACGACAGGGTTCAGATTCGGGATTTGCAAATGTTCCATGTTAATCTTCTTATGTACTCCTGATGTGTTTCATTAGGTTTTTGTATTACATTAAGCAAGCAGGTCATTGATTTAGAGAGTTTTTTGCTTGTCACGAAATGTGTGATAAATTGTTTAGTGAGTTACGAGGGGTTCAGCTGAAGCATCTTTGTGGCTAGTTGTTTTGCTTCCTTCTTTTTTGTCCATCATGCTTCCAGCTGGAGTGAGCTTATCTTCTTAGAGGTGCGATGAGCACATCTTCTGTGCCTCCTTTTGGTGCCTTCTGAGGAGCTGGTGGCCTCTGTCTCGATGGGAGTCGTAGCTCGGCTCTCCACTGAAAGATGGTTTTGATTTTGGTCGAGGACCGCATTGTCCATCGAAGGCTAGTTGTTAACTGGTTCAAGAACTCAGTTGGAGACCTGATTATGTATTGGGGCCGGATTCTAGTTACGGTTTAGGTTCAATCCAGCATTTTGTCGATGTTGTTGTCGGGGTGGTACTTGTTGGTTCTGATGGTGTCGGGGTTACTAGTATTGCTGATGTTGTTGTTGCCCCCTCATCATGATGGCAAACTTACTCTCCTAGAATCTGAGTTGGTTACTCATTCCCCATACACACTGCACTAGGTCATTGAACTGGCACACATCAACCCCAACAGGAGCCGCTATGGGCTCGATTGTAGGGGAAGGCACATTCATAGGTGTGAATGCAGGGTTCAAAGGGACACTGGTCTATCCTAAGGTTACTGATGGGACTTCTAGGATTGCCCCAAGCTGCCTAGTGACCTAATTGTTGTTGCTATTGGAAGGCTGGTTGTTTGATGATGCCATTAGTTTTTTAGTATCTTGTAAAATAGGGTTGAGTACTTAGCTATTGTATCAGATTTCCCATAGACGACACCAATTGATATCACGTGATCTAGCCCTTCTCGCATGTCAAATGACTCAGACTCTGATTCGGATAGTACCTTGTCAAGCCATGCTGGAGATGGCCAAGCTAGTTCTGCTCTACAAAAGGAAGAGTTAGAGTGCCTGGGTTATCTTTATCCGTGGTGGGCACTCCGGTTTAAGTCAAAGAGTGTTTGAGAGTCTTTAGAGAATGAAATAGCTTGAGAGTTTGTGACCTTGTAATTGTGTGTACCTCCACAGGTAGAAATGAGTGCCTTATATAAGCATCGATGGTCTAAGCCATCTTATAATGGGTCTCATCTTTTCATGGAGCCATTTCTGCTTAGTCAGGAGAGTTATTACATCAGGTACAAGATCTGTGCGGAGGTTACGATCTGCCCGAGTAACTCGAAGGCATGTGGTGCAATAGGCCGGTCTAACGATCGAGGCATTAATGCTCCGAAGATACTAGGCTGGTAACGTATCTTCGAGACAAGTCAGCAGGTTCATCTAGTAGGTTACCATTAATTCCTACAGCTCAGCCGATCTCTGAGATCAGGTCTTTACAAGGTGGGGAACTTGTCAGCTCGGTCGGGGTGAGGTGGATGTCATCCTGGGAGAGGTGCTTTAAGTTAACTTGCTGAACTAGTTCTCTTAGCACCGAGGTGTCACTTGAAGGCCACGTGTCGCAAGCCACTTGCCTAGTATACAATAAGGTACACAATATATTATGATCTTTGGATGTATGGAGGCCAAATAAGGATGTTTGTTGAATATACTTCTCATGATCTTTTTCTTCCTTTGTTCTTTGGTTTTATGCTTTTAATTTTCTCAACAACTTCTATAGTTCTCTTAGAATTTTATGGAAATAGAAAAAAATTATAACAGAAGTTTGGTCTTTTGACAAGAGAAACAATATGTATCTCATGAACATTAATTACCTCTCCAGTCACCAGTCACCACTACCAAGGTTAATATATAACATGGCCCACAGATTCAAACTAGGCTAGTCTCCTTCAGCCATACAAGGTTAACTCAAGGCACTAGCTTGATTCATTAGTCACAAAAATAATCTCCAATATTCTGAAACTCTTTGTTTTATCAGAATTTATCAAGGACAATAGAAGGCATTATCACTAAATAGAAAGCACCAAACCAAGACTTACAACCCAACTTAAAATTGTACCCCTTTTACCTATAAACCAATCAGTTTTGATATGGAGCTCCTAGGATTGGTGTCACTTATACATCAAGACTTACAACCAAGACAAGTAGTTGTTTTATTGGGTAATTAATTTTTGACTGTGTGAATAGATTAGACAGCTAGATCTAAGTAGGTTTTACACTTTTACTTCAATCGTAATTATCTAAACATGAGAGAGAGAAAGAGAGAGAGATGATCTGCTGCATTCAACCCGTAATTAATGCACATGTTTATTTGTGGGTTGGCTTAAGCAATAAAATAATATGGAGAGACAAGAAAACAAAACCAGATTCTAGACAAGGCAGTATTGTTGTTTGTGCCTTCATCCAAACACTTATCATCATCATCCATGCATACAACTCAAAAGATAAATTATATTTATTCTTATGTTCTTACATGTTTTCATTATCTCCTCAACTTTTTCATGCCTAATATGTTTTCTTTCACTTGTCTAATGATTAATAAATCCCCTTAAGTTCTGTCCAGCCTAATATGTTTGGAAAGTTAAGCCTAAGTTTCAAGTAGCAAGTTAAAGGATTCATTGGCCTTTTTCTAGCTTGATTAGGTGTTAGACAGTGTATGCCCTTAGCTCCAATCAGATTGATGTACGTATGCATTTAATGTAAATGAATAAACGTACATAATTGATTCATGTTATATTTGGTATTTTTCTGTGTAATTACCATTAAACTAGACACTTATGAGACTTGTATTAGTTTAGATTGTTCTCAGCCGTTGGATAGACTTGGGGATGTTTATCCTACCAAGGTTGACACTAATGTGCTACCGAGTCAGTTGGGGTAGCTTGTCTCAGATGCCAAGGTTAGGCCCGAAGCACATGTAGTGTGTTTGTTTGAAACACTGAACCCGAACCAATTTCCAATTATGCCCTGGACCTTGGAGACTGGTGGGCAAAACTGAAAAGTTACACCTAACCCCTAAATTTGATTATGGTATTGCACTGGGTGTCGGATTAGGTTGTCTTTGATATGCCAATTAATAAGATCTTTCAGGGGTCAAAACCTAGGTATGTTGGGGCAGTTTGAGAATTCACTCAAGTGGGTGATCGTAGTGACAAGATCAGCCCCTTTGTCGGACAAAGTGAATGATCAAGACTGCACTCTCTCTGATGGAAACGAAAATTGTCGGTAGTCGATTTCAAATTTCTTTGAGATTCGTTTTTACAACATATTTTTATATGATAATATATATTATGTTTTAAGAAAAACGTTTGCAAAAGGTTTTAATTCCCGGGATCTATCCAACAGAGAGTGCAAGACTACACCTTGTAGTCGAGGGAGAGGTCCTCCCTTGTTAGGTAGTGTTTGATCATTAAGGGTTGAGAGGTTAAGTGTAAGACCATTTAGGGCTTTTATACTTAATGGGCTATATCTCACTTATGTCCATTGTCCTTGGACCTAATGACTATTTAGTGTAAATGTTGGGCCAATTAAGAACCCATAGTGATGGACTCAAGGGTTCACTGTGTCAACAGTGAATTCAACCAAGCTTTGTTGCAGAAGCTAGGCTGAACCCATATGGACTTTTGTGAAGTCATTTTTAAGGTCCCATGCCATAGAAAAAGAGGCAAGTTAGCCAGCAAATCATAAGGGACGTGAGCCACCTCATTAATGGGCCTAAAGCCCAAAGATTAACAGGATTAATCAGGATAGTCATGTGACATGGACGAATTTGTGTATGGATATGAGTTTCGATCAGCAGATAGGATAAGAGGATAAGTCTTATCCACTTAAAGAGTCCAGATCCAAATAAAGATTTGGATTAGGAGACTTCTAATTGGATTAGGAGAGCTGCTCTTTAAGGTCTATAAAAGGAGAGGGCGAACTGCTCCAGTTTACACAGATCACTACTCTCAATTCTCCCTCTCTCCTGCTCTTGCCGTCATACATACCCAATTTGTTCTCTACCTTTTGGACTGATAGAGATCAGTTCCTACCTCTGATTTTGCAAAAAAAAATAGATCAGATTTCGTGCTCATACTCCTTTGCTCGATCCAAGTTGTTGGATTGCAGTTCTTATTAAAGGATTACATTGTTGAACCTACTTCATCCTAAGCTGCGCCATCTTCAGTGGAAGCAAGTTTTGGTACCCTATTTGGGTGTAAACACATACTTTGGGAACTACACGTGTTGATTTCGTATCAGGTATTCCTCTCCCTTTCTTTTGGTTTCAGATTTAGTCCAATTTGGTTCAATAACGATTATCGAAAAATGGAGTTTTTCTAAAACTGGGAATACCATTCACAGAAGGGAGAAAATAATCTTTTGAAATTTTGCCCAACTATCTAGCATGGTTTGGCCTTGCATATGATGGATTTCCCTTCCTTTGGTGGTTTCAGAGCCAGGTTCAATATTGAACCAGATTTAGATAAGATCTGAAGCAGATCGAAACCAGTAGAATACTTATACTCGATATGCACAGTTGACAGTTTTTCTGAGAAGTCGATTCTCAGTTTTGGGCGATTTGATCTGAAATTAATTTTATAATAGTTTAGAATTGTTCTATTACTGTCTCTTGAATTTTATGGGCTATTGGTGTAAAGGAGATTGATAACTATGTATTTTGATGCCTTAAGGGCACTATTTCAGGGGTATTTTCGGCCTTAGAATAGTCAAAGTGTGCGATTTTCCCAGTTAAATTCAATGTTGTGACCTCTGAGGGTCTCTGTGCAAATTCTGTGGAAAATTGGGGAAGTTAAATGGCAGAAAATGCAGTTTTTGGGAAGCTTGTGTGAAATCTAGCTGCGAGAGGGGTGTTTTTGTGAAATACTAAAAATAGGAGAGCGCCTCCTATGTGCTAAACCTAGAATAGCGCCCCTCCTACTATATTAGCATGCTCCCCTCTCATTAGAAAACCTTAGGGCACCTTCTAGCTCATTCTTTTCATCCTTAGCAAACCCTAGCCGCCCCAAGCTAGTCAATCTCCACCTTCCATCCCTTCTAATCTCCACCATTCATTTTAGGGTACTCTCTTTTTAGATTTTTAACCCTAGGGCACCACCAAACTTCTAATCCTCAAATTCAGCCCCTAGTCATTAGATCTCAGCCCTCCATTCCATTTTCTATCTCATCCATCCACTCTAGAGCGCCACATACTCCATTTAATCTCCACCATTCAACCCTAGGCGCTTTAATCTCCTCCCTCCATTTCTCGGTGCCCAAATCCTATCCCTACATAATATTGGGCACCTTTCCTTCCCTTCTCAACCTTAGGATCAACCTAGAACCATCCTAACCATTCATTAGAAACCCTAGGGTGCCCATATCTTTTCTAAAGCCCAGCTGCCACCCCCTCTATCCCTCTAATCCCAATTGTCTCCATCCTTCTCTATAAAAAGGAACCAAGGGCTCCTAAGAAGGGGTTGGATTATGCCCCCAGGTAACACGGAAAACTGATCTTGAGAAATTCAAGTGTAGAGGAAGAGGAGAACGCCCAGGCAAGAGGATGGGTTCCTGCATGCAATTCGCCTAGCCACTACTACCACCTCTGGATTTGGATCCCAACCAGTTTACTTTAGTTTTAGATTTAAATTCCGTTCTTTAATTTCCAATTCTTAATTTTCCTTTCTGCAATTTACTTTTATCTAGTTTAATTTTTGTTTTCTTTTCTGCAAATCTAGGATTCGGCCAGGTAAGACGAAAGGCCTAGCTCGAGGAGTTCGAGGGTCAAAGGAGAGATCTGAAGACTACTACCTTTGACCGAGTTACAGACTTTTCATTTAGTTTCTTTTATTTATTTGTTTATTTATTATTTTGCACTTTTCACTTTCAGCATTGCTAGAATCTTATTTTAATGGGTTCCAGATTAATTAATGAAAGTTTTGTGTTTCTACAACTTCCCATCGTGTTAATTTGTCTGAATTAAAGTACGTAGTGATATTTCCCTTATTCCCTATGGATATGACCCCTTTCTCACCATTAACTGCGTTTATAGTTATTTTGAGAATCGAAAAAAATTACAAATATTAAAACTAGTGTTTTGAAATGGTTAACGACCTACTTCCGGATACACCAAGTTAATGGTGCCATTGCCGAGGAAGCAATGGAGAAAAATTTTTATTTGCTTTATCCGGATCTATTTTATTATTTTTTTTCGTTTGATTACTTGATTTGTAATCTCATTTTAATTCTTGTTTTTCTTTGATTTTGTAGGACATAATAGCGAAAGGTGGGGTACCGGAGAATTGTCGGACTATGGAAGAAAAAGAGAAGATAAGAGAAATTTGATTGTGTTTTAGGTGTAGTTGTCCCATTTTATTTTTGTTTTTATTTTCGATTTTTTTGGTAAAAATAGTTATTTTCAAATTTTTAATTAATTATTTTTAGATTTGATTTATATTTTTTTAGTATTATTTTTCTTTCGTTTTGTTTCTAGATCTATTTTTTTCTTTATTTTAATTTCTCGTTTGAATTTCTATTTTATTAGGTATGTTCTTTTTTTTTATTTTCAAATAAAAAAATTGTTCAGTTATTTTATTTTATTTTTATATTGCTGCATAATCTTTCTTTTTTTGTATCTTCAGTTTCATCTATTGAGTAGCTATTTTTTCTCTTGTTAAAATTTATTTTGGTAGTTGTTAATTTATTTTTAGCGTAATTAATTTTTTATTTTCTATTTGCAATTATTATTTGTTACTTTATTTAGCTCCCCTTTAATTAGTTATTTAATTGAATAATTAACTGTTAAATAGGAAATTGTTCAAATTTTTGAGTTTGAGTTTAAATTTCAAGTTTTAATTCAAATCTGAATTTGAATTTCAAATTTCAAAAATTAAATAAAAATAATAATAAATATATAAAAAAAAATTAATATTTTAAAATGTTTTGCATTTGCATTCCAACATTTAGGGTTTGATATGCTAGATCTTTTATCATTTAGGATTATTTAATTGCTGAAGTTACCATTGTTAGTTGTGAATGTGTTGGGTTTCCTTTTTATTATTTTAATTTATCCTTTTGCTTTTTTAGTTTGTTTTATTATAGTATGTTATATTGCTAAATTGCATATTAGAAATAAATGTTCATGCATTGTAATTAGTTGTGTTTGCCTTGTTTATTTTGTTTCTTTCTGTTAATCCATTTATGCGCAATCCAACTTAAATAAGATAAGGTGGGTTTTTCATCACACTTCCTTGGCCCAAAAATCACCACCCTTCACGTGTGGTTGACGCTAAACCCTAATTTAAAATTTGGATAGCAAGATCATTTTGGGAGCCTCACATTTGGTTTAAAAGTGTGCTGAATTTTAGGGAATCTTGTCTTTACTTTCCATAACCGACGGTTGATGTCTAAGGAAAAAGGTTAAACGGCAAAGCCTTAGCAGGTTTTGTGATTACTTAATTAGGTCCTTGCGAGAGCAAGGGGAGCCTCCCACATCCCCACCTCTTACCTAGCTAACCAAAGGAAGTGGTGTAATTCCAAGTGAACTTAAGAGGATTTACATTGGTTGGACCACTAGTTTAGGAAACTCTAGGTCAGCCTAGGTCGTGTGGTTGATTTGCTTGCATTTTTTTTTTAATTTAAAAAATCAAATTTGAATTTAATTTTTAGGAATTTAAGCTTCAAAATCTAAATTTGAATTTAAATTTTAAATAAAATATATATATTATCAAGAATTTCAAATTTCAAATTTGAGTTTAAATTGCATAATTTAATTTTCAAAATCTAAATTTGAAATTAAAATTCAAAATTTAAATTTCAAATTTCAAAAAAACAAAAAAGAAAAATGGGGTAAAACAAAATAAAATAAAATGAATTCAATGGCTGGAGTTTGTGGAATGAGAAACTACTTCCAACCTGAGCCATAGATAGATTGGAACCATGTGTCTTAACAAGTGTATAAGATTAATGGGATGGCCCAACGACTTGACCAAGTCCTTGCATGTTGTCAGCAATTTAGCCCATTCCGAACCTTGTCATCCTATCCAACATGTTCTATTTGTACAAGCCCAGCCCATCATGTTAGCCAGTGCCCTGTAGTGGTCCCATGTCAATCAATCATTCCAAACCAAGTACATGCGGCCAACAGATTTTTCCAATCCAATGCTAACCCGTTCTTTCGCCCACATAACCCCGGGTGGGAAAATCAGTCCAACTTCACTTATAGGGCCCAAGTCCAAGAAACTACCCTGCTAGATGTGCACTCTCAATGGTCTGAAGCCCAAACTCACTGTGAGTACAATGATTGCCCTAGAACTCAACCGGCTCAACCATGTCAAACCTATACACAGTCCCAACATTACCACCTATCTAACTCCATGGCCCAACAATTTCAAAGACCACAAGTGCAGAGTCAATTCCAGTAGATGTACCCTAGAAATCAACAGGTCCAACCTTATCAGGCTTACCCACAACCTCCTCAGACCCGTAAAGTTGATGACCAATTCATGTAGCTTCAACAACTGATTCTAAATCAGTAGCAGTCCATCGATAGATTAGAAAGCCAAATAGGACAGCTAGCTGAAGCCAAGGGGAGGAGATAAGTAGGGAAACTACCGAGTCAACCGATTGTGAATCCTAGAAATCAACCACTAGGTTTTCCTCCACAGCAGATTCAACCACCTCCTAAGAACCCTCAGCTTGAAAATACCAAGACTATTACAAGCTTAAGGAGTGGGAGGATTTTAGAGGACCCGTATGAGAAAAAGAGAGTTAGTGAAGAAGAAAAGGAGCAAGAAGACCCTAAGTTGGGGGGAGGGGGAAGAAGAAGGAAAGGAAAATTTAGAAGAAAAGCCTACAGTGAACCGACCTGTGGTCCCCTTTCCAACTGCACTCATAGCCAAACCGTTACAAAAGAAGAAAGAGATGTGCAATGAGGAGATCAAGGAATTATTCAAACAAGTCCATATTAACTTCCCTTTCTTTGATGCAATCCAACATGTTCTGGCCTACACCAAGTTTCTAAAAGAGCTGTGCACTCAAAAGAGGGAGCCACGATTGGCCCCACAAAAAGTGATGCTCTCGGCAGATGTTAGTGCGGTCCTCCTGAACCAACTTCCCCAAAAAATGAAAGACTTGGGTGCTCCTCTCATAAGTTGTGTCATCTCTAAAATCACATTCGATCAGGCTCTATTGGATCTTGGGGCTAGTGTAAATCTGCTTTCATCCATCATCTATGAAAGGTTTAGGATCGGTGAGTACACCGGTAAATTCTGCAATTCGCTGATTGATCAGTCAAAACTCCTCGAGGATTTATCAAGGACGTCATTGTTAGGAGAGAGGACTGTTATTTTATAGTAGATTCTGTTGTCCTAGACATGACACCAACTGCGGAACTAAACCATAACCCGATAATCTTAGGACAACCGTTTCTAGCAATAGCCAATGCAAACATTAATTGTAAATCGGGAGAAATGGACATCTCATTTGGGGAGCAAAAAGTCCAGTTAAATGTTTTTAGTGCCTCTAAGTATCCAAACCTAAGGAAAGATGAGTTCAAGGTAGATATAGTGGATGACTTTTCAAATGACCTGTCTACCCCTTGGTTGGTCCAGTTTAAGCCCTGTTTGTATGAAGAAGAAAGTGAGTCTGGGAGTTTGGATGGAAGTGAATGAATGTGTCTAGCGGAAGATGTTAAACTTAGCATTGGTAGGGAGGCAATCGAAGGTAGTTTTTAGTGTTTCTACTGTTAGGATTTAAGTTTTTTTTCCTTTTCTTGATTCGAGACCAGTTGACAAACCTTAAGCCCCTTTGGAAAACCCTATTAACTGTTCCCTTTGGCCGAAATCCCTTTTTCATCATTCCTAGTCATGCCATTGGTGACAATGGCACTTAAGTTGGGGGTGAGGAAAGAGAGAAAAAAAAATTTGAGAAGCTAAGCCTTTAAATATGCTCAATTAAAATTTCACTAAAAAATGTTAAAAATTCTTTCCATTAAAAGAGATTCCCAAATAGAAAAAGTTGAGGAAATTGATAGAAGAATATTGAATTTTATAAAAATTGGTAGCAAGTGACAGGAGTAAAAATTGGTCTTATTTGAATATTGTCAAAACCATTTAAAAATTGGAAAATAGTCCAATGTTTTCCTCTGCCAAGATAAGAAGAGAAAGATAGAGAAATTAGACAAAAATTATTCAAATTGTTGGAAACAGTGGATTGCCCTGAACAATGTTGCAAAAAAAAAAAAAAGAATAAAAGGTCAATGTACACCCTAGACTTAGTAACCTGGTCTCTTTACCTAAGTCAAGTGTTGAGATTCACGTAAAACATTGGAAGGTAACGATAAAAGTAAGTGTGCAACTTTCCATTGTGTTATTTAACCTAATGCACTTTTCACTTTCAGCATTGTTAGAATCTTAGTTTAAAGGATTACAGTTTAATTAATTAAAGTTTTGTGTTTCTACAACTTTCCATTGTGTTATTTTGTACAAAATAGCGAAAGGTGGGGTACCGGAGCATTGTAGTTGTCCCATTTTATTTTTGTTTATTTTTGTTTTTATTTTCAATTTTCTTGGTAAAATAGTGAATGTCAAATTTTTAATTAATTTTTTTCTGGATCTGATTTATTTGTTTAGTATTGTTTTTCTTTCGTTTTGTTTCTAGATCTATTTTTTCTTTATTTTAAATTCTTGTTCGAATTTCTGTTTTATTAGGTTTGTGTTTTTTTTTTATTTTCAAATAAAAAAATTTATTCATTTGTTTTATTTTATATTTTTTTTTGCTACATAATCTTTCTTTCTTTGTATTTTCAGATTCACCTTTTGAGTAGCTAATTTTTTTGCTAGAATTTATTTTGGTGGCTTTTAATTTATTTTTATCACATTTAATTTTTTATTTTTTTGTTTGCAATAATTATTTGTTGCTTTATTTAGTTTCCCTTTAATTAGTTATTTAGTTGAATAATTAATTGTTAAATAGGAAATTTTTTAATTTTCAAATTTGAGTTTAAATTTCAATTTTAATTCAAATCTGAATTTGAATTTCAAATTTCAAAAATTAAATAAAAATAATAATAAATATATAAAAAAATAATAAAAAAATTAAGTAATACTTTAAAAAGTTTTGCATTTGCTTTCCAACATTTAGGGCTTGATATGCTAGAGCTTGCATCATTTAGGATTATTTAATAGCTGAAATTATCATTATTAGTTGTGGATGTGTTTGGTTTCCTTTTTATAATTTTAATTGTTCATTTTGCTTAATTAGTTTGTTTTATTATTGTATGTTATATTGTTGAATTGCATATTAGAAATAAATGTTCATGCATTGTAATTAGTTGTGTTTGCCTTGTTTATTTTGTTTCTTTCTGTTAATCCATTTATGCGCAATCCAACTTAAATAAGATAAGGTGGGTTTTTCATCACACTTCCTTGGCCCAAAAATCACCACCCTTCACGTGTGGTTGACGCTAAACCCTAATTTAAAATTTGGATAGCAAGATCATTTTGGGAGCCTCACATTTGGTTTAAAAGTGTGCTGAATTTTAGGGAATCTTGTCTTTACTTTCCATAACCGACGGTTGATGTCTAAGGAAAAAGGTTAAACGGCAAAGCCTTAGCAGGTTTTGTGATTACTTAATTAGGTCCTTGCGAGAGCAAGGGGAGCCTCCCACATCCCCACCTCTTACCTAGCTAACCAAAGGAAGTGGTGTAATTCCAAGTGAACTTAAGAGGATTTACATTGGTTGGACCACTAGTTTAGGAAACTCTAGGTCAGCCTAGGTCGTGTGGTTGATTTGCTTGCATTTTTTTTTTAATTTAAAAAATCAAATTTCAATTTAAGTTTCAAAATCTAAATTTGAATTTAAATTTAAAAAAATATATAATATATATATATAAAATATAAAAGAAGGAGAAAATCAAGAATTTCAAATTTCAAATTTGAGTTTAAATGGCATAATTTAAATTTCAAAATCTAAATATGAAATTAAAATTCAAAATTTAAATTATAAAAAAAGAAGAAGAAAAGGGGGGTTAAAACAAAATAAGATAAAATGAATTCAGTGGTCGGAGTTTGTGGAATGAGAAACTATTTCCAACCTAAGTCATAGAAAGATTGGAACCATGTGTCTCGACAACTGGACAAGATTAATGGGATAACCCAAAGACTTGACCAAGTCCTTGCATGTTGTCAGCAATTTAGCCCATTCTCAACCTTGTCATCCTATCCAACATGTTCCATTTGTGCAAGCCCGGCCCATCATGTTAGCCAGTGCCCTGTTGTGGGCTCATGTCAACCAGTCATTCCAGACCAAGTGCATGCAACCAACAGATATTTCCAGCCTAATGCTAACCCATTCTTTCACCCATATAACCCTGGGTGGGAAAATCAGCCCAACTTCACTTATAGGGCCCAAGTCCAGGAAACCACCTTGCTAGATATGCACTCGTAGTGATCTGAAGCCCAGACTCAATGTGAGTACAATGATTACCCTGGGACTCAACCGGCTCAACCATGTCAAACCTACACACAGTCCTAACAACTGTATCATCCATCTAACTCCATGGTCCAGCAATTTTAGAGGCCACAAGTGCAGAACCAATTCCAGTAGATGTACCCTAGGAACCAACCGACACAATCTTATCAAGCCTATGCACAAGCTCCTCAAACCCGTATAGTTGATGACCAATTCATGCAACTTCAGCAATTGATCCTAAATCAGCAGCAATCCATTGATAGATTAGAGAGTCAAATAGGACAGCTAGCCGAAGCCAAGGCGAGGAGAAAAGTAGGGCAACTATCGAGTCAACCGGTTGCAAATCCAATAAATCAGCCACTGGGTTTTCCTCCACAACAGATTCAACCACCTCCAAAGAACCCTCAGCTTGAAAATATCAAGGCTATTACAACCTTAAGGTGTGGGAGGATTTTAGAGGACCTGTATGAGAAAAAGAGAGCTAGTGAATAAGAAATGGAGTAGGAAGACACTAAGTTGGGGGGGTCGTGGGTCATTGTGACACTAGCAAGTGCACTAGCCACTCAAGTAATAAAGAGATGAGTAGAGTATCATTTCGACGAGAATTTAAGTAGCAACTACTAATACTAAACCAGCCAACTCTTACCTGATTAACCTAATACTACTATTTATTCAAATCTAAAATTCTAAACTACAAACTACCTAATAGGCATTGGTTCAACACCTTGCATTTAAGTTGAGAGAATAGGCTAAAATTACAAATTAATGATTCAACAATCAACCCTCATAGATCATTCGAATAGAGTATGATTCAGCCTTGGTTTGGTGAAATCCCAAGGCAATGAACAGCCTTTTTCAAGTGCATGTTCATCTTATGCATGAATGATGATTCTTATATCTCTATCAAGAATTTAGTCATTCATGCATGCATTAGATCAAACAATTCAAGGGCATCAATTCAGATTGAATTGATCACCAACTGAATTGTGCAAGCTATCCCTAACCTTGCGTTGAATTCAGTTCTTGAGTAGCAAATCCGAATTTCTAGAGTCTCTCGCAAGCACTCTAGAAATTCCAAGAGGTTAGAACAAATCAGCCAAGATAAAATATGAATGTCTGAATTCTTCCTCAAGCAATTTAGACATTGCAAATCTCAGATATGGATTTGTAAGAGAACAATTCGGCCCATCAGTTCTACAATCAATTCTCTAATAAAAAAAAACATCAAAGCTGGATCTAATCCATTCGAATGATTCAAGAAAACTTAATTACATAATCCGAATTTACAACATTCAATCTCCATTACAGCAAGAAAGAAAAAAAAAAGAAAGGAAGAAAAATTACATGATCTAAAGCTGAATTCAAATTCAAAGAAAACAAAAACCAAGTAAGAATGTAACCTAGATCTCTCATTCGAACTCGCCTTTTTTTCTCTTGGATATTTGGATCTCTTCAGCTCCTTCTTCTTCTTGCACCTAGCTCTCTCTTCTCCTCTTCTTGAATTTCGAACCCAAGGAACTACAGAGTCTTGAACTTAGGCAATTGAACACCTTCTCCCTTCAAGAGACCTCCTTAAATAGGCTTTCAAGGAGTCCAGATGCCTCTCTTAAAGCTTCTAGAATTTGTTGCCATTTTCTCCTCTTGAACCTTCTAGAGTACTGCCCCCCTTTCTTCTCATGAAGCCTCTAGAAGTTGTCGCCCCTAGTTCCCTTTGGGCTGCACTTTGAGCTGCAACTTAGTTGAATTTTGAGCTATTTTGGGCTGCAATCTAGGCTGCTCTTGAGCTAAAATGGGCCTCCTCTTTGCTAGGCCGAATTTAGATTTCTTGCTAGGCTCTTTCTTTGGGTTCTCCCAAAGAGTGTAGCATGTGCTACATGGGCCAAGTGATCCTCTATTGCTCTCTTGGCTGGGCTAGGCTAACTTAATTTAATTTTGGCTTTTTTTTTCTTGTTTTATGCATTCTTTTTTTAGAATTGGTTTCCCTAAACTATTTCCTAAAATTAAACTAAAAAATGGGATGAAACTCAAACAAACCATCATAAAATCATGCATAAAACTTCATAAATTATAGGTAAACCATGTACTCATCAGAGGGGAAGAAGAAGGAAAATAAACTTTAGTTAAAGAGCCTATAGTGAACCAACCTGCGGTCCCCTTTCCAACCACACTCATAGCCAGGCTGTTGCGAAAGAAGAAAGAGATTCGCAATGAGGAGATTGGGGAATTATGCAAATAAGTCCATATTTACACCCCTTTCCTTGATGTGGCGCAACAATTCCCGGCCTACACCAAGTTTCTAAAAGAGTTGTTCACTCAAAAGAGGGAGCACGATTGGCCCCACAAAAAGTGATGCTCTCGTCAGATGTTAGTACGGTCCTCCTGAACCAACTACCCAAAAAATGAAAGACCCGGTACTCCTCTCATAAGCTATGTCATCTCTGGAATCACCTTCGATCGAGCCGTATTGGATCTTGGGGCCAGTGTAAATTTGCTTCCGTCCATCATCTATGAAAGGCTCAGAATCGGCGAGTTAAAACCTACACCGATAATTCTGCAACTCATTGATCGATCAGTGAAAACTCATCGAGGAGTTATTGAGGACATCATTGTTATGACAGATGACTACTATTTTCCAATAGATTTTGTTGTCCTAGATATGACACCAACTAAGGAACTAAACCATAACCGATGATCGTAGGATGGCCATTTCTAGCAATGGTTAATGCAAACATCAACTGCAAATCGAGAGAAATGGACATCTCATTTGGGGAGCAGAAAGTCCAGTTAAATGTTTTTAGTGCCTCTAAATATCCAAAACTAGGGGAAGATGAGTTCAAGGTAGATTTAGTGGATGAATTTTTAAATGACTTGTCTACCCCTTGGTTAGCCCAGTCTAAGCCCTGTTTGTATGAAGAAGAAAGTATGTCTGAGAGTTTGGATGGAAGAACTGAATGAATGTGTTTGGCTGAAGACGTTAAATTTAGCTCTGGTTAGGAGGCAACCCAACGTAGTTTTTAGTATTTCTACTGTTAGGATTTGAGTTTTTTTCATTTTCTTGATTTGAGACCAGTTGGCAGACCTTGAACCCCTTTAGAAAACCCTATTGACTGTTCCCTTTGGCCGAAATCCCTTTTTCATCATTCCTAGTCATGCCATTGGTGACAATGGCACTTAAGTTGGGGGTGAGGAAAGAGAGAAAAAAAAATTTGAGAAGCTAAGCCTTTAAATATGCTCAATTAAATTTTCACTAAAAGTTTTAAAATTTCCTTCTATTAAAAGAGATTCCCAAACAGAAAAAGGTTTAGGAAACTAATAGAAGAATATTCAATTTTACAGAATTTGGTAGCTAGTGATAGGAGTAAAAATATGTCTTATTTGAATATTGTTGAAACCGTTTAGAAATTGGAAAATACTCCCAAGTTTTCCCCTACCAAGATAAGAAGGGAAAGATAGAAAAATTAGACAAAAATTCTTTAAATTGTTAGAAATAGTGGACTACCCTGAACAATGTTGAAAAAAAAAAGAATAAAAGGTCAATGGACACCCTAGACTTAGTAATCGGGTCTTTTCACCTAAGTCAAGTGTTGAGATTCATGTCAATTCGGACCATCACACTTGCAACCCTTTGTTATGTGTTTATTGTAATGATTGAATATCAATTTTAGCTGTTAATAATTTCATATCAAAATCTTGGAAATTGTAACAAGTTTTGGACACCAAGCCCTAGGCCGAGTTGAATTAGTTTGGTCCAAACTAATTGGACCGAACCCATGGTTCGATGGGGTCTGATCTCAGCTCCATGGGTCACGTTTTAAGTGGCTTAAATTTGGCTATGGTCCAAGGGTTTGATGGTCCATCACATGATACAATTCTTCCCTCCCTTGTAAAACTTAATTTCTACTATGTTAAAGCAACATCCACCCAATTTTCAGCATAACTGCTTTATGGTTGAACTACTTTTTGTTGTTTAGCCCATATACTTAGATGTTATTATTTGATAATACATGGGCCTAATGGGTTGATTGTGTGTTAACTTAAATTAATTAGGATCTTTACAAATTTTAATTGATTGGATCAATTTGTGGATGTAAATGTTTGTAATGCGTTGAAAGTGATTCATACATGGGCCATAAGTACTTGGCCCCCTGATCAGTTTCCTCCCCAAGAGGAACCCCACGAAACCCTAGCCCGTTTTGGGCCCATTTGAATCTGACTTTATGAAAGTCAGTAAGAGCCATTTTGGTATAACCTAAACCAGACCTAGGGACTATTTTAACTTGTTCCCTCTAGAGTAATATAAGTGCAAATGATAGGGATTATCATATGATGAATTCTCTAAAGTCCTTCTGTCATTAGCATGAAGGCGGGTTGAATTGGTAGGCGGAGATGCACCAAAAAATTAGACTATCCATTTGATGGTCCAGTCAGTTGGATTGCTTCATTAGATGATAGGGGCATCATAGACATATTTAGGAGAGGCCTGTCCTAAAATGAAAGACTCTTTCACGGTAACTTGGGGTCAACGATATGATGGGTCAGCATTTACTAGATAGAAATTTTAACCTGAAATGGCAATGAACTTAGTCTGATAGAGGCCAAAGGGAAAGCTCATTGGATGAGTGGATATGATCATTCACAGAAAGTGGTGGGGTTTTGTAGCTGAAACAGTTGGCTTCATGAACCTATGTGATTTCCCACATTTCTAAAGACATGTACCATGTCTCCGTCACCAAGATAGGAAGGAAATCTCAGAGATGAACAAATGGAGATGGAACATTGATAAAAGACCTTTCTATGTAAACATGAATCAATTTTAGGTCATGCACTAATCAATGTGACATTTTATTAAAAATGACAAACGGACAATTCACTAAGTTATTGGTTTCATAACCTTTATCTAGTTCTGACGTCCGAGAAATAGGACAAGGTTTTCAAGAATCCTGCTCTGGAACGTTCGATTGATAGGGCTTCTGAGGTACATAAAAAAATATCAAGAATAAGTGGAGAAGACCACTTAAATAACCGAGAGCCAACAAGTCCATGACCACTGCATGAAAATGATGGGGTATATTAACAAACTGGAGGATCTTGGTTCTCAGTTGAATGAAGACACTAAAACTGATGCCATCCTTAACTCCTTGCCTCCCTTCTTCAGTCAGTTTGTCATGAACTACAACATGAATAAGCTAAAAGTTAGCCTACAGGAAATCAACAATATGTTGTAGATGGCCGAAGAACAGATCAAGAAGGATAAGCCGATAGCCATTCTTGTTGAAGGTGGCAAGTTAGGAAAAAGAAAGAGGAAGGACAAGAAGAGACTTCAGAAGAAAGCGGGCAAGCCGAAAAAGTATATGAAAGGCAAAGCATTGGATGCGTGCCACTTTTGCAAACAGACCGATCACTAGAAGATGAACTATCCTCAGTATCTACAATTCAAGAACAAAGAAGGAAATTTTGAATCTTTTGTTATAGAGACCAATATGTTGGTCACTTCTGCATCTTAGTGTTTTGACTTTAGGGCTTCTACTCATGCATGTAATACATTGCAGGGGTTCAAAGAAAGTAGTAGGTTGATTGACAATGAGGTAACTCTTTATTTGGGGACTTTTGCAATAGTTGCAAATACAACCATAGGAACTATAGATATAGTTTTCAGAGAATGAATTATTAAACTTAAAGATTGTCTTTATGTACCCACTTTGATAAAAAATTTGATTTATGTTTCAAAATTGTGCAACGATGATCATTCTATTTTGTTTAGTGATACAATTAATATTAAATTGAATAACAAATTCTTTACACACAGAGAACTTGAGAACAATCTCTATGTCCTATGTCCTTCTCTAGAAACAAGCATAGATGAAACTACATTGAAAATTATCTCCAAGAAAAGATCATGTGATATGATGCCTGTGGCATTACCGACTTGGCCATATTAATATAGATCATATCACAAGGTTGGTAAAGGATGGTCTTTTGGATTTTTTAACTATAGAAGATCTTCCAACTTGTGAACCTTGGCTTTAGGGTAAGATGATGAAATGGCCATTTGCGGGAAAGCTTGAAAGTTCTACATGCATACTTGACCTGATACATACTGATTTATGTGGTCCCATGAATGTTAGGACACACAACCAGCATGTTTATTTTATAATCTTTACGAATGATTACTCTCGGTATGTTTACGTGTAGACATAAGTCTGAATCATTTGAAAAGTTTAAAGAATTCAGACAAGAAGTCGAGAAACTGTTAGGGAAGCAAAATAAGTCCCTTTAATCAGATCAATGAGGTGAATATCTCTCTAACGAATTCAGGAACTACTTAAAGGACAAAGGGATTAAATCATAGTTGGCTCCTTGGCGTGCTGTCGTAGGAACCCAAAAATAAAACCTATACTCATGAAAATAAAATGCAGTAGTGCGAGTAAGGATCGTTCCCATAGAGAGTATCTAACCTGAATTATGTGCTACGTGAATAAAAGATGGAGGGGGGTATGTAACGAAAACCAGATTTAAAAGAAAGAAAACCAGTATTAAAGAGAACAAAATTTAAATGGGAAGCAAGGCAATTTAGAATGCTGAAATTAACCAAAAGAACGAATCTTAGTCTAGGATAACATCCACCATTAGAATTTCACTACTGCTCATCGATGCAAAGATAAATCAATTCAAACTTTGAATATTCATCGTAGGAATTATTTTCCTGCATCTTTCTAATATCAGTTAATCAGAAAACAAGCGATCCTATTAGCCCTTACTATTGAACAACCCTTAAACAAGCATTAAAGATTTAATCCAGCAATAGTATTAAGCATTAGAGATCGATAAAGCTAAACAGCACAAGCACAAGATGTTGCATTTAATTCAGTCGAGTGTTCTTCCTAAGATCTAACAATTTCTTACGCAAAAAATCATTAAACCCTAGTTGCTTCGCAGATTAGAGGGATCAAACAATTACGGATTTGATATCTAATCTAGCAATAGATTGTAACGAATAATAAACTAATAGGCCTAAACCCATTCGAGGGATCAAACAATTACGGATTTTCTTTTATCAGTAATTAATTTCAGATTATTTTCTTGAATTAAAGATCAAACCCTAGACCCATTCGAACCAAGATTGGTTCAAACTGTTTGGACTGAATCTAGGGTTTAATCAAGGCTGAAAGTCAGCCCTAAGTTTCCCACTAATGGGCCTAAGGATTCATAGTTAATTAAATGGTTAATTCGGCCCAACCTGTAAAGGCCCAGTTTTAAATAGTTAAAACTGCTAAAAGCCCACTTAACACTTAAAGCTATATGGGCTTAACCATTCGGCCCATATACCTAGGTAATATTAATGGTTAATATTATGGATTTAAAAAGGGCTTCAAATGGGCATTACAGATAATTAATTGATTGGATCAATTTATCCTTGCATGTGATGTTTTACGTACATGGGCCATAAGTACTTGGTCCATGCTCATCGACAGAGGCTCTTACGCACACCATGTCTGAATGCACATCATTGCCATGGTGTCCCCTTTGGTCATTGGATGACCTCCCTCAGTGGTGGGCCCCACACCTCATCATGAGGACTCGTGCGGAACATCCATTTTGACTTTGCTGTTAAATCATTTGACTTTGACCAGAATCTGGATGAACCTTGTGTCAACAGGAAGTACAGTGGAGATAAGGTTACCTTCTTGGTTCTATATGTAGATGACATTCTACTCATTGGGAATGATGAAGGAATGTTAACTACGGTGAAAGTATGGCTTTCACAGCAATTCTCCATGAAAGATCTTGGAGAAGCCTCCTATATACTGGGTCTTCGACTCTATAGAGATAGATCGAAGCAGATAATAGGATTATCCCAATCTGCTTACATTGACAAAATAGTCAAAAGATACAGCATGGAGAACTCCAAGAAAGGAAATGTTCCTTTCAGGCACGAAGTCACTCTCTCCAAGAAGATGTCTCCCAAGACTTTTGAGGAGATTGATGGCATGAAAGACGTTCCCTATGCCTCTGCCGTATGGAGCATCATGTATGCCACGCTGTGCACTCGCCCTGACATTGCTCAAGCAGTAAGTGTAGTAAGCAGATTTCAGGCCAACCCAGGGCAAGAGGATTGGACTGCTGTGAAAAACATACTTAAGTACCTTCGAAGGACAAAAGAGTTTTGTCTAGTCTTCGATGGTAGCTCACTACAGATACAGGGATTTACAGATGCCAATTTCCAGTTGGATCCAGATGATAGAAAGTCTACATCTAGATATGTTTTCACGATAGGATCGTGTGCTGTTTGCTAGAAAAGCAGCAAATAGGGGTCCACTACAGACTCCACGATCGAGGTTGAATACATTGCCGCAAGTGACGCTGCCAAAGAAGCCGTTTGGATGAAGAAGTTTGTTCATATGTTGGGAGTAGTGTCATCCAGCACATCACCCATCCCATTGTTGTGTGACAACAATGGAGCCATTGCTAGGGCTAAGGCGCCACGAGCCTACTCAAAGTCGAAGCACATCGAGAGGAAGTACCACGTACTGCGGGAGATTGTTGGTAGAGGGGATGTCCAGATTCAGAAGGTAGCATCAATGGAAAGTGTAGCAGACCCATTGACAAAGCCACTATCACAGAAAGTGTTTGAGAAACACGTGGAAAGCATGAGACTCCGGCTAGTACCTGATTGGACCTAAGTGCAAGTGGGAGCTGTTAGACAATTTTGCATGCCCTTAGCTTTCAATAAGAATGATGTACACTATGAGTTATTGTCAATGAATAAAAGTGCATATTTCATTCATGTTCCCTTGGTATGTTTCTGTGTAATACCCTTAAACTGGACACTTAATGAGACTGGTGTTAGTTTAGAATGTTCACAGCCAGTGGGTCGGTCTGGGGAGACCTATCCTGACAAGGCTGACACTGTGGAGCCACCAAGTCAGTTGGGCTGGACTGTCTCAGCTACTATCGTGAGACCCTAGGCACATACAGTGTAGGATTAATTGAATCTTTGAATTGGACCTGATTTCCAGTATTGCCCTGGACCTTGGAGATTGGTGGGCAAAACTAGAAAGTTACACCCGACTCCTAGACTCGATTATGATACTGCACTAGGTATCGGATTGGGCTATCTTTGATGTACCAACCAGTGAGATCCTTAGCGGGGTCAAAACCTAGATATGTTGGAACAGTCTGAGAATTCATATGAATGGTGATCATAGTGACAGGATCAGCCCCTTTGTCGAACAAAGGTAATGATCGGGGATGCACTCTCTCTGATGGAAACCAAGACTACTGGCAACCGATTTTAATCGTTGAGATTTGTTTTGCAAAATATATGTTATATAAGATATAAAAGTATATATATTATGGTTTCTAAAATATTTGCAAAAGGTTTTAATTCCCGGGATCTGTATAAGAAGAGAGTGCAACACTGTTCCTTGCAGCCGAGGGAGAGGTCCTCTCTTGTCGGGCAGTATTTGATCATTATGGGTTGAGAGGTTAAGTGTAAGACCATTGAGGGTAATACTTGATGGGCTAATCTTGCATCTACCCACAGTCCCTGGGTGTTACAAGGTGGCTTGGCCCAAGGACCACTTAGGGTAAGTGTTGGGCCCATAGAGCCCATGTGATGGGTTTCGGGGGGTGCACTGTCTTCAGCAGTGCATTTGGCCAGGCCTTGTAACAAAGGCTGGGCTGAACTCATGTGGCTGATGTGTAGATCAATGCTTGGGTCCCACGCCATACAAGGAAGCCCAACTGGGCAGCAGTTTGGACGGCTTTTTGAGTACATAACCTTAAATGGGCCTTAAGCCCATTTCGAACTAGGCTGATTTGATCAGTCATTTAAAGGGGGCGAATTCTGAAGTGGGTCAGCTAAAAGGATTGGGCTTAGACCCTATCCACTCAGAGAGTCCAAGATCTAAATGAGATTTAGATCTGGAAACCTCCTAATTATATTATGAGATAGCTGATCTGATCTGTAGATAAGATAAGGATTATCCCTTATCACTAAGGGACTTCTAACCCAAATATGATTTGGATTAGCAACTCCTAATCTGATTAGGAGCTGATCCCTTTGAGATTATAAAAGGAGAAGGGGGCGGCAGCCTTTTATGATCATCAACAGCATTCTTCTCTTAAAGAAAGAGAGATTGGGAGATTTCCTGCATACAGCGAATTCTCTCCTGCCGCCACCTTCCTGCCATTTCCATTCCCTCAGTTCGATCTCCAGTTCTTGGGAGCAATCAAGATTTGATCTTGATCTCAATCTTTTGGGAAAAGATTGGTTGGAGCTGTACTCACAAGCCGTCCAGTTGATTCTTGCGAAGGGTCAAGTTCTTTTGATGAATGTTGTTGATTCTGCTCCATCCTTCACTGCGCCATCTTCAGTGGGAGCTGATTTTGGATCCTTCCTTAGGCATGAACACCTCCTTTGGGAGATAGTATTTCTCCGTATCTGGTATAATCCTCTCCCACTCCTTTTGGTTCAGATCTGGTTCAGTTTATGGTTCAAGATTGATCCTTGAAAATATGATTTTCCAAATAGGGAATACGATTCCCAGTTGAAGGGAGAGATAAATTTTTGAAATTCTCCCCTTATTCCGCAATCTTTGGGCGTCCATAGGATGGATCTCTCATCCCTTTAGAAGTGGGTGGTGAACAAGTCCACTAACTATGCCCAACTCTTGATCGAGCTCGGATGTAAATTCATGTACCACAACTTGACTATACCTCTGAATGTCATTGAGAAGGCCATGCACAGGCTCGCTTCTTTGCTCCTGTGAGTAGCATTAGCGGTTGGATGCTATAGACATGGTCATTTGGGTTAGAGTTCCCTTCATACATCTCCAAAGCAGGTGTCCTGAAACCTTTTGGCCTTGAGGCCGAGAGGATCTCCTATGCTAGGGGGGAGGGTTGGCTCAACACGACAGGGGCAGTTGTGCAGCTATCGAGCTCACTTTCTCCCTCCCTTTGTCTGCTGCTGGTGGGCTGCTTTTTGCTGAAGTACTGCATGCTCTACGATGGCATCGCTTCCTCACGGCCTCCTGATTGGAATTGTTCACCTCAATGTTGTCTGGTACTTCGTCCCTGGTGTGCTCCCATTCCCGAACACTATCACGAGGTGGAAGCTAGTCACTGTTTCTAGCATTCCCACTAATGCAAACTAACTCCTGGTTGTTGCGAGGAACAAAGGGGTCTCGAGCTGAGCCCACGCCTCTTACCCCGGGCTGCTGGTTTCTTACTTGGTTTTCACGGTTCTCACGCTGCAACTGCTACTGCTAATTAGTCATGCTCTATCAACTGTTTTGGGGATGATTCCTCTGGTCTACCACCTTAGGATGTGGCAGTGTGTGCCGACCTGCTGTTGGGTCCCGAGGTGGAGTTTGGCCCTAAGGAGGGGTTGGGACCTAAGATGTTCCTGTACCTCGAGGAGGAGACCGACGCACATTCTGTTAGTTCTGGTTTGGCTGAAACGGTGGAAACTGCTACTGATAGAAGTAATACTGCTGATGCTATTGGAACTTATGGATCTGTTGCATTTGGAGTTGCATGACCTGAACGCTCTATACCAGCTCATGGAACTACTAGGCACCAACCCTGGGAGTCCGCAAATGGCTCTATGACCGGGATGGCGGCGCTCACATGGGGCAAGGGAGCGTTGAGGGGCTGCGTGCTAAATGCTGGCTTTGTGTCATTGGCACTCCTGAAATAGTAAGGGGATGATGAACAGTCCGATCATCACTGAGGGGAATTCAGGGTTGAATGGAGTCTGCTCCTACCCTCTAGTAACAGTCATCTCGACGCTCTTTCTGGTGTTGCTTGGAGATGCCATTGATAAGATGCTAAAAGTGTGGTTAAAGTAGAAACTTGACCTTTCGTCGCGTTTCCATAGACACGCCAATTGATTGTAAACAATCTGGTTGCTCCTAGCTGGATGACATCTCGGACGTCAATTGTTCAGGTGGATAGTCGAACTACAGAACAAGTAGGACCAAAGAGCCCGGGGTGACTAACCCGGCGTGGTCACTCCGATGCTTAAGTAAGTAATGGTGATATTGTGTGTTGATAGTTTGACAATAAGAGAGCTAGAACACACTAAACCACGCGTACTTGGGTTGCAAGGGTTAGTTCCCTTATATAAATGAACTATCGTGGGTCTCATGAAAACACCTCTGAGATCCTTGACCCGCGCTGTTAGGAGACCGTTCCGCCCTAGGAGGTGAATAACCTGCTAGCCGATAAGGCTTATCAGTTCCGTCTAATCCGGGTGGGATGAGGATAAGGCCTATGGTCGTGTGGCGTGATCCCGAAGAGCTTGGGGACAGCTAGCATGCTTCTAGAAGTCTACTACATGTCACTTTGGTTGGTCGGGCTATCCCAAGCTACTTGGACCTCGATCCTTGCCAAGGTGCCCGAGACACCCAAGGTGGCCTGACTCACCGAAGTGATAGAGAATGTTAATGTGGCAGAAAAATGCTGAGTTATAGTCCAATCAGCAGGTCACATCCATGTGTCCGTTGTTTAGCTGGTCGGGCCAAATCACCCCTCATAAAAAATGATGGTCCATTTCATTTAAAAAATGGGTGGTGACTCATTCTTTGAGCCAACCATGAGATTTCCAGAGCTCACACTAATAGAGGTGTAAATCAGGTCTAGTCGTGTCATTGCCTAACAAAGCATGCTGGGCTTGGGGTTTTAGGTCCGCAGGCCAAGCCGGCACAGCCCCGCGCTATCGTGCCATGCTACTCATAACCCGCAGATTAGCACGGCTTGGCTTGCAAGCCCAGAACGGGCCGCGCTTGCCCTGTCCGAAGAACTAGTCATTGGAGACCCCTCCCCCCCACGTCTAGTTTCAACTTTGGGGGGTTTACAAAAATACCCCCAACAGTTGTAAACAGCTAAATAGGGGGTATTTATGTATTTTGACTTTGGTGGAGATACAATGACAATAATGCCCCCCAGCAACTATATAATAGTTAGTTTAGGGGGTATTTAGGTACAGTGATAAATGACTATAATAACCAAAATACCCCTCCCAACAACTAAAAAATAGTTGGTTTTTAGGGTATCTTAGGAAATTAAATTATTTTTGATTCCTATAAATAGCATTATCATCCACCATTCTCATCACACCAATTCTCATACTCTCTTAGTCTTTTATACTCTCTCAAATCTCAATCTCTTTTCATACATCATACTCTCACATATACCCTCATATTCTCTCTACTCTCCAATTCACAATTTGATTCAAGTTTCAACAAGAAGAATGCTTGCTCGGGTATCTCAAGTTAGCAATTTAGGAGACTTGGAGGCTTCAATAGTTGAAATCAAGTTGAAATTCCAAATCAGCAATCCGGGTAAGTGCAATTAAATTAATTTTTATTTATTTTCAATTAAAAAATGGTCGGCTCCTCCTCCCATTCTCGACACCAATTCCCTAACATCGTTAATGTTGACGATGTTGACGTTTGGTCGCAATATGATAGTGTTAGCGCTGATCTGGATCCTACTGATATTGCCAGCGTTCCACCCCTATAATTGCTACTAAAGGCAGGGAAAAGAAAAAGGATAACACTAGGTTGATTATCCCAGTTTGGACAAAATTTAAAATAAAAGAGGTTGAGGGAAGGGAAAAATAGATGTTTTTCAAAAATGTAGGAGTGACTTTAACTATATTAACAGTGGTGGTATTGGCCACTTGGGCAGAAATTTGAAATGCTATTTGGTGAAAGAAGAAGATGGGAAAGAAAACATCATAAGCACAAACAGAAAGTGAGATTTTTGATACTTTTAAATATTCCCAAGAAAAAAATGAGGAAGGATTTTGCAAAATATATTGTGCATACTGAACATCCATTTTTATTAGCAGAAGATAATAAACTTGAATTTTTTTTATGTAGATCTATAAATCCACAATTTAAAAAGGTTTCTAGAAATACTATTAGAATAGATGCTTTAAAAAATTTTTATTCATATAAACAAATTTTAATTTCTCTTTGATCAAAGCTTAATTTTAAAATTGCAATTACTTCTAATATTTGGACATGTAGATTTAACATAAGTTATATTTGTATTATCGATCATTTTATTGATGAAAAATGGACATTACATAAAAGATTTTAAGTTTTACTAGGCTTGAATGGCCACATTGGCCCAATTATTGTTGCAAGTATTTTAAATACTTAACAAATTTATGGAATTGAAAATAAACTTTCTCTATTAGTTTTGATAATGCTAGTAATAATGATTCAGCAATAAATATTTTAAAATCTCAATTAAAACCATTTTTAGATGGTAAATTATTTCATATTCGATGTCAATGTCAAATTTTAAATTTATGTATTCAAGATGCTTTAAATATTATTTTCCTTCATATTTCTAAAATTAGAAATTTCATAATAAATATTAAAAGTCCAGGACCAAGAAAACAAAAATTATAGTATTCATGTCAAAATTATGGTTTAAAATATAAATATTTTGTATCATATGTTCAACATAGATGGAATTCTACCTATTCTGTGTTAGAAAGTTGTATTTCTTGCAATCAAATTCTTAGTGATTTTTATAATACGGAAATTCCACATGATCCTATACTTGAGGAAGATTGGGAAATGGCAATTTGTATAAAAGACTTTTTTACAAATTTTTTATGATGCAACTAATGATTTTTTAGGTGTTTATTATTCAACTAGTTGTTTTTTAGTTAATCAATTATTTATAATTAGTGAATGTTTTACAAAATATAGGAAAAATCCACAATTTCAAAGTATTATTGAAATAATGGAAAATAAATTTAAAGAATATTGGGTGAAAATTTCTCCCCATTATTGCTTAGCTATAATATTCGATCCCAGGATTAAGAAAGACGATTTAAACAATTTACTTGAATCATATTGTGAAAATATGAATATTGAAGTTGGAAATAAAATAGAAGAAGTTAATAATTTATTATTTGAATTGTATAGTGTATATGAATCTCAAGTGGGTGGGCATAAGAAATCTTCTACTTCTGAAACAGCTAATTACATTTCTAGTAGTGGAGACAAATTATATTCGATCTCTACTACATAAGAGGCAAAAATCTACTATCAGCTCATTAGCATGTTCATTTATTGAACTTAATTTTTATTTACAAGCAAGTGTTTCTACTTTAATTGATTCCTACAACAACGAGGGATGGGATAATTTTGATATTTTAGCATATGGAAAGGACATGAAAAAAACTATCCAGTATTGCCATGCACGTGATATACTAACCCCTTTGGTGTCTACAGTTCCATTAGAGTCTTGTTTTAGTGCAGGTACTAGGGTGTTGGACGACAAGAAAAGTTGTATGAATGATGAAAGTCCGGAGATGTACATCTACCTTAAAGATTGGATGGATGCTGAAGATAGATTACAAGACAAAGGAGGGCATGACATTACACTTGATGTTTCACTTGAAGTAGATGATGACAATCAAGGAGATGATTAGATGAAGATGTCGATGGAGGTGGAACTTGAAGAAAAATGATGAAGTAAATATTTTTTATTCTTTTGTATACTCAATATTTTATTATTTCAATTACTATAATTTTTTAATTTTTAAAATTACTGTAATTTTTTCAATTTTATTTATATTAGTTCTTTTTTTAATAATGTAATTTTTTATTTTCAATTTATAATTGTGTTATATTTTTTATATTTTATTCCATTTTCTATATTTCATTCATCCATTGTCCACTAACCATTGTATAGTTCAAATTCAAGAAATAAAATTCCTATTTTTTCCAATTTGTTGTCCATTTTGTATTTTGTTAGGTTTTTTATTTTTCCAATTTATTCCCAAAGCTCAAAGGAATTATTGAATTAAGAAAAGTAAATTATTTTAACAAAAAAATAAAAAAAATAAAAAAAAAACAGTTTAGCCCGATTCGGCCTAGGCCAAAAGCCCGACCCATAGCCCAGCTTGACACGAGCCAGGCCCACTACACGGCTCGCAGCCAACACGGTCCAGGCCTATGGGCCATGTCAGGCCAACCCCCGAAGTATCCTAGGTGAGGAAAGCATGGCTCGGTCTGACCCGCACTTTACACCTCTACACACTAGTTGAAAAATTATGTATCCGAGGCATTGTCAAAAATAGGCTAGGTTTTGAAAGAATATACTAACAAATTAATCCTTTCTTAGTAAACTGTCTAAAGCAGTTGATTGCTAAGGGTTATTAATTGACTACCTTGAACAAAAATATATGACTTTATACATTTTCAATCGACTATCTAGGGGCATGTTCCAACCATCGTTAGAATCCTTTGCTCTACTCACACTTTCCATAGTCCTACGATTTGATCGCTTAAATTCATAAGTGTTTTAGATGGAGTCTTCATCAAGCAAGAGAAAGATAGATCAAACATTGGAAGAATGAGGAACATATAGCAATGGCTCGAAAAAGTTTAATATTGATTATGCCTCAGCCCTAAATGAAGTCTTTGAAGATTATGAAATTGACGACCAGTACAAACCCAAACTAAGAGCCCTAGTGTCCACATGAAAGTGACACGCATAATTGTGTCAAAATTTTATTACCAAAGAAAGTCTCGTTTGACAACATCTCTAAGATGGCATTACTAATATTGTACTGTATCAAGGCAGGAACCCATATAAGTCTGTCATATGTCATAACAAGACATATGGATGAGAGTCCATCTAGCAAAACAGCCTCATTGCCATATGGTATGATGTTGACAAAATTGTTTGTAGGGCTCAAATTAGAGTTGTGTAGTGAGCTGAAAACTGGTGATGAGGACTACAAAAGGGTAAATGTCAAAACCCTAAAGAATATGAATCTCAGGAAAAAGCATAGATGGGGTTTGGGAAGGAAGGAAATAAAATAAAACAAAATGTCAAGTAGTCTCACACACGTGGAAGACTTAGAGAATTTCCCATAAATTAGTAAGGACCAGTTATCTTATCTTTCATATATAAATTCTACGGAAAAGTATGGACAGGCCCAATGCAGATTTCTTAATTCTATTATAAACCTATAAACATTCAAAATATCAAATACCACCACTCTATACACAATACCTACCCGTGAGTTGGCATCAATTCCGAGCTGGCACCTACCCCAACAGTACTTTGTTGGGCCTAAAAATTCTGACCCTGAGCTGAACCATCATTCTCCCTAAATTCTAATGATATCTTCCTCTTATATTTTCCCTCGCTAACATTGCAACTCAAAGTCCCAATGGATTCTAAACTCCAAGGCCTCAACAATATGGTTCAGATGCAACAAATGGTTGCTAGTCTAAATGAGAAGATAGATTGTGAAAATGAGGAAGTTTTTTCAGAATTGGGAGAACTAAAAGCTTATATGCAAAAGATGTGGGAGAGAGAGCTTACATTAATTCAAGTAATTGGATTGTTTAGTCAAAAATTGCAAATCTCTAAGAGGAGCATCATAGGTTGGTTCCTCTCTCTACCAGCCTGTAGGAAAGGAGTTGGAAGTTGAAAGAGATGAAATCAAATCATTTCAACAAAGAATGCATAGTGTTACCAAAGAACTAATCATGACCACCAAAAAAAATTTGAGTCTCAAAGATGTTCTATATAGTTTCTCTTATCAAATAAATGTATTTATAAAATTGGAAAACTATGGATTATTTACCTAATTTCTTTCTTACTATTTTAGAACTTTTGACCTAAAATAGTAGTCACGCTCCAGTTGTAGCTCCTAAGAACAAGCAAAAGAAAGCTAATCCACAACTGGTATGATTTGCTTCATATAGAAATCCATGATTATGGCTTGTAAGAAACAACAAGATAATTTAACCCAAAAGGGCCAAAGGGACAAGGGGAGTAAAAATCAATCATATCTCCATAAGAACAAGTGCAAAAGAAAGCTTGTTTGAGCCAAGCAATCAGATCTGGGATATTTAACATAGCTGCTTAATTAGGACTTTATGTTTCCAGTTAATGTAATACTGTGATCTCTCTCTCTCTATGCTTTAATATTTGTGATTTATCTATACTTGAAATTGCTTTAGATGATTATGGTTATCACTTGTGAGAAAAAAATGGAGAGTTCAACCATATAATTAAGGGCAATAGAAAGGGAATTGATCTAGCGTTCTCTTATAAACAAGTCAATAAGGATGCTTGTTAAAAGCTGAGCTATGAAAACTCACCACATTTGCTATAATCAGTTGGGAAATATGAAGTGGGCACTTTCCAACTAATTTTATGTGTATCCTCTCATCGTACTATTATACATATGTGTTTTAATGAGAAGGAAAGAGAGAGGATTATGTCACTATGTGAAAAAGGCAACTATGAAAGGGGGAGCCTTAGGATTTAAAACCCTAGAGCAAAGTAATGCTTTAACATTATCAATGCTCAAGGAAAAGAAAAGGAATGATGTCATGGTATGAGAAAGGCACCTAAGAAAGGGAGATTCAAATTCAAATCCCCAATAGCACATTATTGCATCAAAATGTTCAAGAAAGTCAAGGTACTCCCCCTTTACAAGATTAAGTGAAATGGACCTTGGATGAATGAATAATTGGTCCAATTTATATTTTATATATGATATACATGTACATTGCTTATCATCTGAGCCTAATTATGTTATATTTTTATTGTTATGAGAATGTCTTAGTTGGTAGTGTTTGTGAAATGATTCACCAATGATGAATTGGCATTTATGCTTCTCTCTTGTACTATATTTTGTTTATGTTATTCATATGATAGAATATCTTCTCTCTTGTGCTATATTTTGTTTATGTGATTCATTTTGAGAGATTATCATTTGTTAACAATTGGTGTTGAGGTAATATTCCCAACCATGGAAAATTCCAACTAATAAGCCTCATACATATAGTTCTCCTTTCATCTTCTCTTTGAAATTTTATGAATAATGTGATATATGATTACCCCTAGCCACTTCATTTTTGTTGATGACAAAAGGGGGAGAAAGAATGTGATTGATAAAAAAGATTTTGAAAGATTGTTGCAAAAAATGAGGGAATATATGTAAATGAAAGGAATGCATCTTCCTAGCTAAAAAGGGAGTCTTTAGTGTTTCAACTTGTAGGGAGATTTGAGTTTCAATTCCCAAGCCAAGTAAAAATGGAGGAATTTCAACTTACCTCCAAATCTATACTACTTTAAAAAGCACGAATGACCTCAAGATTATTTTTGGAATTTTCTGAGGATAAAATTTATGCCTCTATATTTAAATTTATTGACAATAAAAATGAGGGCAAATAGGGTAATCAGTTCTTGATATTAAATGAGTTAAGAAGATGTAATTTAAAGATATTCAATTCTCTTTCATTAAATCCAACATTTAAGTTATTAACTTGCATTCATGTTCATTGAATCATATATTTAAGTCATTTTTATTTCTTCTCATCATTAAGTTCTATTAATTAAATCCATACTTAATAAATGAATAATTATAATAACATTAAAGCTTATACTTTTAAAATATACCTAGCAAAAATAGTGTTTTCATCTAAGTTGTGGTAAGAAATTAAATCATTTAGGGTCAAATGGGTTAATCCATGTTGCCACAATTAAATAATAAATTTTTAAAAAAATAGATAAAATAAAAAAAAAACAGAAATTAAAAAATTTGGAAACATTTTTAACACATATTAAACAATAATAAGTATGATAATTAAGAAATGTTTTATTAATGATGAAATTGGAATATAAATTTTAAAGCCAATTGGAAATAAAAATATTTTCCTATTCTCTCTCATTAAATCCTATATTTAAGATATATTTTTCTTGTCATTAAAATATTGTACTTAAATCCACAATATTAATTTGAATAGTATAAAAATAAATATTTCGAAAAGTAATTTCAAAACAAAACCATTTTCTTCCCTCCCGGTGGTGTGTAAGCAACTCAACCATTTGGGGTCAAATGGATTAATAAATAATGCCATAATTAAATAATAAAAAATCAAAATAAATAACTATGAAATGTAAAAAATATTTTTATTAATGAAAATGGAATGCCAAATTCAAATCTACCTAGAAATGAAATGATGTCATAGTCAAATAATAAATTTTTTAAAAATAGAAAATACAAAGAATCACAAAAATAAAAAAAAAGATAGAGATAATTTTGGGCACATATCTAATGTTATATATTTATAAAAATATAAAATATTGGATACATTTCTAATATTGTGCATTCATTATATTAAACAAAAACAAGTTTTATACACATAAGAAATAATTTTATCAATGATGGAAATGTAATACAAAATTTAATACCAACCTATAAATCAAACAACTTTTATTTTTAGATGGTGGGTTAGTGGTTTGAGTCAAATGATACCATAGACAAACAAAAATTATGTGTGAAAAGTAAAAAATGTTTTATATAATGTAAATGACATATAATTTAAAGGGAAAATTATAGTCAAAGTTATTTGTACATTTAAAATTAGGTTGCATGTTGGTTAAACCAATAAAACTCTAACAACTGGCTCTACATTTCAAATTATAAAAACCCCCGCCATGTCATTGGAGGCTTATGTGGTTGTTGCCAATAGACACAATAAAAAACCTATACTAAAAATAGGTTTTTAGTTTCTCTCCCACTCCCTCTATCTCTCAATCTCCCTCCCTTCTCTCTCACTCTCACAATCATCTCTCGATCTCCCACTCCCTCTATCTCTTCCACTCTCTTAGATTTGTGTCGTAGCCATATCAAAACCTCTCTCTCTCTCTCTCTCTCTATCTCTATTGTTCTCCCTCAATCTTTTTCATTCTTCTCCCTCACTCTCTCTCTCTCTCTATTGATATCTCCTTCTCCCTCAATATCTATCATTCCCTAGTTGGTGTAAATTTTATATCAAGAATATCTTGTGAATTTTTATCAAATTGGTGTAATAATTTTTTAACCATACCAAGTTGGTCTCATGTTCTTTTATACGATTTGATTAATACCGTATAAGTGTTTAAGAAAAAAAAATGAGAGAGAGCATGAGAGAAACTAAGAGAGAATGATAGGAATTAAGGGAGAAGGAAAAATCGACCAAGAAAGAGAATGAGAAAGATTGAGGAGAGAATGATAGGTAGAGAGAATGTGAATACAAAAACGAAAAACATTTTTTATTTATTTTCAAATCACATAGTCGTTGAGCAAATAAAGATGACTGTGAGTGAGAAGTATGAGAGATTGAGAGAAAGAGAGATAGAGACTACAAACCCTTTTTTTTATTTTCCAATCAACCAACATTAAAAGGCAATTTCAATATAAGTTGTTTGTTGTGTTCAACATGGATTAGGAGTCCCATGTTGGTAATAACCACATAACCCTCCGATGACATGGCAAGGGTTTTTAATAAATTGAAATGTAGAGCTAGTTGTTAGAGTTTTGTTGGTTTATGGACCAACTTGTAGGCTAACTTTAAATGTACAAGCGGCTCCAACTATAATTTTCCCTAATTTAAAACTATCCAAAAGCAAAACTATTTTCTTATCTATATGGTAGATCAATGATCCAATTTTTCAAAGAAACCCATGATGTCATACAATTGAATAATAAATATTTAAGTTTAGTTTTAATCATATTGTTACTTTTGTTAATTTTCAATTTCTATCTTAACTATGATATATCTAAAATTCAAGTAATTAGTATGAAAAAAAAATCTCACATGCAATGCACCTGTTTAATTACTAGTAGAATAAATTGGAGAAATTCCAACTACTTCCTGTGCAAGCAACAATCTAGCAATAATCCAATATGGGAAGAGGTGTTAATAATAAAAATACATCTTTCCAAAGTGTAAGGGTGTCATATCATCTCCTAAATGAATGAAAATGGAGGGATTTCAGCTCTACATGTGTATGTGTGTGTGTATTTTGAGTTTAAGTTGTGCCATCAATAAAAAGTTGCATGTGTATAGTTGGGTCAGGCTTGGGTTAGGCTAAGGTCAAGCTAAGTTTAAGTCGAAGCTAGAACTACCTAGAGGCTAGCTTTGAGCCCAACACAAAAAATAGAAAAGCCTAGGGTTTGGGGCATAAACCTAGAAATTGGACTTAGGGCCTCATCCCAAATCAGGCATGTGGTCAAGCATGATATTTCTAACCCAACCCTAGCTTGAAATAAAAATTGACATGCTCGGGTTGGATCCAAGCTCGAGCTTGGATCGGTTAATTAGGCTTAAGTGGGCCTATTAGGAATTTTGTGTATGTGTCATGCATGCAAGTGACGTTTAAGTTAGGTAAGGTCACTAAAAAGTTGCTTGTGTATGGTAGGGCTTGGCTTAGATTAATAAAAGGCCAGGTTGAGTTTAAGGTGAGGTAGAGCTACCAAGAGGCTAGTGTCAAGCCCAACACCGAAAATAGAAAAGCCCATGGTTTTCTTCCTAACCCTATCCTAAGGCTTGAAAATGAAAGCCCAACCCATGCAAAAATGTTGGTTGGGCTAGTTCAAGTTTAGGTTGGCCTTGCCCAAGTTGCACCCTTAGTCACCCCTAGTCCCTTGCATTGTAACTACATAGCATTGTACATGTTATATACACAAGCCCCATATCATGCTATAGGGTACTTTGAAATTAGGTCACAACAACTACAAGGAGCCTTAAATTATTCCCATTTGAGTTGAGCTATTCCAAGTCCAACCCAAGTTTTTTCAAATGGAATCTAAGTGGATCTTAAATTTTCATTAATTTTTATTTTTATTTTGATATCATTTTAATGGGTGCTTTGTTTTATATAAGTCACTTAATGAGTACTAGCAGACCCTCGTTCATTGCACAGGAAAAAGATCTTAGGATTTATTGGACTTAAAAATTATTACGCTATGGGGCTACACAACCTCGGGGTAGGGATGACAATTTTCCCCATCCTTGCTGAGTACCCAGCTTCCCCGACCAGGCAAAGATGGGGATGGAGACTGCCTTAGTGGGGACATGGTGAAGATGGGATTAATAGGAATACCCAATTGGGGATGGGGACATAGAAAAAAAGTGAAGTCCACACCCTGCCCGACCTCAATTGTATTTATTAAATATACATGTATATATATTATATTAAATATATAATATTATTTATATTATATATATATATATATATATCAAGACATATATAAATAAAAAGCTTTCTAAAAACAACCTTTAATTAAAAAATTCGGGGATTCAGGTCCCCTATGGGGAACACGTCTCTATTGAGGACCAAGGATGTAGGATAATTTTTTTCCAAATGGGGATTAATTTAAAACTCGAGGTCAGGACGAGCAATATGATCGCAGTTCCAAACCTGCCCATTGCCATTCCTACCCGGGGTGTCATTCCCCAAACCCATAAATATATTTCCAATAGTTATGGTCATTATAAATGTAATTTCCAATACTTATGGAAATTATTAAAAAATTGCTCAACTATTATTTAAATAACTAGAAGTTTTATAATTTAACTTTCACTAAATTAAATAACCAAAATTAGTAATTTTTAGTAATTAAATTACCAAAATCACTAATTATTGCTTAAAAGTTACAATAAATATCAAAATTACTAAAAATATAAAAAGTAATGCATATTTATTAAAATTAAATTTTCACAAATAAATTACTGAAAGTTTTTCATTATTATTTGATAATATCATTAAATATTAATAAATTGACCAAAATTACTGAAAATATCAATAACTATTTATTCCTAAAAATATACTGATAATATTAAAATTAATAAAATGTAAAAAATAAATTTATATTTATTGAAATAAATTTCCAATGAAAATTATAATTTTTAATTATTAATAGCTTAATAAACTATTAATTTTCAGTAATTATTGATTTCAATAATTAATTTTCGAAAATTACTGAAATTAAATTACCAAAATCAATAATATTTAGCAAGTAATTTCTAGTAATTAACTTTTCCAATTTACTAAAATTAAGAAAAATACAATTTATGTGATTTATATTTATTGAAATAAAATTTCCAATGAAAATTTTCTGATAATTTTTAATTATCAATATCTTAATTAATTATTAATTTTTTAGTAATTATTGATTTCAATAATTAATTTTCAAAAGTTTATGAAATTAAATTACCAAAATCAATAATATTCAGCAAGTAATTTTTAGTAATTAAATTTTCCAATTTACCAAAATTATGAAAAGATATAGTTTAGGTATTGATATTTACTGAATAATATTAGTAATTATTAAAATGGAAAATTCTCGATCAATATCCTGTACTTTGGCTCGAATGCCAATTTGGCCCCGAATTTCAAAATGCAATAATCCAATACCCAAATTTTCAAAATGTGACAATCTAGTACCTGCCATTATCATTCCATTAATCAGCTGTTAAGTGACATTTGAAAAATAAAAAATGCTCTTCGAATGCCATCTAATTCTCTTTATCAACCATCCAAATATTGACAAAGAACGGAATAGTCCTAAATCCCAGCCTCTTCTATTCAAAAAAAAGTTGGTGACTGTTTAGAAGAATCTAGAATTTGGGACTATTTATTGTCAATGTTTTGATGGTTGACAAAGAAAATTAGATGGCATTCTTAGGGCATTTTTTACTTTTCAAATGTCACTTAACAATTGATTAACGGACTGGTTAACTACTGGATTGCTACATTTTGAAAGTTCGGGTACTGGATTGTCACATTTTGAAAATTTAGGTACTGAATTGTCACATTTTAAAGTTTGGGGACCAAATTGTCACTCGAACCAAAGTATAAGGTATTGATAAGGAATTTTCCCTTATTAAAAATATCAAAAAAACTTCATGAATCAATTTAACTACCCAAATTAATTTAACCACATTTTTGGTTTTTAGATGATTTAGTGGGCATGTAATCTAAGACAAGGAGTTCTATGTTTTTCCTCCTTTTTTTTGAAAAAATTATTTTATTTTATCCAATGCCATTTTTACAATCAACCAATAGATAAAAAAACACACCCAATATTCTCTCATAAATTATCCCTAATTCCCATTTATCCTCTCCCCCACTTTCTCATCTATATCTATCTAAAGAAAGTTTGAATTAAAAAATTTAAAAAATATTTAAATATCATAACAAAATTATGCCATAACTTTAAAATATTTATTAAAAAAACAAAAATAATTATAATATATTTAACAATATTATGATTACTAATAAATTTATATATTTAGACAATTTTTAATGAAATTATGTATAACAATATAAACTATAAATTTATGGGTTACTCAATTTGATATCTAATAAAATATTTTAAAATTTTAAATAAAAAATTAAATGCTATTTAAATAATAAATATTTATAAATAATTAAAAAATTAACTAAATATTTTAAATAATAAAATATTTAAATCTAAATAATTATATGACAAAACATTTCATATTATGTAATAACTTTAAAATAAAGAAGAATTTAAATATTTGAAATATTAATAAAATATTTAAATAATTAACGATTTTAAATAACAAAAATATTTAGCATAACTAAATTTTTACTGTTTAAAATAATGAAATTATGTTATAAATTAAAAAAACTAATTAAAAAGTAGAAAAATAATTATAATAGATTTCATAATACTCGAATTGATAATAATTTTATATTTTACAAAATTAATTACAAAATTATGTAATAAGATTATAAATTATTATTTTATGGATTATTCAATCTAGTAAATTATTAATATTATAAAAATTAAATAATAAAATTGTTTTGATAACTAAGTTTTTTAAATATAAAAAATTTAATAACTAAATAATATTTAAATAATAAAAAATAGATTAAATAACAAAGTCATGTAACAACTTTAAAATGATTATTAAGGCTGAAAATTAATTATTACATATCTAATAAAATTTGACATGAAAATATAAATAATTTAAAGACTAATATATATTAAAGATAGAATAATAATTACAATTATTATTGTACTTATAATAAAAACACCGTTTCCCTTATATCAATTAATAATTCTAGAGAATATTTTTTACAAAATTAATATTGATTAATAACAAAAAATGCTTATCTATATCTATTATATATTTATATATACTAAAATTAGTATTTATTGTACTTTTAGTAATTATTTATTGTATTTTTGTGTTAAATATAATTTCAATAATTATGTATAAATATTTTTTAATTTTGTTATTTAATGCAATATTTCAATAGTTATTAGAGATTAAACTATTGTTAATTAATTTTTTAAAATTTAGTTTATTGTATTTGTTATAAATTTATTTTTAGTAGGTATGTAATTTTGTTATTATTTATTAATTAGTATTTATTAAAGATTAAACTATTATTGGAGATTACACTATTTTGTGATTAATTTAATATATTTCCAATATTTATTGTATTTTGTTATAAAGTTATTTTTCAATAATTATGTCTTTTGCATAGAAATTTTGAATGAGTGTTGTTGATTAAACTATTGTTATTTATTAACCAATTGAGGGGTGGCTCAATTGATAAGTTAGTTGGTTCATTCCAACATAGACATAGATTCTATTCCCACAACCATTAACTTTGGAGAGTGGCTCATTATTGTGGTAAATATCTTTAAATACCAAAACAAAAATATTGTTACTTATTAGAGATTAGATTATTAATCTAACTGAAATTAATTATTGTTATTTTTACACTGTAAAAAATTATTAAAAGTATATAAATAATTATTAATTATTTAAAAATTAAGAATTAAAATATAATGACAAGTCCTCGCTAGTATAGAACTATAGATAAGAGATGTTTTAGGAGGAATTTTAGGTGAAAAAGATAGATTGGGAAAAATTTTAAGAAGGGGATTAGCTAAGTGATTAGAAAAATGAGAGAGATGGAATGGGACTACAGTGAAAGAATAAGAGAGGGATGCTGACGTGGCATATGGCCTATACCACTATATAATATAGTATAAAGATATAATAAAGATCTTTTTCGAACTGTTAACATGGCTGGGGTTCGGGCTTTAGTTAGGGCCAACTTGATCTACCTAGGAGATGGGCGCAGGCCCAACCCAAAAAAATAAAAAGCCCGGCGTTTTTGGTTGAGGGCAACCCATAGTTTGTCTGTGTGTGTAAACGTTCGGACCGGACCGGTCCGGGATCGGGTTGGACCCTCTCAAGTTGCTGTCACTGGATTCATTTAACCATCCCAAACTTGGCAGCCTCCCTTTAGACCTAGAAGTGCGAAATAAGCATAGAAGTGAGGTTCGGGCTTCCGATGGCGGAAAACAAGCAAATTCCTCCACAGTTCGACTTAAACGCGAAATGGGATGCTTGCCTCGATCTCACTCTCCGTCGGTTTTTCTATTCTTCCTTGGCTGGAGCTTTTGGTGGCCTTCTTTTCTTCAGTGAGTTCCCTATTCTTTCCTTTTATTCCCTCTTATCCTTTCTTCGAAATCTTACATTTCAAGAATTCAGTAACTGAAATATTTTTTTAGGATATAGATTCTGTAGTGTTTGATATTTCTGCATATGGATTCATGTTGTTTATTCTCTAGGTTTCATATATACGATGATTATACTTGTTTGGCTATTTATTTACATTTTTTTCCCATTCGGTTTATGGTGAAATTTGGTTTTATATAATAGCCCTTCCAATGGTTTATCATTGTAATCAGACTTTGAGAGTGAGAGTTTATCAACGTGTTGGTTCTAGTGACTATGGGGTTATTATCAGTTTCTCATAATACGAAACACATTTTATATTCCCTTATGAATTATTGAAGATTTCTCCTTATGATTAACATGCAAATTTTCCAACAAGCTGTTCTGGATCCATTATACTGTTTCTGAAGACAAATACATTAATTTTATTATCCATATACAATTTATGCAGTTATATGCAATCTGGGAGGCTGGAATTGAAAAGACAGTTTTTCCCCTGTTAACTTGGCCTTTTTTTTTTTTTTCCATTATGCAATTTAGTGCAAACGTGTGATGATTGTTTAGGATATAGAAGGCCTTCTATTTGTTTCTTCTGAACTAAGAGGATGCTTGGCATGGCTTCTGTTTACGTTGACACCACTGTATCAATATGAAGTAGCCATGCCATTGCATTTGCTGATGCTTGTTCCACAAAATCAGTATTGCAATGGTCAGATGAGATGATTTCATACAAGGGAACTGATTCTGAAATCATCATTTTGAAGAAGGTTTCAAGGGGGCGGGGGTATTGCAACATCCATCCTATTTCGCTTGGTGACTGGAAGTTTCCTCAGGAAAAGTGGAAACGAAAACACATAAAACAGTTATTAATAAATGAGTTTATCTAGGAAGTAATTTTTCTTTTGGTAAATGAGTAAGATTTATTAAACCAGCAAGTGAGAGTTACATGCAACCCATGGAAAGGCATGAGATGCGACATTTCCTTTAAATCTAGTTATAGAATTATAAGTACAAAAGAAATTACACAGAAGCACAAAATAAAGTATCTCGGAGAATCCCTTGTTTTGCAAGTGAATCAGCCATTGAGTTTGCTAATCTGCCTACCCACTGAACTCTGATTGTCATATTCCTTGTTAACCATTTAACCTTTTTGAGAAGATCTCTAGAACCCCAAATCATAGTGTTCGGATCCTTCAGTCAACCCACTATCACCTGGGAATCCTCTTCAATGATCAGATGCTCTATGCCTAGCTGATTTGCAAGCTGGATTCCATGTACAACAGCAAGTAATTTGGCCCTTAAAGAGTCTCCCACACCCACAGGACCTAAGTACAAAGATATAATGCTACTACCTTTGTTTCTCAGCACTCCTCCTATGCCTGAAGGTCTTGGATTACCTCGGCAACTTCCATCAAAGTTCAGCTTGATAAACTCCTCCCTTGGTGGCATCCATTCAACCCCATGTCTGTCCTTCATGGTAGAAGCATTAGCCACTGCTAACCAGCTTTTCCATAGGTCATCAAAAGAGTATGCATTAAAGAGCTTTAGAGTTTTCAACCACTGAACTGCCCTTGTCAGAATACATTCTTTAATTCCCGAGAAGCTCCTTTCTTTTTCACAAAAGATTTTGGTGTTCCTTTCTTCCCAAACAGTCCATAACAAAGCTGCTCTTATGCACTTCCACATAATTCTCCCTCTCTTTGTGTGTCATTCAAAGATAGACGGACTAAACAACAAGCTAGTATCAGATGGTAGGTTCCACCTACACTCAAACAACATAAGACTCCAATTCCATAAAGCTGTAGCAAAGGAGCAAGAGATCAGTAAGTGGTGACAGTCTTCATTCTGAGATTTACAAAGAACACACCAATTTGGTCTCCTCTTTTGTAGATTTTCAAAGGTATTAATTCTACCATAATAAACTTCCCAACAAAAGACAAAAATCTTTGGGGGAATGGGCCTAGTCCAAAATTCTTTAACTGGGAAGTTTTGAGGTGCAGAAGTGGAGCAAAGGAACTTGAAGAAAGAGGAGCAAGTGAAAAAACCTTTTGGGTTAGGGGTCCAAAGTCTTGTGTCAGGTTTGAGGGGATCTAAACAAATAGACTCAAGCGAAGACAATAGTTCTGAAACACAAGCACGTTTATCATCACATAACCCTCTATGGAAACCAAAATCCCAGTTTAGGGCCACATAAGAAGCTGGGAGGAAATAAAACCAGAAATTGACTCTTCCTTATAAAGGGAAAGAGGTAAAGAGAGGGAAAAAGGTCTTTAAGAGGTTGGTTGCCCACCCAAATGTCTTCCCAAAAAAGAACATTGTTTCTAGAATTAACATCATATCTGACCAGATTGAGAAAATGGGGTAGAATTCCGTGAATAGCCTTCCGGGGTGTTGTAAGAGTCGCCCGTCGAGAAACCCTGGCATCCCAACCGTTCTGTGAACAACCATGAATACTATTCACCACCTTATGCCACAACCTCTCTCTCTCTAATGACCATCTCCAAAGCCACTTCCCTAGTAGAGCTTCATTCTTAAGAACTAGATTTTTCAATCCTAATCCCCTTTCTTCCTTACTCCTGCTAACTATCTCCCACCTAATCAAATGATCATTCTTCTCTTCCCCTGGCTCCCACAAGAAATCCCTCATCACCTTTTTCTAGCTTCTTGGTTTCCCTTGAGGGTATCTTGAAAACAGAAAGAAAATAAACCGGAAGATTAGCAAGTGTCGCCCTAATCAGGGTCACTCTACCTCTATCGAAATGTAACTTTTTTTCCAAGAAGTCAACCTCTTTTCAAACTTTTCCACAATTGGATACTAGAACCGTTTTTTTTTGGGGGGGGGTTAGCTCCTAAAGGAAGACCCAAGTAGGTTAAAGGCCAATCAGACATGGAACACTCTAGAGAACTTGCTATAGCCTTTGCCTTCCAAACTTCCAAATTGATTCCCACCACACAACTTTTGTCAAAGTTAACCATTAGGTTTGAAGCAGAGTCAAAGGATTTAATAAGATCTTTTAAGTTCCTCACTCTCCTTAAGTCTCCTCCTTCAAAAAAGATGATGATATCCTCAACAAACTGAAGATGAGTCACCATGACATTATTCCTGCCTATCCTCCAACCACCTATTAGCCTTTCCCTTTCTACTTTAGAAATCATTCTACTGAGCACATCTGCCACAAGTGTGAACAAAAAGGGGGAAAGAGGATCTCCTTGCTTGAGCCCTCTACATGTTGAGAAGAAATCCTTGACCCCTCCATTAACTAGAACTGGAAATTGGCAAGATGTTATGCATCCGCTCACCCACTTGCACCATCTATCCCCAAATCCACATTTCCTTAGCACTTCTAATCGAAAATCCCAATCCATTGAGTCATAGGCCTTTTCAATGTCCAGCTTACAAATAAAACCTTGATTGCCTGATCTCCTCATTTCCTTCATGCATTCATTTGCTATAAGGATTTGATCTATAATTTGCCTATCTTGGACAAAAGCTCCTTGAGTTTGAGTAATGACAAACTTTGAAGGACCTTTTTAATCCTTAAAGGAATCACTTTTGCCACAATCTTATAGATGCTAGTCACCAAACTAATTGGCTTGAAATCTTTAGGGTGTTTGACATCTGATCTCTTTGGGATGAGAGCTAAGAAAGTGACATTAACTCCGCAACTAATTACATGGTTGCTTTCAAACTCCCTAAACACCTCAAATAAATTTTCTTTAATAATGTCCCAACACTCCTGATAGAAAGCCATGGTAAAACCATCTGATCCAGGGGCCTTTGACTTGTTCATAGAAAAAACAACTTGTCTTATCTCTTCCTCTTCAAAGTCTCTTTCCAACCAAGCTGCCTCAATGACTGATAGACCTGGCCAATCTAGACCTTCCACTCTCACCCTTCTCTCCAGTGGCCTACTCAAAATGGATTTGAAGTGAGTTATAAAGCAATTGGCTATCTCTTCTTGTGACTCAATTTCTACTCCTTCAACCTCAATCTTGGCCACAAAATTGTTTCTCCTCCTACCATTGGCCATAGCATGAAAGAACTTGGTATTCCCATCCTTCTTTGATCCATTTATGCCTAGATTTTTGCCTCCAAGATATCTCTTCCTTCAATAGGACCTCTTCCAAATCTTTCTTCAACTTCCATCTCAACTCTCTTTCTTGTGCACTCATGGTCCTCTGATGTTCCTTGAAATCTAAATCCTCAATTTGGGCTGTCAATTTGGCTTTTAACTCTTCCAATCTCCCAAATTTCTCTCTGTTCCAATCTCTTATTTTGGATCTTTGACTTTTTAATTTCTTGTGGAATCTAACCCCTTTCCACTTTACTCCCCTAATCTCTTCTCTCCACCACTCCTTCACTTTATGCAAAAAGTCCTGGTGTGTCAACGACATGTTCTCGAACCTAAAGGGTTTAGGTCCAAGCCCAAAGGTCTCTTGGCCTAGCTCTATGGGACAATGATCCGAGGTAACTCTAGGCAGAGCTCTAGCCACCAAACCCCTCTAGTGTGCTTCCCAACTTTCATTGAAGAGGAATCTATACAGTTTTGAACAAGATGGATTCTCCTGGAAATTGGACCAAGTGAAGTGAGTTTGTAGCATAGGGAACTCTTTCAAATTACAACTGTTGATAAATTCATTGAACCTCCTCATGCTGGTTGTGATAGATTGTTGGGGATTATTTGACTCATTTATAAACTTTATTACATTGAAATCTCCCCCAACACCAAGGGCCTTTCCATAGTCCTTAAATTCCATAGAGTTCTTCCCATAGTTCATTCTGCTCTCTATAATTATTTGGCCCATACACATTGGTTAACACCCATATGAGACCATCCTCCACCATCCTGAAGTTTAGTGATACAAAAAAATTACTTATCAGCTCTTCTAATGGTTCTACCACATCCTCTCTCCAAAGAGTAATTATCCGCCCAGAGGCTCCCCAAGAGGGTGTTGAGCACCAACTCACACCTCTTGCTTTCCACACACTTCTAATCCATTTTTTTGTCTAGATCAGCTAGTTTGATTTCTTGTGTTAATACAATGCCGGGCCTTTCCTTCTTCAACAGATCTTTTATCACCCTCCTTTTTCTCGCACTTCCTAGACCCCTCAAATTCCAGCTAATGATTTTCATCAACTCGATTGTAGAACGAGACCCTCCACACCTTCCTTTTTCCTTCACTTTAGAGCCTTCCTCCTCTACCCTCTTCCACTGATTTACCCCTTCCTTTCTTTTCACAATAGTTGCTCCCTAGGGGTTATTCCAAAATACCATGCCATAACACCATGCTTTACCATGCTCTCTTATTGGAAATGGCAGTGACTAAAATGGAAGCTATGCCAAATATCTCTATAGTTGGCTTAATGCCATTATATGTTTCACCTCAACATCTGGTCAGATTTACCCTCTGCTGAATAATTGACTCATTGAGAGATGTCAGAAATGGATTGAAATGGCTAACTATACTGGACTGCTGGCAACATGATACTAACAGGTCTAATTTCCTTAGTGTCCATGAGACACTGGCAGGCGAGCAATTGGACCCTTAATGCTTCTTCAAAGTGACTGGGTGTATCATTAGTTATGCAGTGGTCTAGGGAAATGGCTTTATTTATTTATTTTGGGGGGGTAAGAAAAGGTAGTTTTCATTGAAAGAAGCAAAGAACAGAAAAAAACCTAATAACAAGATAAAGACACCAATAGCAGCAACGGCAACCTAAAAGAAAAAAAAGAAAGAAAAGGGAGATAGAAAACACAAAACAAAAGGTCGCAAGTCACACTAGTGGATGCAAGTCCTAGTATAAAAGGTTTGGGAGCTAGGCTGGCAAGAGTGAGAGAAGGGTCCTAGATGTACCGAGGCCGCTGGCAAGAGTCATAACATTTCCCCCTTCCATTGGATGATATCATGAATCACAAGCTGCACTTTTTATTTTTTTGGAAGGAATTGAACAAAGAGTGCTTATGGAGAGGGGAAAATTGGCGGCAAAAAAAAGGGGGATTAAAAACAAAGAGAAGCAGAGAAATAATGAGATTAACTTGGGGTCTGAATGATAAGGCAGGGAGTAGTGATGGGGCTGTAAGGGGGTCTAAGAAGATGTGAAGTGTGGGTCCTTTTCTTTAGTTTTTCTTATGGAAGTGAAAATTCTTTCCTGGAATGTTAGAGGACTGGGATCGGGAAGGAGGAGGAGGATGGTATGTGATTCTTTGAAGCAATCAAAATCTAAGATTGTCTTGCTCCAAGAAACTAAGCTGGAGTGGGTTGCTGCTGCTACAATTCGAAGTGTTTGGGGGGAGGGTCAGGTCAGATGGAAGGCCTTGTCTGCCTTGGGGAGTGCTGGTGGAATTGTGAGCCTTTGGGACCCTACTTTCTGTTCTTTGGTTTCTTGCAGAATTGGTAATTTCTCAATCACTCTGAGACTGAAACTACAAGATGGAAAACTTATTCAAGTCACAAACGTTTATGGTCCTGTTGATGCTATCTTTCGGGTGGCTTTTTGGGCGGAATTATCAGATTTGAGAGACCCTCAGAACTGTCCTTGGGTAATTGGGGGTGATTTTAATGCAACTATTTCAGTGGATGAGAAGAATACAGAGGGTAGAAGAACTGGTTCGATGAACATTTTGCTGACTTCATAAACAGTATGGAATTAATGGATGTCCCAATTCAGGGTAATAGATTCACTTGGACCAATAACCAATCTGTTCTGACCCTGGTTAGGCAGGACAGATTCTTGGTTTCTTCAAATTGGGATGAATTCTTTCTTGATTTCAGACAGCTTACCCTTCCTAGACCGATGTCCGATCATAGCCCTATTCAGCTTGTTTGTGGTCTCCGTGAGACAGTCAAATCCCTGTTTAAGTTAAAAAATGCTTGGTTTGAGGAGGAAAGTCTTATCCCCTTAATCAGCTCTGTGTGGAATGAGTTGCAAGTGGAGGGCTCTGGTTCTTTTGTTATGGCATCAAAAGTAAAGGCTATCAAGGGTAAATTAAAAAATTGGAGTAAGGAGAAGAATATGAAGTGGGTTATTGATAAGAAGGCTTTGTTGAGCACCATTGTAGAGATTGATAGAGCTGAAGAGGCGGGTCCGTTGTCTGAAGATCTGAGACTTAAGAGGTCAATTGCAAAAATCAGATATGATAAGATGGCAGTTGAGGAAGAGAGGAAGTGGAGACAAAGAGCTAAATCCATTTGGCTTAAAGAGGGGGATAAAAATACAAAGTTCTTTCACAAAATGGCAAATGCTCGTGCTAGGTTCTCTTCAATCAGCAAGCTGGTGTGGGAGGACAGGTGTGGTGAGTCTAGTTCTGAAGTCAAATCTGTAGCTACTTCTTTCTATAAGAACCTTTATAAAGAGAAGTGGGTTCAGAGACCTTTTCCCTCCGAGATCCAATTTAATAAGTTAAATGAGGAGCATAAAATCTGGTTAGAGAGACCATTCTCAGAAGAGGAAATTAAGGGTGCAGTAAAGAAGCTAGAAAATGATAAATCACCGGGTCTTGGTGGGTTCTCTAATCTTTTCTATTTAAAATGTTGGGATGTTGTGAGGAGTGATCTGATGCAGGTGTTTCAGGCATTTCACACTAATGCCTCCTTTCAGAGAAGTCTAAATGCAAATTTCATCACTCTTATTCCAAAAATTGAGGGGGCTATCAATATAAAGGACTTCAGGCCCATTAGTCTCTTGCACAGCTTCTACAAAATCTTGGCTAAGGTTTTGGCTGAAAGATTGAAGTGTGTGTTATCTCTTGTAACCAAAGTGCTTTTGTCCTGGGTGGACAGATGGTTGACTCTGTTCTCATTGCTAATGAACTGTTGGAGTCTAGAAGAAGAGAGGGGACCTCAGGTGTTCTGTGTAAACTGGATATTGAAAAAGCTTATGATCATGTTAACTAGCACTGCTTGGATATGGTTTTGGAGAAAATGAATTTTGGGCAGCTTTGGAGAAACTGGATCAGAGTTTGTATTAAGACTCCTAAGTTCTCCATCTTAATTAACGGGCAAATGACAGGGTTTTTTGGAAGTTCAAGAGGTTTGAGGCAAGGTGACCCTCTCTCTCCCCTACTCTTCATTTGTGTCATGGAAATTTTCTCTCTCTTTAGTAAGAAGGCTGCTGAGAATGGGCTTTGGGAGGGCTTTGCGATTGCTCTGGGGAAAGAAAAAGTCTATTCTTCAATTTGTTGATGACACCTTATGCTTTGTTGATACTTCTCCTAATCAACTGGAGGTGGTGCTTGGAATTTTGAGTTGGTTTGAGGTGGTGTCTGGCATTAAGGTTAATTTGAGTAAATCTCAGATTATCCTTGTAGGTCTTGTTACAAATCTAGAAGTTTGTGCAGAAGTTATGGCTTGTCAGACTACCCATCTTCCGGTTAAGTACTTGGGGTTCCTTCCGGGAGCTAAATATACTTCCTCTCAGAGTTGGAATCTAGTGGTTGAAAGAATGGAGAAGAAATTGGCTTCCTGGAAAGTTAAATACCTTTCTTTTGGGGGGAGAGTGATTTTGATTAAGAGTACTCTTTCTAATTTACCTACTTACTACCTCTCCCTGTTTCCTATTTCTTCCAAAGTGGCTAACAGAGTGGAGCAACTACAGAAAAGCTTTCTCTGGAGAGGTTGGGAGGAGGAGAAGAAGGTTCATGTTGTAAACTGGGATCAAGTGTGTCTTCCTAAGGAAGTTGGAGGGTTGGGAGTAAGAAAATTGAAGAAATTCAATTTTGCCCTCCTGTGTAAATGGCTTTGGAGATTTGCAAATGAAAGAAATGCTTGGTGGAGAAAGCTGATTGTGGACAAATATGGAGTGGATTGGGGTGATTGGAGATCCAATTCTCCTATTTCAAGAGGGATAAGTTCCATTTGGACAGGTATAATGAAGAACACTAGTTTATTTGAGGAAGGAATCGGTTACAACTTGGGAAATGGGGAAAGAATCAAATTTTGGAAAGACTCTTGGTGTTCTGAAGTGTGTTTGAAAGATGCCTTTCCTCTCTTGTATAAAATTTCTGTTAATCAGGACTCCTCGGTGGCTGAGAATTTCAATGTGGATGGTAACTCTTTCAGTTGGAACCTAACTTGTAGGAGGCGCCTCTTTGACTGGGAAATTGAGGAGTCTGCAATTCTATTGGGCTTGCTCCAGAACCAGAGGATTGACTCAAACATGGAGGATGCTTGGAGATGGAAATGGGAAGTTGATGGCATGTTTTCTGTTAAGTCTATGTCCAGTAAGTTGATAAGTTCAGGTCAGGAAAACTTTCCGGCTAGGCAGATTTGGAGCTCATTCAGTCCTTCTAAAGTGAAGTTTTTGCTCTGGACAATGGCTTTAAATAAATGTCTATCCAAAGTTAATCTAGTGAAACGTGGCATTCAGATTTCGGATATGTCATGTGGCTTATTTGGTGGGGTAGTAAAACTACTGAACATCTGGCATTACATTGCCTAGTCTCGAATTATATTTGGAGGCAATTTCTCCAAGCTTTGGAAATCAGCTGGGTAATGCCAATTTCTGTGAAGGATCTGCTGTTGGTGTTGGCAGATTGAGGGTCTCAGCAAGAAAGGTATCTTGGTTTGGAAGACTATCCTGGCTGCTGTGCTTTGGACTATCTGGATTGAAAGAAATAACAGAATTTTTCAGGGCAAAGCTAAATCTTCAGAGGAAATGGTACAAAAACTTCTGTCCTGGGTGTCGGCATCGGAGTTGTTTAAAAATCAGAATTTGAGTCTGTTGTTTAGATCTCAGAACTAGTTGTATCTCTAATTTGTGGTGGCTGTAGGCAGCCTCTAATGGCCTAGGCTCCTTTGTACTGGTTCTTATTTTAATAAATTACCTGACCTTTTCAAAAATTTTTTTTTTTGAGTAATCCATAGTCGGTGATTTTTTTGGATAATAAAATAATGGAAAATTATAGACGGGAATTTCCTGTACCTTGGGGGTAGTGACACTTATGGGCCTCAAATTTCGTTTGCTACATCAAGGTACCCTATACTTTCAGAATTCAACACTCAAGACGAAGTTGGTTAAACTGGTGTTACGGTGAGGATAAATTTACAAAAATGCCCATGTTTAGATTCCCTTTTTTCATTGTTCATCTTCCTCTACCTTTGTACTCTGGATGCAAACTAGCAGGGCAAACAAAGCTCACCCCTTTCTCTCTCTCTCTCTATCTCTGTTTGTCTGTCTGTGTAGAACTTTCCTACCAACTTTCTCATTGTATTGCATCCCCACAAAACGATTGCTACAAGCATCCTGTTTTTCTTTCTTGTTGCTTTGATTATCTGCTCTATTCTCATTGGATTGGCTTCCCAAGGAATGTTGTTACAATTGCTACTTTTGAAATTGTGCTGTCGACCGTTACTCGTATAGTGCATCAATTTCCTTCAAAACAAACTCATCATCATCGCCAAGAACATTAGTTGAGCAACAAAAAGCATTGCTTAAATTGCCTTATTTGAGTTGTTTCTTTGGGGTGATAACAGATATTATTGCAAGCCCATCTTCTTTGGAAATCTCCTGGACCCATGGAACAAATTGTACATGCTCAATAGCGCTCTTGATGGATATTCTTTCAGAGAATGATCTAATGAACTTATTGTTTGCTAATTGGGATCCCTTGAATGGAGTTGGAGAAGAGAAGTTTATGGGTATCTTTGTAAGAGGAAGTTTTGGAGTTGCCAGACGTCAGAGCCATCAGATACAAAGTGTGTGCCTCCCTATTGATGAAAGCATAAAATGATTAAAATATCAAATGTAGATTAAACTAAAGATTGAGAAATGGAAGTAAAAGACTAAGGCTATGTTTGCGTAGACTTTTACTTTGATACTTTTAAAAGTGTCAAAGTACAAAATACATATAATACTTTTGTTTCGGTACTTTTACTTTAAAATCCGTTTAGATAAAAAATTTTGTAAGGTATGCTTTTCAAAATAAAAGCACCATTTATCGTTTGGCAAAGGCATAATAGTAAATACATGTAAGTGACATGTGACATGTGGTAGTCACATAATGGTGACACATGTCAACTTGTGCTGTTATGTGACACGTGGTGGTAAAAAAATAATGACACAAGTATAATATTGACACGTGGTAGTCACGTAATGGCCACATGCCAACTCATGTCATTATGAGATACATGGCAGCCATAAAATAATGGCATGTGTCATTGACACATGTACAATAGTGACACATAGTCACATAATGGTGATATGTGTCGATTTGTGCCGTTATGTCACATGTGATAGTTAGAAAATAATGACATGCGCCAGTTATACATGTATGCAACACTTGGCAATCAGAAAATAATGACATGTCAGTGACACATGCATGTGACACGTAGTAGTAAAAGAATAATGTGTCAATGACGGTAATAGTACCACGTGGTAGTCACATAACAGTGATGTGCTAACTTCTGATGTTATGTGACGTGTGGCAGCCAAAAAAATGATACTTGTTATTGACACGTGTATGATGTGTGACACATGATAATTAGAAAATAATGTGTTAGTGACACATGTATAATAGTGAATTCATGAAAAAAAGACATGTATAATAGTGACATGTGGGAATCACATACAGTGTCATGTGTCAATGACACATGTATAATGGATGCCACATGGCAGTCATGTGATAGTGACACTTGTATGGCCTGGAATAGACTTGGTTGCCAGGTGATAATCATATGTACAAAGGTGACATGTGGCAGTCACATAACAATTACATGTGAAATTCATAGTTGTCAAGGTGATGCCTAGGCGACAAGATGCCCTTGAGGCTCGCCTTGCCTAGTCGCTAAGCAGTTTTGTGCACCGTGTTATAAAATACTTTTATATTTTTAATTTGTTGACATTATAATTACAAAATAGATGTTATTAAACTAGAATACTCATTTTATGTGTTTATATACTAATTTATTATTATTATTATTTTTATTTGCTAGGGCTTAATCAACACAAAAATTGCTAACTACTACTGTATTGAACCCATGGTTCAAAGTTTTGATACACCTTTATGTATTGGCATAGGTGTATTGGTACTTGTAACGATACCCCCCCTATTTTTTATTTCTTTGGTTTTCAATTTCATTTTTTTATATATATATATATATATTAAAAAATGGGTTCCCGAAAACATCTGTAAACATGTGCATCGGGGCGCCAAAGGTACAATACAATACACCCGATACGGGGCATATTGTATCGGAATTTCGATCCTTAATTGAATCCTCAAAGATTTCAAAACCTGAACCAATAAACAAGGGAAGAACTTAAAATTTTGTCTAATCAACAAATTTTCTTCTTCCACATCCTATATATATTTTTTAGAATTTTATTTCCTTTGTTCTTTTTCTTCTCATAAAATGTTGATTTTCTAGACTTAACCAAGAAATTTGTACTTCTCTTATGAAAATTAAAGATAATTATTAAGGAAAGATGGTTATGGAACATAGGGAACTACACTAGGATATATGGTTTTACTTGCAAAAATCCATCTCCTAAGCAACAAGGCCCCCGGTCGCCTAGTCTCGCCTTGGTGCCTTGAAAACTATGGTGACATTGCTTCACATGAAGCCAAAAGTACATTTGAGCCAAAATCACAAAGTATGAAAAGCCTATTTTGCGCTTTTGGTGTTTTTCTTTTTTCTTTTTTGATATCTTTTGAAGGGTTATACAATGAGAGGTAGCCCATCCCCCCTCCTTTATAAAAGTATGAAATCAAAAGTAGAAAGCACTTAAAACAAATGTGGTATAATGTCTTTTGTACTTTTGTACTTTCAAAAGCATGAAAGTACCTAAAGTCTATCCAAACATAGCCTTAACTTTCCAGGTGTTCGAAAGGGCATAGTTGTACATTATGGGGCCTTTAGTGAGTGAGAAGTGTCTTTGTGGCTCTAAAATTGTACCATATTTGAGCTTTTTGTTTATCTGTAATTCCTTTGTTGGGTAGTAGCAGCATAGTTGTCATGGCGACGCCTAGGCGGGTGCCCTTGGAGGCTCGCCTTGCCTAGTCACCAAGCAGTTTTGTGCACTAGGTTTTAAAATACTTTTATATTTTTAATTTTTTGACATTATAATTATAAACTAGATATTATTAAACTAGAATATTCATTTTATGTGTTTATATACTAATTTCTTTTTATTATTTTCTTATTTTGTTAGGGTTTAATCAATGCAAAAAGTGCTAACTGTTGTATTGAACCCATGGTTCAAAGTATTGATACACCTCTGTGTATTGGCATAGGTGTATCTGTATTCTGTAAGACTGTACTTATAACGATACTCCCCCTATTTCTTTTATTTCTTTGGTTTTCAATTTCATTTTTAAATATATATATATTATTTAAAAAATGGGTCATCGAAAACACCTGTAAACAGGTATCGGGACCCCAAAGATACAATACAATACACCCGATACAGGGCGTATCGTATCGAAATTTCGATCCTTGATTGAACCCTAAAAAATTTCAAAACCTGAACCAATAAGCAAGGGAAGTGCTTAAAATTTTGTCTAATCAACACATTTTTTTTTCTTCCACATCTTCTTCTTCCACCTTTTCTTTTTTTCTTTCCTATAACAAAAGTAGGGGTTCAGCCCCTATATTTTTTGATTTTTCTTTCCTTTGTTCTTATGAAAAATATGAATAATTATCAAGGAAAGATGGTTATTGAACCTAGGGAACTATCCTAGGATATATGATTTTACTTAAAAAAATCCATTGCCTAGGCGACAAGGTGCCCCCCTGTCGCCTAGCTTCGCCTTGGTGCCTTGAAAACTATGAGTAGCAGTGTCTCAGAAGCATCTTTCTTGCTTATTCTTTGTTCCAACGTTATGGTGAAGTCCGCAAATCTACCACCCATATGAGATGAACAATCCCTTTAAAGGAACTAGTTACTAAATTTATCAAAAAAAGGAACTAGTTACTAATTTCTAACCCTAGGCATGTGGAAGAAGTTGCTTCTCATTGTTCTGAAAGGAAGAGTTACCATTTTCTCTCCATTGCTGTTTTTAGAACACTCTTTCGATTGCTATTGTTTGACGTGATAACCAAACAACAGATCAAGCAGCAAGTAGCATTCCATCTAACAATAAAGAGAACTCTCATAATGGTGAAGAAGCGTTTGACTGTCTCTCCAACTCCATTGTTGGTTCTCCATAGGAAGACAGTGTTAGAGGCTCAATGAAGAAGAGGGTAAAATGGTCTAAAAAATAATATGAAGGGTAGTTGTGGGGTTTCCACAGAAACCAATCTTCTTCTATCTTCTCATCTCTCTCCACAAGGAAGCTTCAATGGCTGCCACCAGCCAAACAGAATAGAATACACCATCTGTGAGCACCTTAATCTTAAGGGCTTACATTACTTAAACAACTTGCAGCTGAAAGATCTTCAAAAAAAAAAAAAAAAAAACTAATAGAGCCTAGCACAGAGATGCCATGGAACCAAACACTTCTAAAGTCCAAAGGTGAAAGCACACAGCATGGAGCTCAAAAAAAGCATCTAACTTCAAATCTTTGGAGTTAGACAAAGGAGTTCACTTTGAGAGAGTCACAGTGCATAAAGCCATTTGAAAGCACGCATCATGGAGCTCAATCTCCTCCCCTGCTAGCTCTAAAAGGGCCTTACACTTCTTGAAGGGAGATAAAATGATAGTACAGTTCTAACTTTAAACTCCTTAACAGCTAATCAGCAACTCTCTTTCAATCAGTTGGTGGAACTATGGAAGTTACAATAAATTTTTTCTCCCAGTCAGTCTTGGTTGCATTGAAGACTATTCTACAGTCCTTCGCCTCTTGTCCCATAACCAGCATCCCTGCTACTTCTTTTGGCTGCAACTTCTTCCTCTCTACAGGTTCTTTACCAGCCTCCTGTGTCTTCTCTTCAGATTGCATTCTAATACCTTGCAAACCTTCCCTCCAGACAATGAAATCATTCAAGGCACATGAGACCTCTTCGCAACCAGTCACAAATTTTCCTTCAGGGAAGCACACTATTTGCTTTTTTCCTTCTCCAAAGTATTCCATAAGCCCTAAATACCTACCTTTAGCATTCTTTCTTCTTTCTGCCAAATACCTCATACCATTTTCCTCTGTTGATTCTTTACATTCCAGCTTCCAGCTCACTTGAAGAGCATTCTCAATGAAAGTCTTGAACCAAGTAATCACCTCTCCCTCTACCAGGAATACCATGGCCATTTTCATCTCTCTAATCGTTAAGCCATCTTCCCCATCACCCTGAAGCTTTTGAAGAGGAACTTCTTTGCTTCGATCTTTAGAGGTCTTCTCCATGTCGTCAACTGCACATCCCAATATGCCACCATTACTTCTTGTCTTCCTACACAATTTGATTTTTTTAACTCAACTTTTTATTTTTATGTATTACTGTTTTTTGATTATTTGATTTTTTTCAAAAATTTGCACCTTTCTTTGAAATGGCATGTACTTTGTGCCTCAGGTGCTAAAAGGCCCATGTCTTTTTCTTGTGCCTTGCACTTCTCAAATACTGTTTATGACCAGCCCTTCTAGGGTTGCTTCTTGATGTTTCTTTATCCATTAATGAGATTGCTTACATCAGTCTGTAGATGATAGAAATTTGCGTCTAGTTCCCACTACCATCTTTAGAAGAATCATCTCAATGTGGAATAAGGGTGCTTCACATTGAAGATATTCCAAGTTTTGATGTGGGTGGGGAATTTTAGTTGATCTTTCAGCAATCTTGCAAGGTCCATCTGAAGGGATGAGAGATCCATCCTATGGACGCCCAAAGAATGCGGAATAAGGGCGAATTTCAAAAATTTTTCTCTCCCTTCAACTGGGAATCGTATTCCCTATTTAGAAAATCATATTTTTCAAGGATCAATCTTGAACCATAAACTGAACCAGATCTGAACCAAAAGGAGTGGGAGAGGATTATACCTGATACGGAGAAAAACTATCTCCCAATGGAGGTGTTCACGCCCAAGGAAGGATCCAAAATCTGCTCCCACTGAAGATGGCGCAAGTGAAGGATGGAGCAGAATCAGCAATGTTCTTCAAAAGAACTTGACCCTTCGCAAGAATCAACTGGACGGCTTGTGAGTACAGCTCCAATCAATCTTTTCCCAAAAGATTGAAATCAAGATCCAATCTTGATTGCTCCCAAGAACTGGAGATCGAACTGAAGGAATGGCAATGGCAGGAAGGTGGCGGCCATCCTTCGACTGCAGAACATTGTCGGTTTCCAAGAATTGCGCATTTCGACTGCAGAACACTTTCTACTCACTTGGGTCATAGAAAAGGTAACCTACAGAGCCTTTTGGGTAGCCTACAAATAGGCAACGGCTGGTCTTAGATTCCAACTTGTCTGCACTCGTTCTTTTAACGTGTGTTGGACAACCCCAAATCTTCAAGTGTCTAACACTTGGTTTCTTTCCGGTCCAGAGTTCATATGGAGTGTTCGGAACCGATTTGGTTGGAACCCGATTCAGCACGTAGATCACAGTCTCTAATGCGTAACCCCAAAAGGATGTGAGTAACTCTGAGTGTATGAGAAGTGACCGGACCATATTCAATAAGGTCCTATTCCTCCTCTTTGAAACACCATTAAGTTGTGATGTAACAGGAGGAGTTAATTGTGATACTATCCCATTGTTTATTAAGTAGTCCCTGAACTCGTCAGAGAGATACTCGCCACCTCGATCTGATCAAAGGGCCTTAATTTCTCTCCCTAACTGTTTATTGACCTCTTGTCTAAACTCTTTGAACTTTTCAAAGGATTCAGACTTGTGTCTCATTAGGTACACGTAACCATATCGTGAGAAATTATCTGGGAAGGTGATGAAATACACGTGTTAATTTCGTGTCCTAATACTCAGGGGACCACATACATCAGTATGTATTAGGTCAAGTGTGCCTGTACATCTTTCAGGCTTACCGTTAAATGGCCGTTTCGTCATCTTGCCTTGTAGGCAAGGCTCACAGGTGGGAAGATCTTCTACAGTTAGAAAATCCAAAGGACCATCCTTTACCAACCTTGTGATTCGGTCAACACTGATGTGGCCAAGTCGGTAATGCCACAGACACGTGGGATTAACTGTATCACGGGCTCTCTTCTTGGGGATTTCAGCCGACGTAGTTTCGGTTATGTTAGTTTCTAGAGAAGGATGTAGAACATAGAGACCGTTCTCCAGTTCCCCGTATGCGATGAATCTGTTATTTCTTTTAATAGTAATCGTATTACTAAAGAAGACAGAATAACCATCTGCACACAGTTTTGAAACAGAAATCAAATTTCTCCTTAAATTTTGTACATAAAGACAATCTCTCAGTACAATAGTTCCTTCCCTAAAAAGTAACTCTATGGTTCCTATGGCCGCGGCTACAACAATTGCAGTAGCCCCCAAGTACAGTGTGATTTCTCCTTCACTCAGCCTTCTACTTACCTTGAATCCCTGTAGTGAATTACACGCATGAGTTGAAGCCCCGGAGTCAATACACCAGGACGTAGAAACTACCAACATATTGGTTTCCATTACACAAGTTTCGAAATAACCTTTCTTGGATTCCAGGTAGGCAGGACAGTTCATTTTTTCAGTGGCCAGTCTTCTTGCAAAAGTGACAGGCATCCAATGCTTTGTCTTTCTTCTGCTTCTTACCCTTAGTGGCTTTCTTCTGAGGCTTCTTTGCTTTCCTCTTTCTCTTGCCTGTCTTGCCAGCTTCAACAAGCATGGCTACAGTCTCATCCTTTCTAATCAGTTCTTCAGCTCTTTGCAACATATTGCTGAGCTCTTGTAAGCTGACATTCAGGTTGTTCATGTTATAATTCATGATGAATGGATTAAAGGAAGGAGGCAAAAAGTTAAGGATAGCATCTATCTGGGTTGCAAGGTCCAGCCCGGATCCAAGAGTCTCTAGTTCGTTGATGTATACCATCATCCGAAGACAATGGTCATGAACTTGTTGACCCTTGGACATTTGTGCGGTCATGAACTGTTTCAAGACCTTTTGTCGAGTAGAACGATTCTACTCTTCATACATTGTCCTGAGACTATCCAATATGTCTTTGCAAGTTCGATCTGATTGAACTGCCTCTGTATCGGGTTGTCTAAGGAGGCAATGATGTAACACCGGGCAAGGGAGTATTTCTCCTCCCATTCTTGATAGTCTCTCCTTCGGGCCTCATAAGCCCTATCACCCGGACGCTCCGGGGCAGGATTCTTTGCCACTTTGTCAAGTTTTTCAGAAGCAAGGACCAGCATAAGGTTCCTATACCAGTCAGTATAGTTTGGGCACTTCAACTTGTTGTCATCAAGTATCTTTGCAAATGATCCGTTTGCCATTTTCTGATAAAAGAGCAAACATCAGTCCACGACCTAATTCGATTCTTGTTCATTTCATAGATATGGATTTTAATCTACGACCCATTTCCATTTATTCGTCTCTGAGATTTCCCTCCTTTCTCAGTGACGGAGACTACGGGTTGTCTCTGGAAATGTGGGAAATCACATAGGGTGCATGGAGCCAACTGTTTCAGCTGCATAACCCCACCACCTTTCTGTGAAGGATCATATCCACTCATCATATGAGTTTTCCCTTTGGCCTCTGTCAAACAAGGTTCAGAGCCGTTTTCAGGTAAACCTTTCTGTCCAGTGAGTGCTTACCCATCATATTCGTGAATGCCAAGGTACCGTGAGAGAGTTCCCATTTTCTGGTGAAGCCCCTCCCACATCGGTCTATGACGCCCCTATCATCTTATGAAACACTCAGACAAGCCCAACAGCAAATGGATAGCCCATTTTCTGGTGCGTTTCCTCATTACTAAAGGACCCATTCTCATGCTAATGATGGAAGGCCTTTTGAGAGTTCATCATCTGAATCTCCCTATCACTTGCACTCATATTACCTGGAGGGAACAGATAATTACGCCCTAGTTTAATTTAGTTCAAACCAAAGTGGCTCCCACTAACTTTTCATAAAGCCATATTTCGATGGGCCTTAAATCGGCTAGGGTTCCGCACGTAACCTCTTGATGAGGTGTGGGGCCCACCACTAAGGGAGGTCATCCAATGACCAAAAGGGACACCATGGCAATGATGTGCATTCAGCCATGGTGTGCGTAAGAGCCACTGTCAATTGAGCATGGGCCAAGCACTTATGGCCCATGTACGTAGCACATCACACATCCATACATCTTATGTAGGGATAAATTGATCCAATCAATTAATCTTCTATAAGGCCCATTTGAAGCCCATTTTAAATTCATAATATTAACCATTAATATTATTTAGGTATATGGGTCGAATAGTTCAGCCCATATAGCTTTATTTGATAAGTGGGCTTTTAGCAGTTTTAACTATTTAAAACTGGGCCTTTATAGGTTGGGCCAAATTAACCATTTAACTAAATATCAATCCTTAGGCCCATTAGTGGGAAAAATAGGGCTGACTTTCAGCCTTGATTAAACCCTAGATTCGGTCCAAACAGTTTGAACCAATCTTGGTTTGAATGGGTCTAGGGTTTGATCTTTAATTAATTCTTTAATTCAAGAAAATAATCTAAAATTAAATACTGATAAAAGAAAAACAACAATCAGTAAATCAGGGCTGTTCGCACAATCCATCCATCAAAACAGAGGTTAGATAAAAGATTGCAATTTCACAAACTGCAAATCGCAGATAGCGATTCTCCCATCTGCGAAATCTTCTTCATTGCGAAATCTCCCTTTCTGCGCCTCCATCTTCAATCCAATAATAAAAATAAATAGAAATCCTATTTCTATTAATAATTACATCAAATCGAATACCTATACATTGAGTCTAGAAAAGAAAAAAAAATATTTACAGATCAAATGTAATAAATAAATCAAGAAACTGCAAATCTTGCAGGTTCCCTACGCAAATCAAGATTTCGATCTCCTCTTGTACAAACAGCCCATAAATCGAGAAAATCATAAAGAACAATTCTAAGCAATAATCAGATTTATATAAAATTAATTTCAGATTATTCGCCCATAATTTTGGGAACAAATTTCCAAAAACCCATATCTGCGCAAATTGGGTAGAACACCTTCTGCCCATTTGTGCAGGTTTAGATATGAAACAAATTGGTTCAAGATTTGAACCAAGGCTCTGATACCATAGAAGGGATGAGGGATCCATCGTATGGACGCCCAAATCTTGTGGAATAAGGGGCGAATTTCAAAAAATTTTTTTCTCCCTTCAACTGGGAATCGTATTCCCCATTTAGAAAATCATATTTTCAAGGATCAATTCTGAACCATAAACTGAACCAGATCTGAACCAAAAAGGAGTGGGAGAGGATTATACCTGATACGGAGAAATAATATCTCCCAACGAAGGTGTTCACGCCCAAGGAAGGATCCAAAATCTGCTCCCACTGAAGATGGCGCAGTGCAGGATGGAGCAGAATCAGCAGTGTTCTCCAAAAGAACTCTGTCCTTCGCAAGAATCAACTGGATGGCTTGTGAGTACAGCTTCCTTTCAATCCTTTTCAAAAGACTGATGTCAAGATCCAATCTTGACTTCTCCCAACAAGTGGAGATCGAACTGAAAATGGCAATGACAAGAAATGGTGGCGGCAGAAGAGTATTTGCAGGAGCAGAATTCTCTTCTCTCTTTCTTTCAAGAGAAGAAAACCTGATGATCTTGTGTTTTTAGGCTGCCGCCCCCTTCTTCTTTTATAATCTTAAAGGGATCAGCTCCTAATCAGATTAGGAGTTGCTAATCCAAATCATATTTGGGTTAGAAGTCCTTTAAGTGATAAGGGATAATCCTTATCTTATCTGGAGATCAGATCAGCCATCTCCTAATCTGATTAGGAGGTTTCCAGATCTAAATCTTATTTAGATCTTGGACTCTCTAAGTGGATAGGGTCTAAGCCCAATCCTATTAGCTGATCCACTTCAGATTTTGCCCCTTTATTAACTAAATAAACAGCCCAGTTCGAAATGGGCTTTAGGCCTCTTAACTGCTGCCCAGTTGGGCTTCCTTGTATGGCGTGGGACCCAAGCATTGATCTACACATCAGCCACATGGGTTCGGCCCAGCCTTTGTTACAAGGCCTGGCTGAATACACTGTTGAAGACAGTGCACCCCCTGAAACCCATCAAATGGGCTCTACGGGCCCAACACTTACCCTAAGAGGTCCCTGGGCCAAGTCACCTTGTAACACCCTGGGACTGTGGGCAGATGCAAGATTCGCCCATCAGGTATTATCCTCAATGGTCTTACACTTAACCTCTCAGCCCATGATGATCAAACACTGCCCGACAAGGGAGGACATCTCCCTCGACTGCAAGGAACAGTGTTACACTCTCTGCTGACATGGATCCCAGGAATTAAAACCTTTTGCAAATCATTTAGAAACCATATATATACTTTTATATCTCATATAAAATATATTTTGCAAAACAAATTTCAACAGTTGAAATCGGCTACCGACAGTCTTGGTTTCCAACAGTGAGAGTGCATCCCCGATCATTACCTATGTCCGACAAAGGGACTGATCCTGTCACTATGATCACCCACTCAGATGAATTCTCGGATTGTCCCAACATACCTAGGTTTTGACCCCCGCTAAGGATCTCACTGATTGGTACATCAAAGATCACCCACTCAGAAAAAGCAGTTCGCCATCTTCTTCTCTAGCCTTCTCCTCCAGCAGCCGCCGCCATCTACTGCCAGTTCGAGCTCTCTGTTCCATCATCATTGTGTCATCCTCAATGGGAGCAGTTCTTGGTATCTTCTTTGGGCATGAACACCAACGTTGGGAGATACTACTTCTTCGGATCAGGTATATCCCTTCACTTCTCTTGTGGTTCAGATCTGGTTCGGTTTTGCTTCAAGTTAGATCCTTGAATATTGTATTCTAAATTCAGGGAATATGATTCCTAGTTGGAAGAATGGCAAGAAATTTTTGAAATTCGCCCACCCATTCTGCAACCTTTTTAGCGTCCATATGATGGATCTTACCATTCTTTCAATGGTATCAGAGCCACAGGTTCGAATCTTGAATTAAATAAAATCAGATCTGAACTTGCACAAATGGGCAGAAGGTGTTCTACCCGGATTTGCGCAGATTGTTTTTATTTCTAGAAAATTTGTTTCTGGATGAGGGGCAATTGATCTGAAATTAATTTTATAAATCTGAAATTAATTTTGAATTGTTCTTTATTTATTTCTTGATTTATTGGGTTGTTCGTACCTAGAGATCGAAGTGCAGATTTGGCACAGATTGTCTGCGCATTCTTTTGCAGTTTCTTTACATTCAGTCTGTAAATAATTTTTTTTTTTTATTTTTCTAGACTGAATGTATAGGATTCAATCAAGTTGAATTTAATTAATAGAAATTAGGTTTTCAGTTTTTTTTTTTTTATTTCTTGATTGAAGATGTCGGCGGCGCTGGAGATTCGCAGATATGACTGTCACTATCCGCGTTTTGCAGTTTGTGAAACTACAACCCTGCGTTCTAACCACAGTTTTGCAGGTGGATTTGGTACGAATAGTCCCTTGTTTGATTTGTGATTGTCTATAATCAGAATTATTAATTTCAGATCTTTCTTGAATTGAAAATTAGTTTCAGACTGTTTCGGACCAGATTTGACCAAAACTGTTTGGACTAAATCTAGGGTTCGAAGGAGACTATTTTCAGTCATGATTTCTCCCACTTTTAGGTCTGAAACTAATGTTTAATTGCAAGAATTAATTTGGCCCAAGCTATGAAGCCTAATTTTAAAGAGTTAAAACTGCAAAAGCCCATTTTGTGTGGAAGCTATATGGGCCGAACTGCTAACTGCTATTCAGCCCATATACCTAGATAATGTTAATTGTTAACTTTTAATGGGCTTATTAATGAGCTTTACAACAAGTGATTGATTGGATCAATTCTTCCATTGCATGTGATGTATGGATGTTTGATGTGATGCGACCATGGGCCATAAGCACTTGGCCCATGGTGATACGATAGTGGCTCTTGCTTACACCATGGCTGAATGCACATCATTGCCATGGTGTCCCTTACGGTCATTGGATGACCCCTCCCTTCGTGGTGGGCCCCACAACCCCGAAAGGGGTCGCATGCGGAAACCCTAGCTGAATTGGGCCACCAAAAATCTGACTTTATGAAAGTCAATGGTAGCCACTTTGGTTTGATCTAAATTAACTAGGGCATAAATTTTGTTCCCTCTAGCAAATATGAGTGCAAGTGATAGGGAGATTCATGTGATGGACTCTCCAAAGGCCTTTTGTCATTAGCACGATGATGAGTCCTTCAGTAATGAGGAAACACACTATAAAAATGGGCTATCCATTTGCTGTTGGATTTGTCAAAGTGTTTCATAAGATGATAGAGCGTCATAGACCGATGTGGGAGGGGCTTCATTAGAAAATGGAAAATCTCTCACGGTACATTGGAGTAACTCAAATATGATGGGTGAGCATTCACTGGACAGAATGGGCTGATTAAAGATCCAGTTGAAAGATAAGAGAAAAATCCACAACTTTCATGCTTTGGGCTTTCGCATATTCGGCCTACATCAAAGTCAAATCTAGGCCCAAATTCGGGGCAAATTCGTAGGAAAGTCCAATCCGCAGCTGAAGTCCAACTTGCAGAAAAGCCTAGCTGAAGCACAATTTGCAGAGGAGGTTTAATACGAATCCGATAACAAGAAACTGAGAAGAGTCCCTCTAGATCTAAATTCTTGATGTAATCTTAGAGAGATAAAATGATTGAGTCATTAGATAAAAAGGTAAGATTAGAATTAGGATAGGACTTTCTATTCTTGTAAAGATCAACTTCAAGAGAAAGTAGGAAACCACCCTCTCCCCTTTAAGCTATATAAAGGAGGGGGCGGACCAGCTTTAGGCATCACACAATCACTGAATCTTGGGGATTGAATCAAGAAGCAAGGAGCAAGAATTAGTCGAAAGGAGCAAGAATTCAAGAAGAAGGTGGCAACAAGAGGAGAATATCTCAGCATCATGGGCGATTCTAAGAGTTCTTTCTTTCCCTTTGTTTGCTTTAATTCTTCTATTATGAACTGTTTGTTTCTTGCTAGGACTATGGAAAGTCTAACCATGTTAATGAATATATTTTTATCTTCTTGGTTTATCCAAGATTGTGATTTCCATAGTCTATGAATTATTGTGCTTAATGGAATTAAGAGCTTGGCCACCTCTTAATTGATTTGAGTTATGTGAATGAATCGAGAGAGGAATTCATATAATCGACTGAATAATTCATAGTGTGAATTGAATGGTATATAGAGATATATATATATATATATGATTCATCTGAATTTCATGGTCTTCTTGGACTTAATGCACTCCCATCTTGAGAGTTCTACTCGAGAGATCGAAGGGCTACCTGATGGGCGTAGGTTTAGTATATCTCGAGAGAGAATATTAAATAAAATTGGTAAGACTTCAGATTATGAGAATGACAACTATTCTTGGTAAATCAAACCCATAAATATTCATTGCATTGGTTAGGAGGACCAAAACCCTAGCGATCCCATCCTTTGCAGATTCGATTAGTGATCACCTTTGCTTTTACTTTCTTATGCTAATTCTTATTCTCAATAGTCCTTGCTCAATTCTGAATTTCAGTTGTCCAGATGATTAGGGAAGATTGTGGTTCTAATACTTATTTTGTTAAATCCCCGTGATAACAATATTTTATACTACTTGATAACTAGTGCACTTGCTAGAGTTATATATTTATAGCTATCAAGTTTTTGGCGTCGTTGCCAGGGATTTAATCCTAAAATAATATTAGAACTTGTTGACATTGATTAATTTTGATTTTTTTTATTGTTGTTTTTATTTTGTTATTTTAATTTTTTTATTTTATTTTTATTCTACTTGTATGATTTCTTGCTGGTTCAGATTTGCTAGTGCATGACACGCACTAGATAGGAAGGACTAGCTGAATTCAATCCAAAAATTGAGAGGACCCTTCACTTGTTGCAATGGGCCAACAAAGGTAAAGTAAGAGAGGATGTTGTTATTGGCGAAGTAGCAATAGAGATTGAAGGAGAGATGGCAGAAGGAAATCGCACCCTCTTGGACTATGCTTGTCCAAACATTGATGGGGCAACATCCAGCATTTGCAAGCCCTCTATTCATGCCAATAATTTTGAAATCAAATGATCCACACAAGCGTTCAGTTTAGTGGGTTACCAAGTGATGACCCTAATGCATACATTGTTAACTTCTTAGAAATATGTGATACGTTTAAACATAATGGAGTTAGTGATGATGCTATTAGGCTTAGATTATTTCCTTTTTCATTGCGTGATAGAGCTAAAGATTGGCTTAACTCACTCCCTGCAGGAAGTATCATCACTTGGAATGATCTAACCCAAAAATTTTTGTCTAAATATTTTCCACCTTCTAAAACAATAAAGTTAATAAATGATATTACTACTTTTGCTCAATTTGAGAGGGAATCCTAGTATGAAGCATGAGAACGATTTAAGGAGATGCTTAGGAAGTGTCCTCACCATGGGATACCAACTTGGCGTCAAATTCAGACATTTTATAATGGTATTACCCCCTCTAACCGATCCATTATTGGTGCAGCCGCAGGTGGTATGATCATGAGGAAAACTCTAGAAGAAGCATATGACTTAGCGGAGGAGATGGCATCAAACAACTACTAGTGGAGCAATGATCGAACCAATCAGAGGGGAGTACACCATATCGATTCCCTTGCAGCCATATCTGCGCAACTTGCTAGTCTGAATAAGAAGTTTGATGCTTTATAATATTGTAGCCCTTAATACACCATCTAGCATCTCATGCGATTTATGTGGTCAAATAGGACTTACTAATTCTGATTGTCAATTAAATAGTCCTTTTATTTTCCATGAGAATGCTAATTTTATCTCTCATACTGGCAGGTCAAACTTCAACCCATACTCCAATACATACAACCCAGGGTGGAGGAATCACCTGAACTTCTCATGGAGTAACAATTAGCAAAAGGCACCCATGGGTTTCCAACCACAGCCGCCCCCACAAGAAAAAAAGAACAATCTGTAGGAAATGATCTCTAAGTTCATTAATGCCACTGAAGCAAGGTTCCAAAGTCAAGAAACATCGATTAAAAACTTAGAGGTTCAAGTGGGGCAGATTGTAAGCATGTTGTCAGAAAGGAAAGAGGGAAGGCTACCCAACAACACAAAAAAGAATCCCAGAGAGCATGTAAATGCCATAGCCTTAAGAAGCGGGAAGACAATCGACGAAGCTCAAAAAGACGACAAGGAAGCTGAATCGGACGATTTGCAAAAAGAGAATGAGGGAAGAACCCCTAAACTGAATTTGCATGAAATTAAGCTCCCTATTCCCTACCCAAGAAGAGTTTTGAAGGCTAAATTAGATAAGCAATTTGAAAAATTTTTGGAAGTATTTAAAAAGATTTATATTAACCTTTCTCTTCTTGATGTGTTATCACAAATGCCCAAGTATGCAAAATTTCTAAAGGAAGTGATGTCCAACAAAAGGAAATGGGAGGATTGCGAGATGGTAAAGCTAAACGAAGAGTGTTAAGCCATTCTTCAAAATAAGCTACCCCCAAAACTGAAGGATCTAGGGAGTTTCTCTATACCTTGCACCATAGGGAATGCTGAATTCGATAAATCCTTATGTGATCTTGGTGCTAGTATAAATTTATTGCCCTACTCTATTTTTAAGAAACTTGGATTACATGAACTAACATCTACCACCATCACCCTACAACTGGCTGATCGAAGCATTAAATACCCTAGGGGAATAGTGGAAGATGTCCTAGTTAAAGTAGGGAATTTCATCATCCCTGCTAATTTCATTGTGTTGGATATGGAAGAGGACAAATTGATGCCATTAATTCTAGGAAGACCCTTTCTTGCAATTGGTAATGCCTTAATTGATGTACAAAAGGGTCAGCTTACTCTTAGGATTAATGGAGAAGAAATGATATTTAACGTTTTCCAAACCCTGAAGTATCCCAACACGAAAGAGCATGAAATATATGTAATTGACTCCATTGATGTAGTGGTAGCAGAAATTAATAAATCGAAGTTAGATGACCCCTGGGCAAACTGTCTCATTAATTCTTGTGATAACATGCAGGTAATGGAGGACGAAGTAGAGGAGGCAATCAATTATTTAGAGGCTGGCCAAGAAGTATGCAAGCCAAGACAAGGGAAATTTCTACCATTAGATGGGCCAACCTCTTCTAAACAGTTATTACCCTCCATCGAAGCACCTCCAGATTTGGAATTCAAACCCTTACCTTTTCATTTAAAATATATGTTTTGGGGGACAGTTCCACCTTACTTGTAATTATCTCTTCTGAATTGATAGGTCTCCAAGAGGAAAAGCTTGTGAGGGTGCTCAAGCAACACATACCAGCCATAGGATGGAGCATCGCAGACATAAACGGGATCAGCCCGTTGGTATGCACACACAAAATTCTGATGGAGGAAGAGTGCAGTCCCAATGCACAACTGCAAAGGAGGCTGAATCCTAAAATGCAACAGGTAGTAAAGGCAGAAATTCTGAAATGGCTCAAAGCAGGTATTATATATCCAATTTCAGATTCATCATGGGTAAGCCCCATTCAAGTCGTACCAAAAAAGGGTGGGATTAGTGTAATTATAAATAAAAATAATGAATCAACTCCCACAAGAATAATAACTGGCTGGAGGGTGTGCATAGACTATCGAAAACTAAATGAGGCCACTAGGAAAGATCACTTCCCTTTGCCATTTATTGACCAGATGATAGAGACTTGCGGGTTACGAATATTATTGCTTCCTAGACGGCTACTCCGGGTACCTTTAAGTACCCATTGCACTGGTAGATCAGGAAAAAACTACTTTTACTTGCCCATATGGAACCTTTGCATTTAGGAGAATGCCATTTGGACTGTGCAATGCATCTGCCACTTTCCAGCGGTGTATGATGTCCTTATTTGGTGACTTCATCGATGACTTCATGAAAGTCTTCATGGACGATTTCTCTATTTATGGATCATCATTCGACGAATGCTTGCTTAATTTGGAAAAGGTACTTCAAAGGTGTGAGGAATCTAACCTTGTTTTGAACTGGGAAAAATGTCATTTCATTGTTAGGGAAGGAATCGTTCTAGGGCATAAGGTGTCCTCTCGGGGCATCAAAGTTGATAAAGCTAAAATAGAACTGATTGAAAAGCTACCTCCACCTCAGTCATTGAAGGATGTTAGGGGTTTCCTTGGGCATGCCGGTTTTTATAGGCGATTCATCAAAGACTTCTCTAAAATCACCAGGCCCCTAACAAATCTGCTAGTTAATGATGTGCCTTTTGATTTCAATGATGATTGTTTGCATGCATTCAACACTCTTAAAGAGAAATTGGTTCAAGCACCAATTGTATCAGCTCCTGAATGGGAACTATCTTTTGAAATAATGTGATGCAAGCAATGACACCTTGGGTGCAGTGTTAGGGAAAAGAAAAGATAAAAAATTTCATACCATTTACTATGCAAGTAGGACCATGAATGAAGCACAAAAAAATTATTCCACTACTGAAAATGAACTACTTATGGTAGTATTTGCTTTTGAAAAATTCAGATCCTATCTTCTCTTATCTAAAGTTATCGTATTCACTGACCATGCTGCCTTGAGATATCTGCTTGCTAAAAAAGATGCAAAACCTAGGATGCCACGATGGATCTTGCTGTTGCAAGAATTTGATTTAGAAATTAAGGACAAGAAGGGTAGTGAAAATACAGTAGCTGACCATTAATAATTCAGCCTTACATGACGAATTCCCAGATGGGCAACTATATGCAATTAATGCTAATAATGAACATTGGTTTGCTAATATGGCTAATTTCTTGGCAGGGAATGTGATGCCTCTCCACTTGGCATATCAGTAGAGAAAGAATTTTTTCTTTGATGTGAAGTATTACTTATGGGATGAACCATACTTGTGCAAAATTTGCAGGGACGGTTTGATAAGGAGATGTATTCCTGAGGTGGAAGTACAAAGTGTTATAAAATTCTGCCATGACAAAGAAGCAGGAGGTCACCATAGAGCATCAAGAACTGCCTAAAAAATTCTCCAAAGCGGTTTGTTTTGGCCATCACTCTTCAAGGATGTCTTTGCATATGTAAGTGCCTGCGATCATTGCCAAAGGACAGGTAATATCTCCCGAAGAAATGAGATGCCCTTAAGCAACATTCTTGTCTGCAAAATATTTGATGTATGGGGCATTAATTTCATGGGACCCTTTCCAAAATCTATTAATAATTCTTATATACTTGTGGTTGTGGATTATGTGAGCAAATGGGTGGAAGCATGTGCCTATCCTACTAATGATGCTCGAGTTATCATTAAATTTATGAAAAAAATTCATATTTACTCATTTTGGAACACCTCGAGCAATCATAAGTGATGGGGGGAAGCACTTCTGCAATAGACAATTTGAATAACTGTTAAATAAATATGGTGTTACACACCAAATTGCAACCCCTTACCACCCTTAGACCAACGGCCAAGTAGAAGTCTCTAATAGGGAACTAAAGCAGATTTTAGAAAAGGCGGTCACCACATCCAGGAGAGATTGGTCCTTGAAGTTAGATGATGCACTTTGGGCTTACCGTACTGCATTTAAAACCCCAATTGGTATGTCTCCCTACCAATTAGTTTTTGGCAAAGCATGCCATCTACCCATTGAGTTGGAACATAATGCTTATTGGGCTGCCAAATTTTTGAATTTTGAATTGAGCAATGCAGGTGATGCAAGGAAACTTCAACTCAACGAGTTAGAAGAATGGAGGAATCAAGCTTATGAGAATGCCCACACTTACAAAGAAAAAACCTAGGCATGGCATGACTCTCAAATTGCTGGGAAGGAGTTCAAGGAAGGAGATAAGGTGTTGCTCTTTAATTCTCGCCTGAAACTATTTCCTGGGAAATTGAAAACCAAGTGGAGTGGACCCTTTGTAGTGGCTAAGGTATTCCCTTATGGAGCAATTGAACTGCATAATGATGATGGGAGTACATTCAAGGTAAATGGACAGCAGTTGAAGCACTACATTGAAGGAGAACAACCCATCCACCATGGGTCCATTCTCTCTTTCAAACCACCATGAAAGCAGGGTGAAAGTCAAGCTCACGACTTAAAAAGAGTGCTTGTGGGAGGCAACCCATTTAGTTTAGTTGTTTGTTTTGTTCAGTTTTTTCTTTCTTATGAGTGTTTTTTTTTTGTATCTCACATCTACAGGATCTCAACAAGGCATTCAGGGGAGTCCTCTTAAATCTCTCTCTCTCCTTGTTCTTGTTATACATATTCCATACATTGAGGACAATGTATATCTTAAGTGTGGGGGAGGATTAAGGGGTTGAAAAATATTTTGAACTCTAGCATGCTTTAATCATCTTTTTAACCCTTCCTTTTGAAATTTCTGATCCTTAGAGACTTGTTTTTGAATGATTACAAACCACCCTGAATCATGTGCTTAGGTGGGATAGACAGGAAAGGATACAGGCAAATCTAACTAAAATTTTTGGCTATGGAAGGTATCTCAATAGTTTGAATGGTCAATGGGCAAGATGCAATACAGATTTGACCCTTGTGAGCATTTGGTTTCTAACAGACAAATATGCTTTGATTATTCCAGAACTTGTTTTGTTATGCATGTTGAGACCATGATAATGAGTTCATGTATTGGAATGTGTTATCCAAAAAAAAAAAAACACTCGTGTGAGATGGAGCATAAAATGCACTTACACCGAAAGAAAAAAAGAACTAGGGTGAGATGGAGCATAAAATGCACACACACTAAAAGAATAAGAAAAGGGTGAGATGGAGCATAAAATGCACTCATCCTTAGATCCCAAACCCTAATTCACCTTTTGATGCAGTGGACTCATGATAAGTGGTGGAAATGTGACACATAAGCAAGCTTATGGTAGTAACATTCCTTGTTTTGTTATGAAAAATCAAGAGAGGGTATTTTTGAATCTTGCTGCATGTGATTATGAAAACAAAGAGGGTTTACTATAGTCCTAAATTATTCATGCAAAGAGATGCCTATTTCCCTTAATTGTCGATTTCACTTGGGAACATGTGGATTGGCGATTTAAGATTATTCTTTGCCAAGTTAAAGAGAAAAAGAAGTGGACGAAGGGAATGATCATGAATACTAATCAAGGCATGTGGGAGAACAAATACCCTGTTGAGAAAAATCCAAAACAATCTTTTAGTTAGTTTGTTCTTGTTTTAATTTTGTTTTGAGTTTTGTCTTGCCCGAAGACGGGCAAGAGTTTAAGTGTAGGGGATTTGAAGAGAGTAGAATTTATCATTTTTTTATCCCCAATTATTATTTCTTTTATACCAAATTAGCATCTAATTGGACTCATATTTCTGTTCAGGGCATGAAAGAAAGCATCAGGAGCAAAGAAAGACAAATCGGATGATTTTTCACAGTTTCGACATCATTTAGTAATCTGGGCCTAACTCGCGTATCCAAACTCCGAATAGGCTGATTCAAGATCCACTAGAAAGATAAGATAGAAATACACAACTTTCATGTTTTGGGCTTTCGCAGATTCGCCTGCATCGAAGTCAAATCCGGGCCCAAAGTCGGGGAAAAATTGCAGGAAGGCCCAATCCACAGCTGAATCCCAACTTGCAGAACAGCCTGGCTGAAGCCCAATTCATAGAGGAGGTCTAATACGAATCCAAGAACAAGAAACTAAGAAGAGTCCTTCCAGATCTAAATTCTTGATGTAATCTTAGAGAGATAAGAGAATTTAGTTCATTAGATAAAAAGATAAAATTAAAATTAGGATAAGACTTTCTATTATTGTAAAAATCAACTTCAAGAGGAAGTAGGAGACTACCCCCTCCCCTTTAAGCTATATAAAGGAGGGGCGGGCTAGCTTTAGGTATCACACAATCACTAAATCTTGGGGATTGAATTAAGAAGAAAGGAGCAATCAGTCAAGAAATGAACAAGAATTCAAGAAGAAGGTGGCGGCAAGAGGAGGAGATCTCAGCATCATGGGCAATTCTGAGAGTTCTTTCTTTCCCTTTGTTTGCTTTAAATCTTCTATCATGAACTAATTTGTTTCTTGCTAGGGCTGAGGAAATGCCTAATTATGTTAATGAATATATTTTTATCTTTATGATTTATCCAAGATTGTGATTTTCATATAGTCTATGATTATTGTGCTTAATGCAATTAAGAGCTTGGCCATCTCTTAATTGATTTGAGTTATGTGAATGAATCGAGAGAGGAATTCACATAATCGACTGAATAATTCATAGTGTGAATTGAATGGTATATAGAGATATATATACATGATTCATCTGAATTTCATAGTCTTCTTGGACTTAATGCACTCCCATCTTGAGAGTTCTACTCGAGAGATCAAAGGACTAACTGATGGGTGTAGGTTTAGTATATCTCCAGAGAGAATATTAAATAAAATTGGTAAGACTTCAGATTATGAGAATGACAACTATTCTTGGTAAATCAAACCCATAAATATTCATTGCATTGGTTAGGAGGACCAAAAGCCCTAGCAATCCCATCCTTTGTAGATTCGATTAGTGATCACCTTCACTTTTACTTTCTTATGCTAATTCTTATTTTCAATAGTTTTTGCTCAATTCTAATTTTCGGTTTTCTAGATAATTAGAGAAGATTGTGGTTCTAATAATTATTTTGTTAAATCCCCGTGGGAATGATATTTTATACTACTTGATAACTAGTGCACTTGCTAGGGTTATATATTTATTGCTATCAAAAGTCATATCTATATAGGTAACATGAACCAAACTAAGGTTGTGGACTAACGTTTTGTTGTTTTACCAAAAAATGGCAAACGGTCAATTTGCAAAGCTTCTCGACGATAATAATCTTAAGGGCCCAAACTATGCCGACTGGTACAAAAACCTTATGCTAGTCCTGACTTCAGAAAAGTTAGATAAAGTGGCAAAGAATCCTGCATCGAATCATTTAGGAGACAGGGCTTCAGAAGCCCGTAGGAGGGACTACCAAGAGTGGGACTTCCAAGATCGAACTCGCCAAAGACATTGGATAGTCTAAAACCTATGTATGAAGAGCAGAACCGTTCTACTCGCCAAAAGGTCCTGAAGCAGTTCATGACTGCGTAGATGACCAAGGGGCAGCAAGACCATTGTCTTCGGATGATGGGTTACATAAACGAGCTAGAGGCCCTTGGCTCTAGGCTAGATCTGGTCACACAGATAGACGCCATTCTTAACTCCTTGCCTCCGTCCTTCAATCCGTTCATTATGAACTACAATATGAACAAGCTGAATGTTAGCGTTCAAGAGCTCAACAATATGTTGCAACGACCCAAAGAACTGATTAGGAAGGATGAGCCGATAGCCATGCTTGTTGAACTTGACAAATCAGGCAAGAAGAGAAGGCCAAAGAGAAAGCCCTAGAATGAAATCTAAGAAGCAAAAGAAAGATAAGGCATCTGATGCCTGTCACTTCTGCAAGTAGGCCGACCATTGGAAGAGGAATTGTCCTACCCACTTGGAATTTAAGAAAGGTAATTTCGAAACTTGTGTCATAGAGACTAATCTGTTAGTTACTTTTGTGTCCTGGTGTGTTGACTCTAGGGTTTCAATTGATGCGTATAATTCACTACAGGGGTTCAAAGTATGCAGAAGGCTGAGTGAAGGGGAAGTGGCACTTTACTTGGGGACTTCTGCAAGTGTTGCAGCTGCGGCAATCGGAACCGTAGAAGAAATTTGATTTCTGTCTCTAAATTGTGTGCTGATGGATATACTGTCTATTTTAGTAATATGATTACTATTAAAAGGAACAATAAATTCATCCCATGCGGGGAACTGGGCACAGTTTTCCGACCTGTTCACTACGCATTTCATTACCAGCAAGAAATGCCCGAAGTCGCAAGAAAGCCTTTTGAACATAGTGTTAGAAGGAAGGAGAATCAATCAGAAGCTACATCAAGTGCTTCAACAATACTTGCCTGTAGGTACCAGACCTCGATCCAGCGGTGCGTCTCACTACAGCAAAGAAAGGGATCACCCACAAAGAGTTCAAGTGGCATGTGGTAGTCAACAAACCAAAAGATATCACCGAGTTCCTTAAGTTGGTAGACCAGTTCATCGGTACCGAGGAAGAGATTAACCAGAAGACTAACAATCCACTGGCTGAAAAGTGGAAGAGAGAGAATGAAGGGATGAGCAATGGTGGCCAGATAAGAAAGAAGAGCAAATCCCCGAGCAGGGGAAGAAGCAAGTCAAGAAGCAGGTCCCTCTCGTGCGGCCACAAGTCAGGTTGGCATTCCAAGACTCCGCCTGTTGAAAGAACGAACTACACACCTCTAAATGCTAAGTGAGGAGAGATCTTAATGGCTATTAAGGACTCCTCCTTCATCAAATGTTCTCCCAGGCTAGGGGGAGACCCGAAAACAAGAAACCCGAATGTCTACTGCCACTTCCATCGAGATCATGGACACAACACGGAAAATTGCAGAAATCTCCACAATGAGATTGAAGAACTTATTCGTCGCGGGTAGCTGAAGAATTACATCCTGTGAGAAGAGAGGGGGCAGGCAAACCGACAAGGGATTGTTAGGGGACCAGAGGAGAAAAGCCCTCGAGACTAGCAGGTAGGATGAACAGCTCCCAGAGGAGAAGCTAGTTTGCGGAGTGATCAATATGATCATAGGTGGGCCCATCATTGTGGGATCTACATCAGCAGTTGGGAGGACCTCGGTCAACGAATTGGAGAATGAAAGCGGAAACCCACCAAAGCGATCTCAGCTCAAAGAACCGAGCTAATCTTGCATCTGCCCACAGTCCTTGGGTTTTTATAAGGTGGCTTGACCCTAGGACCATTTAGTGTAAATGTTGGGCCCATTAAGAGCCCATGGTGATGGACTCAAGGGTTCACTGTCTCCTATAGTGAATCCGACCATGCCTTGTAACAGAAGCTGGGCTGAACCCATGTGGCTGATTTGTAGATCAATGTTTGGGTCCCACGCCATACAAGGATAGCCAACTGGGCAGCAGTTTGGAGGGTAGGTGAGTAGATAGACTTAATGGGCCTAAAGCACAATTCAAACTAGCTTAATGAGATTAATTAAAAGAGGGTGGTTCTGGGATTTAGATCAGCAGATAGGATAAGGATTGTCCCTATCCACTCAAAGAGTCCAGATCCAAATAAAGATTTGGATAAGGAAATTCCTAAATAGATTAGGAAGACTGATCTTTTATCTGCAGATAAGATAAGGGATTATCCTTATCTCTTAAAGAGAATCCAGATCCAAATAAAAGATTTGGATTGAGAAACTCATAATGGGATAAGGAGAACCTCTCTTTAAGGCTATAAATAGAAGAGCAGGGCGAACCTCCATATCATCTAACAGACTGCTGATTTCCAGAGAGAGACAACACACTTTGACTAACAGAGGCAAAAGGGAAAGCTCATAAGATGAGTTGATGTAATCATTCACAGAAGGTGGTGGGGTTATGTAGCTGAAACAGTTGGCTCCATACACCTAATGTGATTTCACACATTTGTAGAGACATAATTCGTAGTCTTTGTCACTGAGATAAGAGGGAAATCTAAGAGATGAATAAATGGAAATGGAACATAGATTAAAAGCCATATCTATATAGATAACAAGAATCAAATAAGGTTGTGGACTAATATTTGCTTTGTCCTTTATCAGAAATGAAAAACAATCAATTCGCTAAACTGTTGGATGACAACAAGCTTAGGGCCCAAATTATGCTAACTAGTTTTGTAACCTTATGCTGGTCCTAACATTCCAAGAAATTGGACAAAATTGCTAAAAATCTTGCTCCGGATCATCCGGGTGACAGGGCTTTTGAGGCTGAACGAAGAGAGTATCAAGAATGGGAGGAGAAAAATTCTCTTGCCCGGTGTTATATTATAGCCTCTTTAGATAATCTGATATAGAGGCAATTAGATAAGATCGAAGTGTCCAAGGACATATTGGATAGTCTAAAGACTGTATGAGGAGCAGGACCATTCTACTCGTCAAAAGGTCTTAAAGTTGTTTATAACCGCACAGATGATCGAGAACCAATAGGTTCATGACCATTGTCTAAGGATGATGGGCTATATTAATGAACTGGAGGCTCTCGGGTCAGGGCTAGACCATGACACTAAAATTGATGCTATCCTCAATTCCCTGTCTCCCTCCTTCAATCAGTTTACGATGAACTATAACATGAATAAGCTAAATGTTAGCCTTCAAGAACTTATCAATATGTTGCAGAGGGCTGAAGAACTGATTAAGAAGGGTAAACCGATAGCCATGCTTGTTGAAGGTGGGCAAATCAGGCAAGAGAAAGCGGAAGGCTAAAGGGAAGGCTCCGAAGAAAATACAAAGTTAAGAAGCAGAAAGAAGGATAAGGCATCGGAAGCTTGTCACTTCTACGAACAGGCTGGCAACTGGAAGAGGAACTGTCCTCAATTTCTGGAGACTAAGAAGAAAGGTAATTTCAAATCTTTTATCATATAGACCAATTTATTAGTCACTTTTGCTTCCTGGTGTATTGACTCAGGGTTTCAACTCATGCGTGTAACTCACTGCAGGGGTTCAGTTTAAGAAAAAGACAAAGTGACAGAGAAGTGATGCTTTACTTGGGGACTTCGGCAACAGTTGCAGCTACAACCATATGAACTGTAGAATAGTTTTCAGAGAAGGAATTATTGTACTAAAAGATTGTCTTTTTGTACCAAATTTAAGAAATTTGATTTCTGTCTCAAAATTGTGCATGGATAGTTATTCAATCTTATTCAGTAATGTAATTACTATTAAGCGGAATAACAAATTCCTCGCATACGGAGAACTTGAAAATGGTACATATGTTCTCCATCCTTCTCTAGAAACGAACCTTACTGAAACTACGTCAGAAATAAACCCCAAGAAGAGGCCGTGATACAGTGAATCCCACGTGCCTGTGGCATTACCGACTTGGCCACATTAATATAGATCGTATCACAAGGTTGCTAAAGGATGGTCCTTTGGATTTTCTAACTGTAGAAGATCTTCTAACTTGTGAACCATGCCTTCAGGATAAGATGACGAAACGGTCATTTAACGGTAAGCCTGAAGATGTGCATGCACACTTGACCTTATACATACTGATGTATGTAGTCCCATAAGTGTTAGGACACGTAACCATCATATTTATTTCATAACATTTACTGATGATTACTCAATATATGGTTACGTGTACCTAATGAGACATAAGTCTGAATCTTTTGAAAAGTTCAAAAAATTCAGACAAGAGGTCGAGAAAACAGTTAGGAGAGAAATTAAGACCCTTTGATCAGATCGAGGTGACGAGTATCTCTTTGATGAGTTCAAGGAATACTTAAAGAACAATGGGATAGTATCACAAACTAGCTCCACCTGCTACACCAAAGTAAAATGGTGTGTTAGAAAGGAGGAACCAGACTTTATTGGATATGGTCTACTTACTTCTCGTCCACTCAAAGTTACCCATATACTTTTGGGGATATACATTAAAGACTACAATCTACATGTTGAACTAGGTTCCAACCAAATCCATTCCGAAGACTCCCAAGGAGCTTTGGACCAGTAAGAAACCAAGTGTGAGACACAACAATTCTCCATGAAAGATCCTGGAGAAGCCTCCTATATACTGGGTCTTCGACTCTATAGATATAGATCGAAGAGGATAATAGGATTATCCCAATCTGCTTACATTGATAAAATAGTCAAGGAGATACAGCATGGGAAACTCTAAGAAAAAGAAATGTTCCTTTCAGGCATGGAGTCACTCTCTCCAAGGGGATGTCTCCCAAGACTCCCGAGGATATTGTGGGCATGAAGGGCGTTTCCTATGCCTTAGCTGTAGGGATCATCACGTATGCCATGTTGTGCACTCGTCTTGACATTCCTTAGGAATTGAGTGTGGTAAGCAGATTCTAGGCCAACCCAGGGCAGGAGCACTGGACTGCTGTGAAAAATATACTTAAGTACCTTCGAAGGACAAAAGAGTTTTGTCTGATATTCGATGGTAACTCACTATAGATCCAGGGCTATACTGATGCTGACTTCCAATCAGATCTAGATGATAGAAATTCTACATCTGTTAAATCTTCATGATAGGATCGTGTGCCATTTACTGGAAAAGCAGCAAACAAAGGTCAACAACAGATTCCACAACCGAATCTGAATACATTGCCGCAAGTAAAGCTACCACAGAATTCGTATGGATGAAGAAGTTCATTCATGAATTGGGAGTAGTTCCATCCAGCACATCACCCATTCCGTTGTTGTGTGACAACAATGGAGCTATCGCTCAGGCTAAGGAGCCACAAGCCCACTTGAAGTCAAAGCACATTGAGAGGAAGTACCACATACTGTGGGAGATAGTTGGAAGAGGGGACGTCCTGATTCAGAAGGTAGCATCAGTGGAGAATGTAGCAGATCCGTTAACTAAGCCACTGACACAGAAACTGTTTGAGAAACACATGGAAAGTAGGGACTCCGGCTTATACCAAATTGGACCTAAGTGCAAGTGGGAGCTGTTAGACAGTGTATGCCCTTAGCTCCAATCAGAATGATGTACATTATGACATTTATTGTAAATGAATAAATTACATATTTGATTCATGTTATTGTGGTGTGTTTCTATGTAATACCCTTAAAATGGACACATATGGGACTCGTGTTAGTTTAGAATGTTCACAGTCGCTGGATAAGTCTGGAGAGATTTATCCTACCAAGGATGACACTGATGTGCCATCAAGTGTTGGGGTGGCCTGTCTCAGTTGCCAGGGTAAGACCCGAGGTACATGTAGTGTAGGTTTACTTGAAACCCTGAATCAGACTAGAATTATAGTATTGCCCTAGACCTTGGTGATTAGTGGGCAAAACTGGAATGTTACACATGACCCTTAGACTCGATTATGATACTGCACTGGGTGTCAGATTGGGCTGTCTTTGATATGTCAATCAGTGAGATCCTTAGAGGGGGTCAAAACCTGGGTATGTTGGGACAGTTTGAGAATTCATTTGAGTGGGCGATCATAGTGACAGGATCAGCCCCTTTGTCGGACAAAGGTAATGATCGGGGATGCACTCTCTCTGATGGAAACCAAAGCTGCCGGCAGCCGATTTCAATCGTTGAAATTTGTTTTTGCAAATATATTGATATATACAAATATACATATGTATTACGGTTTCAAAATGTTTGCAAAAGGTTTTAATTCCCGGGATCCATGTGAGTAGAGAGGCACTGTTCCTTGCAGCCGAGGGAAATGTCCTCTCTTGTCGGACAATGTTTGATCATTATAGGCTGAGAGGTTAAGTGTAAGACCATTGAGGGTAATACTTGATGGGCTAATCTTGCATCTGCCCACAGTCCCTAGGTTTTTATAAGGTGGCTTGGCCCAGGGATCACTTAGTGTAAGTGTTGGGCCCATTAAGAGCCCATGGTGATGGGCTCAGGGATTCACTGCCCATAATAGTGAATTCGTCCAGGCCTTGTACAGAGGATAGGATGAACCCATGTGGTTGATGTGTAGATCAATGTTTGGGTCCCACACCATACAAGGAAACCCAACTGGGCAGCAATTTGGAAGGTTAGTGAGTACATAGACTTAATGAGCCTAAAGCCCAATTCGAACTGGTTTAATTTGATTAGTTAAAGAAGGGGGCGGATTTGAGATTTGGATCAGCAGATAGGATAGGGAGTTATCCCTATCCACTCAGAGAGTCCAGATCCAAATACAGATTTAGATTTGGAAACTCCTAATAAGACTAGGAGGGGCTAATCTAGTCTATAGATAAGATAAGGGCTTATCCTTATCTCTTAAAGAGAAGTCCTGATCCAAATACAGATTTGGATTAGGAAACTCCTAATGAGATTAGGAGCTCTCTTTAAGGCTATAAAATTAGGAGGAGGGCGAAACTCCATTCATCTCATCACAACAGATCTTAGATCATAGAAAGAGAGAAGACAACTACAGTATGACTTCGCCATCTTCTGCTCTTGCGCCCTCCTCTACTGCTGCCGCCATTGCCAGTTCGTTCTCCTGCAGTAGGAGTGATCAAGAAGTGTTCTTGATATCAGTTTTTGGAGAAAAACTTATCTAAAGTCGTGCTCATTCGCCCTCCATCAAATTCTTGCTAAAGGACCACCCTGCTGATTCTACTCCACCCTACACTATGTCATCTTCAATGGGAGCAGTCTTTGGAGATCTCCTTGGTGTGAACACCTTCATTGGGAGTTACTACTACTCTGTATTAGGTATATCCCCTCTCATACCTTTTGGTTTCAGATTTGGTTCGGTTTAGGGTTCAAGACTGATCCTTGAAAATGCAGTTTTCTAAAATTGGGAATGTGATTCCTAGATGGGAGAGGGAGAAATTTATTTGATATTTCGCCCTACCTTCCTGTAGGGTTCGGCTATCCATATGATGGATCTCTCATCCCTTCAGTGGTATCAGAGCCTGTTAGACAGTTTTTGTATGCCCTTAGCTTCAATCAGAATGATGTACATTATGAGTTTATTGTAAATGAATAAAGCATATATTTGATTCATGTTCTTATGGTGTGTTTCTATGTAATACCCTTAATCTGCACACTTATTGAGACTCGTGTTAGTTTAGAATGTTCACAGTCAGTGGGTCAGTCTAGGGAGACCTATCCTGATAAGACTGACATTGATGTGCCACCAAGTCGGTTGGGGTGGCCTGTCTCAGCCGCCAGGGTGAGACCCAAGGCACATGCAGTGTAGGATTAATTGAATCTTTGAACCGGACCAGATTTTCAATATTGCCCTCGACCTTGGAGATTGATGGGCAAAACTAGAAAGTTACACCCGACCCCTAGACTTGATTATGATACTGCACTGGGTGTCGGATTGGATTGTCTTTGATGTACCAATCAGTGAGATCCTTAGCGGGGGTCAAAACCTGGGTATGTTGGGACAGTTTGAGAATTCATCTGAGTGGGTGATCGTAGTGACAGGATCAGCCTCTTTGTCGGACAAAGGTAATGATCGGGGGTGCACTCTCACTGATAGAAACCAAAACTGCCGGCATCCGATTTCAATCGTTGAGATTTGTTTTGCAAAATATATTTTATATGAGATAAAAGTATATATATTATGGTTTCTAAAATGTTTGCAAAATATTTTAATTACCGAGATCCATATAAAAAGAGAGTGCAACACTGTTCCTTGTAGCCAAGGGAGTGGTCCTTTCTTGTCAGGCAGTGTATGATCATTATGGGCTGATAGATTAAGTGTAAGACCATTGAGGATAATACTTGATGGGCTAATCTTGCATCTACCCACAGTCCCTGGGTGTTACAATGTGGCTTGGCCTAAGAACCACTTAGGGTACGTGTTGGGCTCATAGAGCCCATCTGATGGGTTTCAGGGCTGCACTACCCATAACAGTGTATTCGGCCAGGCCTTGTAACAAAGGCTGGGCTGAACCCATGTGGCTGATGTGCAAATCAATGTTTGGGTCCCACGCCATACAAGGAAGCCCAACTGGGCAGCAGTTTGGAAGGCTGAGTGAGTACATAACCTTAAATGGGCCTTAAGCCCATTTCGAACTAGGCTGATTTGATCAGTCACTTAAAGGGGCGAATTCTGAGATGGATCAGCTTATAGGATTGGGCATTTCCACTCAGAGAGTCTTGATCTGAATGTGATTCGGATCTGGAAACCACCTAATGAGATTACGAGAAGGCTGATCCAATCTGCAGATAAGATAAGGGTTTTTACCCTTATCAGTTAAAGGGAAGTTTGATCCAAATATGATTTGGATCAGCAACTCCTAATGGGATTAGGAGCTGATCCCTTTAAGGCTATAAAAGGAGGAGGTGGAAGCAACCTTTACACAACACAACACAACACAACACAAGTCCTTCACTTGTCTTCAGAGCTGAAATCATAGAAGAGAGAACTCAACACACCTGCGAAAATCCTCTCTTACCGCCTTCTTCCTGCCGCCGCCTCACCTGCCAATTCAACCTCCAGTTCAGTGGGAGAAATCAAGATTCAATCTTGACACCAGTTCCTTGTGAAGGGACTAATAGGAAGCTGTGCTCACGTGACATCCTGCAATTTCTTGTGAAGGGATGAGAGATCCATCATATGGACGCCCAGATCTTACGGAATAAGGGGGCGAATTTCAAAAATTTTTCTCTCCCTTCAATTGGGAATCAAATTCCCTATTTTAGAAAAATGTATTTTTCAAGGATCAATCTTGAACCATTATCCAAACCAGATCTGAACCAAAAGAAGTAAAAGCGATGATGTACCTGATATAGAGAAACAGTATCTCCCAATGGAGGTGTTCACGCGCAAGGAAGGATCCAAAATCTACTCCCACTGAAGATGGCGTAGTGTAGGATGGAGCAGAATCAGCAATGTTTTTCCAAAAGAACTTGACCCTTCGCAAGAATCAACAGGATGACTTGTGAATACAGCTCCAATCAATCTTTTTCCAAAAGATTGGTATCAAGATCAGATCTTGATTTCTCCCAAGAACTAGAGATCGAACTGAAGGTAATGGCAGCGACAGTAAGGAGGCGGCAAGAGAGTATTCGCAGGGTGCGAAATTCTCTCTTCTTGTGATTTCAGCACTCAAGAGGATCTGAATGTCTTTAGGCTGCCGCCCCCTTCTTTTGTTAATCCTAAAGGATCAGCTCCTAATCCCATTAGGAGCTGCTTATCCAAATCATATTTGGATCAGCCTTCTTTGGTGATAAGGATAAACCCTTATCTTATCTGTAGATTAGATTAGCTTTCTCCTAATCTCATTAGGAGGTTTCTAGATCTGAATCACATTCAGATCTGGACTCTCTGTGTATATAGGATCAAGACCCTATCCTATCTGTTAATCTATCTCAGAATTCGTCCCATAATTAGCTAATTAAATAGCCCAGTTTGAAATGGGCTTTAGGCCCATTAAGCTTATGTACTCACTTAACTCTCCTAACTACTACCCAGTTGAGCTTCCTTGTATGGCGTGGGATCCAAACATTGATCTACACATTTGCCACATGGGTTCAGCATAGCCTTTGTTACAAGGCTTGGCCGAATACACTGTTATGGACAGTGCACCCTCTGAAACCCATCATATGGGCTTTATGGGCCCAACACTTACCCTAAGTGGTCCCTGGGCCAAGCCACCTTGTAACACCTAGGGACTATGGGCAGATGCAAGATTAGCCCATCAGGTATTATCCTCAATGGTCTTACACTCAACCTCTTAATGATCATACACTGCCCGACAAGAGATGACCTCTCCCTCGGCTGCAAGGAACAGTGTTGCACTCTCTACTTATATGGATCCCGGGAATTAAAACCTTCTTGCAAACATTTTAGAAATCATAATATATATATACTTTTATATCTCATATAAAATATATTTTGCAAAACAAATCTCAACGGTAGAAATCGGCTGCCGACAGTCTTGGTTTCCATCAGTGAGCGTGCATCCCCGATCATTACCTTTGTCCGACAAAAGTGCTGATCCTGTCACTATGATCACCCACTCAGATGAATTCTCGGACTGTCCCAACATACCCAGGTTTTGACCCCCGCTAAGGATCTCACTGAATGGTACATCAAAGACAGCCCAATCCGACACCTAGTGCAGTATCATAATCGAGTTTAGGGGTCGGGTGTAACTTTCCAGTTTTGCCCATCAATCTCCAAGTTCTAGGGCAATACTGGAAATCTGGTCCAGTTCATAGATTCAATTAATCCTACACTATATGTTCCTAGGGTCTCACCCTAGCAGCTAAGACAGGCCACTCCAACCGACTTAGTAGCACCACAGTGCCAGCCTTGTCAGGATAGGTCTCCCCATACCGACCCACTCGCTTTGAACATTCTAAACTAACACAAGTCTCATTAAGTGTCCATTTTAAGGGTATTACACAGAAACATACCAAGGGAAAATGAATCAAATATGCACTTTTATTCATTTACAATAAACTCATAAAGTACATCATTCTGATTGAAGCTAAGGGCATACAAAACTATCTAACACTTGCGAAGGATTAGGTTCTTGGATAGAACACTATTGATTCCGCTCCATCCTACACTGCGCCATTTTTCAGTGGGAGCAGTCTTTGGATCCTTCCTTGGGTGTGAACACCTTCGTTGGGAGATATTATTTTTCCATATTAGCTATAATCTTCTCCTTCTGCTTTTGTTCAGATCTGGTTTGGTTCATGGTTCAAGATTGATCCTTGAAAAATATGATTCTAAAATAGGGAATGCGATTCCCAGTTGAAGGAAGGGAAATTTTTTTTTTTTGAAATTCGCCCACCTTATTCAGCAAGATTTGGGTGTCCATACGATGGATCTCTCATCCCTTCAGAGCCATGGTTCAAATCTTGAACCGAAAGAGATCAGATCTGAACCTGCGCAAATGGGCAGAAGGCGTTCCACCGATTTGCGCAGGTTGTGATTTTTTTAGGAAATTGTTTCCAAATCAAGGGCGAATGATCTGAAATTAATTTTTTATAAATATGAATTATATTTAGAATTGTTCTTTATAATTTTCTTGATTTATGGGTTGTTCGTACAAAGGAGATCAAATTCTTTATTGGCACAGGATATTTGCGATTTTGCAATTCTATTAATTTTGGTCTGTAATTAATTTTTTTTATTTCTAGACTAAAGGTATAGGAATTCGATCTGATGTAATATTAATAGAAAAATTAGGGTTTTCTATTTATTTTATTTCAAGATCGAAGTTGGATGCATAGGATAAGGAGATTTCATAGATGGAGAAATTGCTATCTGCAATTTGTAGTTTATGAAACTACAAATTGTGATCTAACATCTGTTTTGTAGGTTAGAGATGTGCGAACCGCCCTATTACTGATCTTTTATTGTCTTTGATTAGTAATTAATTTTAGATCATTTTCTTGAATTAATTATTGAATTAAAAATCAAACGCTAGACCCATTCGAACCAGATTGGACCAAACTAGTTGGACCGAATCTATGGTTCGATGGGGGCTGCTCTCATCCCTAATTTCCCACTCTTGGGTCAAGGGATTGATGTTTAATTGTAAGACTTAATTCGGCCCACACCTGTAAGGCCCAGTTTTAAGGAGTTGAAACTACTAAATCCCACCAATTGCATACAAGCTATATGGGCCGAATTGCTTACTGCTATTCAGCCCATATACCTAGATAATATTAATCAGTAATATTGGGGATTAAATTGGGCTTTATTAACGGGCTTTACAAATATTAATAGATTGGATCAATTCTATCCTTGCATGTGATGTATGGATGTGTGATGTGCAATGTTCATGGGCCATAAGGACTTGGCCCATGCAGATACGATAGTGGCTCTTGCGCACACCATGGCTGAATGCACATCATTGCCATGGTGTCCCTAAAGATCATTGGATGATCTCCCTTCATGATGGGCCCCACACCTCCCTGAAGAGGATCTGTGTGGAACCCTATCCGTTTAGGGCCCACCTAAATCTGGCTTTATGAAAGTCAATGGGAGCCACTTTGGTTTGACCTAAATCAAACTAGCGCGTAACTTTTGTTCCCTTCTGAAATATGAGTGCATGTGATAGGGAGATTCATATGATGAACTCTCTAAAGGCCTTCCATCATTAGCATGAAGATGGGTCCTTCAGTAATGAGGAACGCACCATAAAAATGGGCTATCCATTTGCTGTTGGATCTGTTGGAATGCTTCATAAGATGATAGGGGCATCATAGACCGATGTGGGAGGGGCCTATCTCAAAATGGAAGACTCTCTCATGGTACATTGGCATTCACGAATATGATGGGTGAGCACTCACTGGACAGAAAGGCTTAACCTAAAATGAAATGAACCTTGTCTGACAGAGGCCAAAGGGAAAGCTCATTTGATGAGTGGATAAGATCCTTCACAGAAAGGTCGAGGGTTATGTAGCTAAAACAATTGGCTCGATGCACCCTATGTGATTTCCCACATTTCTAGAGACAAGTCGATGTCTCCGTCACTGAGATGGGAGGGAAATCTCGGAGATGAACAAATGAAAATGGAACATAGATTAAAATCCATATCTATGTAGATAACATGAATCAAATTAGGTTGTGGACTGATGTTTGCTTTTTACCAGAAATGGCAAATGGACAATTTGCAAAGTTGTTGGATGACAACAAACTTAAAGGACCAAACTATGTTGACTGCTATCATAAACTTATGTTGGTCCTGACTTTTGAGAAGTTGGACAAGGTGGCTAAAAACCCTACCCTGGAGCGTCCGGATGATAGGGCTTCTGAGGCCCGTAGGAGGGACTACCAAGAGTGGGAAGAGAAATTCCTTGGCCCAATGCTATATCATTACCTCCCTGGACAATTTGATACAGAGGAAGTTCGATCAGATCGAGTTGGCCAAGGACGTATTGGACAGTCTTAAGACAATGTACGAAGAGCATAACCGTTCTACTCAGAAAAAGGTCTTGAAATAGTTCATGACCACACAGATGTCCAAGGGATAGCAGGTTCTTGACCATTGTCTTCAGATGATGGGCTATATCAATGAACTTGAGGCTCTTGGATTCGCGCTTGACCATGTCACTAAAATAGATGCCATCCTAAATTCTTTGCCTCCTTCCTTCAATCCGTTCATCATGAATTATAACATGAACAAGCTGAATGTCAGCATTCAGGAACTCAACAATATGTTGCAGAGAGTCAAAAAACTGATTAAGAAGGATGAGCTTCTTGCTATGCTTGTTGAATCTAGCAAGTCGGGCAAGAAAAAGAGGAAGGCAAAGAAGAAGCCTTAGAAGAAAGCCCCCAAATCCAAGAAGTAGAAGAAGGACAGAGCATCAGATGCTTGTCGCTTTTGCAAACAGACCGGCCAATGGAAGAGGGACTGTCCTCAATACCTGGAATCCAAGAAAGGTAATTTCGAATCCTGTGTCATAGAAACCAATTTGTTGGTAACTTCTGCTTCCTGGTTTATTGACTCTGGGGCAACGATTCATGCATGTAACTCACTGCAGGGGTTCAGGAAGCAGAAGACTGAGTGATGGAGAAGTAATTCTTTACTTGGGAACTTTTGCAAGTGTTGCAGCTACGGCAATAGGAACCGTAGAGTTATATTTTTGAGAAGGATCAGTTGTACTGAAAGATTGTCTTTATGTACAAAATTTGAGAAGAATTTTGATTTTTGTTTCAAAATTATGTGTAGACGGATATTTTATTGTTTTTGGTAATACGATTACTATTAAAAGAAATATCAAATTCATTGCATACGAAGAATTTGAGAATGGTCTCTATGTTCTCCATCCTTCTCTAGAAACTAACATAGCTGAAACTACGTCGGTTGACATCCCTAAGAAAAGAATCTGTGATACAGTTAATCCCACATGTCTGTGGCATTACCGATTTGGCCATATTAATATAGATCGTATCACAAGGTTGGTAAAGGATGGTCCTTTGGATTTTCTAACTATAGAAGATCTTCCCACTTGTGAACCTTGCCTTCAGGGTAAGATGATGAAACGACCATTTAACAATAAGCCCGAAAGATGTACAGGCACACTTGACCTTATACATACTAATGTATGTGGTCCCCTGCGTGTTAGGACTCGTAACCAACACATGTATTTTATAACATCTACCAATGATTACTCTCGGTATGGTTACGTGTACCTAATGAGACACAAGTATGAATCATTTGAAAAGTTCAAAGAGTTCAAGCAAGAGGTTGAGAAACAGTTAGGGAGAGAAATTTTGACCATTCAATCGGATCGAGGTGGCGAGTATCTCTCTAACGAATTCAGTGACTACTTAAAGGTCAACAGGATAGTATCACAGCTAGCTCCTTCTGCTACACCACAGATAAATGGTGTTTCAAAGAGGAGGAATTGGACTTTGTTGGACATGGTCTGATCAATTCTCATCCACTCAGAGTTGCCAACATCCTTTTGGGGTTTCGCATTGGAGACTGCGATATACGTGCTGAACTGGGTTCCAACTAAAGTAGTTCCTAATACTCCATATGAACTTTGGACCGGAAAGAAACCAAGTGCTAGACACTTGAAGATTTGGGGTTGTCCAAAACACGTTAAAAGAACGAGTGCGGACAAATTGGAATCCAAGACTAGCCGTTGCATAATCGTAGGCTACCCCAAGAGCTCTGTCGGTTACCTATTCTATGACCCAGGTTAACAGAAGGTGTTCCGTAGTCGAAATGCCCATTTCTTGGAGGATGATTACATCCAGAACAATCATCGTCAGGAAGTTGTACCTGATGAGGATAGCTCAAGGTCAGTGGGAGATGTCCCACAAGTTCTAGGTAATGACCACCCTAGAAGATCTACCCTGGTTTTTCAGGCCTCTGGTTCGTCTCAGCTATGACCAAGATACTTACCTAGTGGAAGCTACGACTAGGGAGGAGGATCCCGTGACTTATGCAGAAGTTATATTGGACATATATTCCTTGAAGTGGGTAGATGCCATGAGAGTTGAGATGGACTCGATAGAGACCAATGGAGTCTGGACTCTAGTAGATCCGCCCTCGGGGTAAAAGCAATTGATTGCAAATGGATCTATAAGAGGAAGAAGGGCCCCGATGGTAAGGTTGAGAACTACAAGGCTTGTCTGGTGGCGAAAGGATATACTAAGAAAGAGTGCATCAATTATGAGGAAATCTTTTCACTGGTGGCCATACTTAAATCTATTAGGATCCTGCTAGCTATAGCAGCATACCATGACTACGAGATTTGGCATATGGATGTCAAAACTGCGTTCTTGAATGGAGATCTTACTAAAGATATCTATATGCAGCAACCGCAAGGTTTCATATCTGCAGTTTAGGAACACATGGAATGTAAACTAAATCGATCCATATATGGACTTAAGCAAGCTTCTAGGAGTTGCAACATCCGGTTTGACTCTACAGTCAAAAAGTTTGACCTTGAGCAGAACTCGGAAGAACCCTGTGTTTTCAGGAAATCCACTGGAGATAAGGTTGCGTTCTTGGTTCTGTATATTTATTACTTTCTACTCACTGGGAATGATGTATGATTGTTTACTAAGGTGAAAGTTTGGCTTTCACAGCAATTCTCCATGAAAGATCTTGGAAAAGCCTCCTATATACTGGGTCTTCGACTCTAAAGAGATAGATCGAAGAGGATAACAGGATGATCCTAGTCTGCTTTTATTGACAAGATAGTCAAGAGATACAACATGGAGAACTCCAAGAAAGCAAATGTTCCTTTCATGCACGGAGTCACTATCTCCAACGGAATTACATCCAAAACTCCCGAGGAGATTGAGAGCATGAAGGACGTTTTTTATGCCTCAGTCGTAGGGAGCATCATGTATGCCATGTTGTGCACTCGTCCTAACATTGCTCAGGCAATGAGTGTAGTAAGCAGATTCCAGGCCAACCCAGGGCAGGAGCACTGGACCGCTGTGAAAAATATACTTAAATACCTTCGAAGGACAAAAGAGTTTGGTCTGGTATTCAATGCTAGCTCACTACAGATCTAGGGGTATACTGATGCCAACTTCTAGTCAAATTCAGATGATAGAAAGTCTACATCTGGGTATGTTTTCACGATAGGATTGTGTGCTGTTTGCTAGAAAAGCAGCAAACAGGGGTCCACTGCAAATTCCACAATCGAAGAAGAATACATTGCCGCAAGTGAATCTTCCAAAGAAGCCGTATGGATGAAAAAGTTCATTCATTAATTGGGAGTAGTTCCATCCAGCACATCACCCATTCCATTGTTGTGTGACAACAATGGAGCTATCACTCAGGCTAAAGAGCCACGAGCCCACTCGAAATTGAAGCACATCGAGAAGAAGCGCCATGTACTGCAGGAGATAGTTAGAAGAGGGGACATCCTGATTCTGAAGGTAGCATCAACGGAGAATGTAGCAGACCCATTGACTAAGCCACTGACACATAAAGTGATTGAAAAACATGTGGAAAGTATAGGACTCCGGCTTAGAACCAGATTGGACCTAAGTCCAAGTGGGAGCTGTTAGACAGTATATGCCCTTAGCTTCAATCAGAATGATGTGCCTTTTGACATTTATTGTAATTGAATAAAATACATATTTGATTCAAGTTATTACGGTGTGTTTCTGTGTAATACGCTTAAACTGGACACATATGAGACTTGTGTTAGTGTAAAATGTTCACAACCGTTGGGTAAGTTTGGGGAGATTTATCCTATCAAGGCTATCACTGATGTGCCGCCAAGTTGGTTGGGGTGGGGTGGCTTGTCTCAGCTACCAGGGTGAGACCCGAGGTACATGTAGTGTAGGTCTACTTGAAACCTTGAACCGGACTAGAATTCCAGTATTGCCCTAGATCTTTGTGATTGATAGTTATATATATAACCCTAGCAAGTGCACTAGTTATCAGGTAGTATAAAGATATCATTCCCATGAGGATTTAACAAAATAAGTACTAAAACTATAGTTTCCCTTAATTATTTGGACAACTGAATTTTGGGTCTAGCATATTTAACTACTGAAAATTAAAGATAAAAGAAATAAAAACAAAGGCCATCAATGACTGAACTTGCAACGATCTACTTGAAAGCGCCAAGACTATTGGTCCACCTAACCATTCCAATGAACATCAATTTATTCAATTAACCAAGGTAAATTGGGTTGTCTTGGATATGCCAATCAGGGAGATCCTTAGAGGGAGTCAAAACCTGGGTATGTTGGGATAGTCCGAGAATTCGTTTGAGAGGGTGATCATAGTGATAAGTGTTAGATAGTTTTGTATGCCCTTAGCTTTCAATTAGAATGTACTTTATGAGTTTATTGTAAATGAATAAAAGTGTCATATTTGATTCATGTTCCCTTGTATGTTTTTGTGTAACACCCTTAAACTAGACACTTAATGAGACTCGTGTTAGTTTAGAATATTCATAGCCAGTGGGTCGGTCTGGGGAGACCTATCCTGACAAGGCTGACACTGTGGTGCTACCAAGTCGGTTCGGGTGGCTTGTCTCAGCTACCAAGGTGAGACCCTAGGCACATACAGTGTAAGATTATTTGAATCTTTGAACTGGACCAGATTTCCAGTATTGCCCTGGACCTTGGAGATTGATGGGCAAAACTGGAAAGTTACACCCGAACCCTAGACTCGATTATGATACTGCACTAGGTGTCAGATTGGACTATCTTTGATATACCAATCAGTGAGATCCTTAGCGGCAGTCAAAATCTGGGTATGTTGGGATAGTCTGAGAATTCATCTGAGTGGGTGATCATAGTGACAGGATCAGCCCCTTTGTCAGACAAAGGTAATGATCGGTGATGCACTCTCACTGATGGAAACCAAGACTGCCGGAAGCCGATTTCAACCGTTGAGATTTGTTTTGCAAAGTATATTTTATATGAGATATAAAAGTATATAAATTATGGTTTCTAAAATGTTTGCAAGAAAGTTTTAATTCCCGGGATCCATATAAGTTGAGAGTGCAACACTGTTCCTTGCAACCGAGGGAGAGGTACTACTTCTCTGGATCTTGGTGTCCTCTTTGGCGTGCCATCTTCAACAGGAGCGGATCTTGGTGTCCTCTTTGGGCGTAAACACCAACTTTGGGAGATACTGCTTCTCTGGATCAGGAATAATTCCTCCATTTCCTTTTGGGTCAGATCTGGTTCGATTATGGTTCAAGTAGGACCCTTGAATATTGTATTCTAAAATTAGGGAATACGATTCCTAGTACGTAGCAGGAGCCACTGTCGATTGTTCATGGGCCAAGCATTTATGGCCCATGTACGTAGCACATCACACATCCATACATCACATGCAAGGATAAATTGATCCAATTAATTAATTATCTATAAAGCCCATTTTAAATCCATAATGTTAACCATTAATATTATCTAGGTATATGGGTTGAATTAGGATTGATGGGTTCGGCCCATATAGCTTTATCCGCAGAGTGAGCTTTTAGTAGTTTTAACCATTTAAAACTAGGCCCTTATAGGTTGGGCCGAATTAACCATTTAATTAAATATCAATCCTCAGGCCCATCAGTGGGAAAATTAGGGCTGACTTTCATCCTTGATTGAACCCTAGATTCGGTCCAAATAATTTGAACCAATCTTGGTTCAAATGGGTCTATGGTTTGATCTTTAATTAAATCTTTAATTCAAGAAAATAATCTAAAATTAAATACTGATAAAAGAAAAAACAATAATCAGTTTCATAGGGCTGTTCGCACACTCCATCCTGCAAAATAGAGGTTAGATCACTGGTTGCAGTTTCATATACTGCTAATCGCAGATTGCAATTCTCCCATCTGCGAAATCTCCTTCTCTATGCCATCCTCTTCGATCCAAAACAAAATAAATAGAAATCCTAATTTCTATTAATAATTACATCAGATTGAATACCTATACATTCAGTCTAAAAATAAAAAAAAAATCATTTTACGGACCAAATGTAATAAAACAATCCATTAACTACACAAATGCAGGTTCCCTGTGCAAATCAAGATTTTGATCTCCTCTTGTACGAACAACCCATAAATCAAGAAAATCATAAAGAACAATTCTAAACAATAATCAGATTTATATTAAATTAATTTCAGATTATTCGCCCATAATTTTGGGAACAAATTTTCCAAAACCCATATCTGCACAAATTGGGTAGTACACCTTCTGCCCATTTGCGTAGGTTCAGATCTGAAACAAATTGGTTCAAGATTTGAACCATGGCTCTGATACCATTGAATGGATGAGAGATCCATTGTATGGACGCCCAAATCTTGTGGAATAAAGCAGTGAATTTCAAAAAATTTTCTCTCCCTTTCAACTGGGAATCGCATTCCCTATTTAGAAAATCATATTTTCAAGGATCAATCTTGAACCATAAACTGAACCAGATCTGAACCAAAAGGAATAGGAGAGGATTATACCTGATACGGAGAAAAAGTATCTCCCAACGAAGGTGTTCACGCCCAAGGAAGGATCCAAAGACTGCTCCCACTGAAAATGGCGCAGTGCAGGATGGAGCAGAATCAGAAGTATTCTTCTCCAAAAATTTTGTCCTTCGCAAGAAACAGCAGGATGGCACGTGAACACAGCTTCCTATCAATTCTTTCTCAAAGAACTGATGTCAAGATCAAATCTTGACTTCTCCCACAACTAGAGATCGAACTGGATGTCTGGCGGCTACAGGAAGGAGGCGGCAAGAAAGATCTTTTGCAGGGATTGCAGAAATCTTTCTTCTCTGATTTCATCTCTAAAGAGGATCTGATTATGTGATTCTACTAGAGGCTGCCGCCCCCTCTTTCTTTTGTAACCCTAAAATGTCAGCTCCTAATCCAATTATGAGCTACTGATCCAAATCATATTTGGATCAGACATCCTTTTAGATGATAAGGATAAACCCTTATCTTATCTGCAGATTAGATCAGCCCTTTCCTAATCTCATTAAGAGGCTTCTAGATCTGAATATGATTCAGATCTGGACTCTCTGAGTGGATAGGGTTAAGACCCTATCCTACCTGCTGATCCATCTCAGAATTCGCCCATATTTAACTTATTAAATAAGTCTAGTTCGAAATGGGCTTTAGGCCCATTAAGCATATGTGCTCACTTAACCTCCCTAACTGCTGCCCATATGTGCTCATCAGTAATACATTAGGATGAACATGCACTCGAAAGAGGCTATTCATGACCTTGGGGTTTCACCAAACCAAGGCTCAATCATGGTCTATTCGAATGATTCAATTTGATTGATTTCTGAATCTTGAGATAGATATTAATTGTTTACTCTTCTAACCTGAATTGAAGCAATTGGGTCAATAATTTAGATAGGTTTTAGTTTAGAATTTTTAGTTTAGTATTGGTAATTGTTTCCTAATTCCTCATGGGAACGATACTTTATTCACTACTTTACTACTTGAACGGCTAGTGCACTTGCTAGTGTCACAATGAGCCACATCAATTTTTACAGCAAATCTGCGATTTTGCAGTTCTTTAACTTTTGGTCTGTTTTTTTAATTTTCTAGACTGAATGTATAGGAATTTGATTTGATGTAATATTAATAGAAAATTAGGGTTTTTCTATTTTATTTCAATCAAGTTCGAAGCTGATCGCATAGAAGGAGGAGATTTCGCAGATTAAGAATTCGCTATCTGCAATTTATAGTTTGAGAAACTACAAAATGTAATCTAACATCAGTTTTGCAGGTAGTAGATGTAAGAACAACCCTAGTACTGATTCTTGACTATCTTTAATCCATAATTTATTTTTTAGATCAATTCTTGAATTAATTATAGAATTAAAAATCAAACCGTAGATCCATTCGAACCAGATTGGACCAAACTAGTTGGACCGACCTGTGGTTCGATGGGGGCTGTTCTAAGCCCTATTTTCCCACTCTTGGGTCAAGAGATTGATATTTAGTTGCAAGACCTAATTCGGCCCACACTTATAAAGCACAATTTTAAAATGTTAAAACTGCTTAAGCCCATTAACTGCATAAGAGCTATATGGGCCGAACTGCTCTTTCCTATTCAGCCCATATACCTAGATAATATTAATCAGTAATATTATGGATTATTATGGGCTTTAATGATGGGCTTTACAAATATTAATTGAATGGACCAATTCTATCCTTGCATGCGATGTATGGATGTGTGATGTGCAGCGTTCATGGGCCATAAGCACTTGGTCCATGCTGATTTGATTGTGGCTCATGCGCACACCATGGCTAAATGCACATCATTGCCATGGTGTCCTTAAGATCATTGGATAATCCTCCCATTGTGGTGGGCCCCACACCTCCCCTAAAGAGGAACCGTGCAGAACCCTAGCCATTTAAGGCCCACCAAAATCTAGCTTTATGAAAGTCAGTGGGAGCCACTTTGGTTTGACCTAAATTAAAGTAGGGCGTAACTTTTGTTCCCTCCTGAAATATGGGTGCATGTGATAGGGAGATTCATAGGATGAACTCTCTAAAGACCTTTCATCATTAGCATGAAGATGGGTCCTTCAGTAATGAGGAAACACACCATAAAATTGGTCTATCCATTTGCTGTTGGATCTGTTGGAATGTTTCATAAGATTATAGGCCATCATACACCGATGTGGGAGGGCCTATCCTAAAATGGAAGACTCTCTCACGTACCTTGGCGTTCACGAATATGATGGGTGAGCATTCACTGGATAGAAAGACTTTACCTAAAATTGAAGGGATGAGAAATCCATCATATGGATGGCTGAACCCTACAGGAAGGTTGGGCGAGATTTCAAAAATTTTTCTCTCTCCCATCTAGGAATCGCATTCCTATTTTAGAAAATCTACATTTTCAAGGATCAATCTTAAACCAAGAACTGAATCAGATCTGAAACCAAAAGGTAGGAGAGGGATATACCTGATACGAATAAACAATATCCTCCAATGAAGGTGTTCATGCCTAAAGAAGTCTCCAAAGACTACTCCCACTGAATATGACAAAGTGTAGGGTGGAGTAGAATCAGAAGTATCCTTCCGAAGAATCAAATCCTTCAACAAGAATTTGATGGAGGCAGTGAGCACGACTTCAGATCAGCCTTTCTCCAAAGATTTTGATATCAAGAACTAATCTTGATCACTCCTACAAAACTGGAAATCGAACTGGCAGTAGGCGGCAATTGGAGGAGAACGCAGGGAGAAGATGTGTAGTCACACTGTTGCTATCTTCTCTCTTTTAGATCTGAGATCTGATCTCTGGGATGTGATGGGATGAACTGAACGGTTCGCCCCCTCCTCCTTTTATAGACTTAAAGATATCAGCTCCTAATCTCATTACGAGTTTCCTTATTTGAATCTGGACTCTATTTAAGGGATAAGGATAAATCATTATCTTATCTGCAGATTAGATCAGCTCTCTCCTAATCTCATTAGGAGGTTTCCAGATCCAAATTCAGATATGGACTCTAAGTGGATAGGGATAACTCCCTATCCAATCTGTTGATCCAATCCCAGATCCGCCCCTCTTTAATTAGTCAAACTAAACCAGTTCGAAATGGGATTTAGGCCCAATAAGTCTTATGTGCTCAGTGGCCTTCCAAACTGCTGCTCAGTTGGGCTTCTTTGTATGGCGTGGAACCCAAACATTGATCTACATATCAGCCACATGGGTTCAGCTCAGTCTCTGTTATAAGGCCTGGCCGAATTCACTAAAAAGACAATGAACCCCCTGAGGCCCATTACATGAGCTCCTAATGGGCCCAACACTTACACTATTATCAACTACTCAGATGAATTCTCGAATTGTCCCAACATACCCAAGTTTTGACCCCCTCTAAGGATCTCACTAATTGGCATATCAAAGATAGCCCAATCCAACACCTAGTGCAGTATCATAATCGAGTCTATGGGTCAGGTGTAACATTCTAGTTTTGCCCATCAATCTTCAAGGTCCAGGGCAATACTAGAAATCTGGTTTGGTTCAGGGTTTCAAGAATATCTACATTGCATGTGCCTCGGGTCTCACCCTGGCGGCTAAGACAAGCCACCCCAACCAACTTGGCAGCACACCAGTGTCAGCCTTGGCAGGATAAATCTCCCTAGACTTATCCAACGGCTGTGAACATTCTAAACTAACACGAGTCTCATATGTGTCCAATTTAAGGTTATTACAGGGAAACATATCACAATAACATGAATCAAATATGTACTTTATTCATTTACAATAAATGTCATAATGTACATCAATCTGATTGAAGCTAAGGGCATACACTGTCTAACAGCTCCCACTTGCACTTAGGTCCAATCTGGTATAAGCCGGAGTCCCATACTTTCCACGTATTTCTCAAACACTTTCTATGTCAGTGGCTTAGTTAATGGGTCTGCTACATTCTCCGCTGACACTACCTTCTGAATCAGGACGTCCCCTCTACCAACAATCTCCCACAGTACATGGTATTTCTTCTCGATGTGCTTCGACTTCGAGTGGCTCATGGCTCCTTAGCCTGAGCGATAGCTTCATTGTTGTCACACAACAACGAGATGCGTGATGTGATGGATGGAGCTACTCCCAATTCATGATTGAACTTTTTCATCCACACGGCTTCTTTGGCAGCTTCTCTTTCGGCTATGTATTTGGCTTCGGTTGTTGAGTCTGTCGAGAACCCCTATTGTCTACTTTTCCATCAAACAACACATGATCCTATCGTGACAACATACCCAGATGTAGACTTTCTATCATCTGGATCTGATTGGAAATCAACATCAGTATACCCTTGAATCTGTAGTGAGATACCGTCGAATACCAGACAAAACTCTTTTGTCCTTTGAAGGTACTTAAGTATATTTTTCACAGCAGTCCAGTGCTCCTGCCCTGGGTTGGCCTGGAATCTTCTTACTTACACTCACTGCTTGAGCAATGTCAGGATGAGTGCACAGCATGATATACATGATGCTCCCTACGGCTGAGGCATAGAATGTCCTTCATGCCTTCAATCTCCTCAGAAGTCTTGGGAGACATGTTCGTGCCTGAAAGGAACATTTCCCTTCTTGGAGTTCTCCATGTTGTATCTCTTGACTATTTTGTCAATGTAAGTAGATTGGGGAAATCCTATTATCTGCATCAATCTATCTCTATAGAGTCGAAGATTGGGGATATACTTTCCCCATAGTCAACATTCCTACATCATTCCCAATGAGTAGAATGTCGTCTACATATAGAATTTAGAATGTAACCTTATCCCCACTGGACTTCCTGTAAACATAGGGCTCATCCGGGTTTTGCTCAAAGTCAAAGTTTTTGACAGTAGAGTCAAACCAGATGTTTCAACTCCTATATGCTTGCTTAAGCCCATATATGGATCTATTTAACTTACATACCATGTGTTCCTGACCCGCAGCTATGAAACGTTGTGGTTGCTGCTTGTAGATATCTTTAGTAAGATCTCCGTTCAGGAACGCAGTTTTGACATCCATTTGACAAATCTCGTAGTCATGGTATGCTGCTACAGCTAGGAGGATCCGAATGGATTTGAGCATGGCAACGGGTGAAAAGGTTTCCTCTTAATTGATGCCCTCTTTCTGAGTATACCGTTTCGCCACCAGACGTGCCTTTGTATGTCTCAACCTTACCATCGGGGCCCTTCTTCCTCTTACGATCTGCAAGTATATAGATCGTGGACAAGTAATAGTGTGTGAATAGAGTGTCGATCCCACAGGGAAGGTGTTGTCAAGTACCAAATTTTAAGATTTCTCTATTATTTAGAAATTAGAAATTCAATTCTCAAGTCAAATTAAATAAATGATAATGCAAGTAGATAGGTTTAATTCAGAATATTATAAAAAGCCTAGGATTCAGGTTTCATCAAATGATTACCTATGACATACTTATGTTTTCTTAGATTGGTTTATTGTTGTAGGAATTTATGATCATATTTCCCCAAATTATATGAAGTTCTCTCTCAAGATACAACACATGTGTTTATGCTAACCGTGTGTCTACTCTCGTGATCACGGGCAATGAACACAAACCCATTAAGATCAATGGAAATCAGTTTAACAATCACAAAGGAGTGTTCTTATCTCTAAGCAACACATACCCTAGGTTAATTATCTCAATGAACTAGTATTATGCTTCCACTCTCGCTACTTCACACAATACCTTAATTCAAGTAATTAATGGCCAATTAATTACTAGCATTATGCCCTACGATAAAAGATAAATCCCAACAATCAATGACCCAATCAATTAAACAAAATCTATCATAGGCAAATCAAAAGACTACATCTGAATCCTAGATCAAGAAATTTAGCTACTCATATTATTAATGAAAAGAATCATTCTAATGATAAAAATTAGATTAAACATAAGTGAAATAATAACTAAGAGTAAAGTTTGAAGAAAAAAAAAACTCTTGAATAGAAGTTGTTTGAGGGGAACTCCTCGCCCTTGAATCTTCAATTCTCCTGGGTTGCTGACTGCTTCCTTGGAGGCTGAAGCTCTCTTGGAGGATTTCTCCTTGTTCCCTTGATTGATTGATTGATGGTGCTAGTCCCCCCCCGGCCTCCTTTATATAGCTTTAGGAGGAGGGGCTGTTTCTAACTCCTTTTTGGAGTTCTTTCTCAAAAATAGAAAGTTTTAATTCCTAAGGATTAATTTAGATCTAATCCTATCCTATCTCTTATCTAGTAATCTCAATCTCCTTTATTTTAGAATTACAACAAAAAATTGAATCTGATAGGACTCTTTGCAGTTTCCTTATTCTTGTATTCGTATTGGGCTTCTGCTGCGAACTAGGCTTCCCTACGAATTTGCTCAGAATTTGGGCCCGATTTTGACTTTTATGCACTCCGAATTTCATAAAACTATAAACATGAAAGTTGTATATTTTTCCTTAGCTTTCCAATGCATCTTGAATCATCTCAATCGGAGTCTGGATGAGAGAGTATGCCCAGATTACTACACGGCGCCGAAACTCTATAAAATTACCCGCTTAGCCTTGTTTTTCTCCTGACGCCTTTTTTCTTGCCCTGAATCGAAATACAAGAATAATGAGTCCAATTAAGTACTAATTAAGTATAAAAGACTAAATATTTAGGGATAAAATATGATGATTTTTATTCTCATCACTTACCATCGGGGCCTTTTTTCCTCTTATAGATTCATTTGCAACCAATTGCTTTTACCATGACGGGCGGATCTACTAGAGTCCAGACTCCATTGGCCTTCATTGATTCCAACTCAGCTCTCATGGCATCTACCCAATTCTAGGATTCTATGTCTAATATAACTTCCACATAAGTCATGGGATCCTCCTCCCTACTCATAGCTTCCACCAGGTAACTATCCTGGTCATAGCCGAAAATGACTGGTGGTCTGGAAACCCGGGTAGATCTTCTAGGTTGGTCAATACTTGGAACCTGTGGGACATCTCCCACTACTCCTATGCTCTCCTCATCAAGAACTATTTCCTGACGATGGTTGTTCAGGATGTAATCATCCTCCAAGAAGTGGGCATCCGACTACAGAACACCTTCTGTTCTCCTAGGTCATAGAATAGGTAACCCACAAAGCCCTTGGGTAGCCTACGAATAGGCAATAGTTGGTTTTGGATTCCAATTTGTCCGCACTCATTCTTTTAACATGTGCAGGACAACCCCGAATATTCAAGTGTTTGACACTTGGCTTCTTTCCGGTCCAAAGTGAAAGGAGGGAGAGGTCCATCGTATGGACTTCAAGAAAGCAGAGGAATAGGGTGGGCGGATTTCAAAAAATTTCTCTCCTCCCTTCCAACTGGGAATCATATTCCATGATTTTAGAATACAATATTCAAGGATCTAATTGAACCAAAACTGAACCAAATCTAAACCAAAAAGAAAGGGAAGTTATACCTGATATGGAGAATCGGTATCTCCCAACGTCGGTGTTCACGCCCAAAGAATACTCCCAAGATCTGCTCCCACTGAATATGACATAGTGATGCTGAAGCAGAACCAACAGTGTTTGTCCTATGAACCAAATTCTTCAGAAGAATTCAATGGAAGCAAAGAGCATCACCGTACACAATCAGCCTTTCAGGAAAGACTGATATCAAGAACACCTTCTTGATCTTTCCCTCTCAGAGAGATCGAACTAGGCAGTGAATGGCGTGAAAGGGATGGTAGGATCCATCGTATGGACGCCAAAACTGTTGCGGAATGGGTGGGCAAATTTCAAAAAATTTCCTACGTTCCTTCTAACTGGGAATCATATTCCCTGATTTTAGAATCAAAATTCAAGGTTCCTACTTAAACCAACCAGACCAGATTTGAACCAAAAGAGAAGGGAGTGATTATACCTGATCCAGAGAAGTAATATCTCCCAAAGTTGGTGTTCATGCCCAAAGAAGACACCAAGATCTACTCCTGCTGAAGATGACACAACAACTATGGAACAGAACCAGTAGAGTGCCTCCTATGCACTAAATCCTTCACAAGAATCCTTTGGAATCAATGAGCACCGAACTGAATCAACCTTTCAGTAAAGACTGATATCAAGAACTCTTTCTTGATCTTTCCCTCTCAAAGAGAACGAACTGGTGGTGGTTGGCAGCGGCTGATGGAGAAGAGAACTAGAGAAGAAAGTGATGAACTGCTTTTCTCCACTAGGGTTTCTGAGATCTAATCTTCAGAATGCAAGTGTGTTCTCTACGAAATTCCTTGGATTTGAAAAACTGTAATCCGAATTAGGGTTTTTCTCCTCTTTCTTAATGATTAAGAAACCTCCTAGTCATTTCAAGAGTTGCCCTTATCCAAATCTGTATTTGGATTAGGACTCTTCTTAATCTAATCTGCAGATTAGATCAACTTTTGGGCTTAACCTAATCTCAGATCCGCCCTCTCAAGTGACTAATCAAATCAACCCAGTTCGAAATGGGCTTTAGGCCCATTAAGAAATAAGTGCTCAACAGTCTTCCAAACTACTGCCCAGTTGGGCTTCTTTGTAAGGCGTGGGACCCAAGCATTGATCTACACACCAGCCACATGGGTTCGACCCAGCCTCTGTTACAAGGCCTAGCCGAATTCATTGGAAAGCCCAGTGAACCCCTTGAGCCCATCACATGGACCCTATGAGTCCAACACTTACACTAAGTGGTCCCTAAGACAAGCCATTTTATAAAAGCTCAGGACTGTGGTAGATGCAAGATTAGCCCATCAGGTATTATTCCCAATGGCCTTACACTTAACCTCTCAGCCCATAATGATCAAGAACTACCCGACAAGAGAGGATCTCTCCTTCGGCTGCAAGGAACAATGCTACACTCTCTACTTACATGGATCCCGGGAATTAAAACCATTTGCAAACATTTTGAAACCATATATAAAATTTTGCAAAACAAATTCCAACGATTGAAATCAACTGCCGACAGTTTGGTTTCCATCAGAGACAGTGCATCCCCAATCATTACCTTTGTCCAACAAAGGGGCTGGTCCTATCACTATGATCACACACTCAGACTAATTCTCAGACTGTCCCAACATACCCAAGTTTTGACCCCCGCTAAGGATCTCATTGATTGGCATATCAAAGACAGCCCGATCCGACACCTGGTGCAGTACCGTAATTGGGTCTAGGGGTCAAGTGTAACTTTCCAGTTTTGCCCATCAATCTCCAAGGTCCCGGGCAATACTGGAAATCTGGTCCGGTTCAAGGGTTCAAGCAATCCTACACTGTGTGTGTCTTGGGTCTTACCCTAGTGGCTGAGACAACCCCAACAGTTGGCGGCACACCAGTGTCAGCCTTGGCAGGATAAATCTCCCTGACTTATCCAACGGCTGTGAACATTTAAAACTAACACAAGTCTCATTAAGTGTCCAGTTATAGGGTCTTACATAGAATCATACCACACAACATGAATCAAACATGTACTTTATTTATTTACATTAAATATCAAAAGTACATCAGAATTGAATGAAGCTAAGTGAATACAAAAACTGTCCAACATGGTGGCGGTAGTTGGAGGAGAACTCTGAGATCCTATCTCAGAACGCAGGAGAAATTTTATGCTCTAAACCCTTGGTTCGAATTCTAGTAATGCAAGACAAAGGGTTTCTCCTCTTTCTTAGTGATTAAGAAACCTGCTAATCCTATTAGGAGTTATCCCAATCCAAATTTGTATTTGGATAGAAAATTATTTTAATCCTTTCTGCAGATTAGGTCAGCCCACTCCTGATCTTATCAAGAGGTTACCAGATTCAAATCTTTATTTGAATTTGGTCTCCAAGAGTGGATAGGGTCAAGACCCAATCCTTTGGCTTGCCCTAATCTCAGATCCGCCCCTTTAAGTGGGTAATTAAATCAGCCAGATCGAAATGGACTTTAAGCCCAATAAGTATTAAGTGCTCAACAGGCTTCCAAACTACTGCCCAGTTGGGCTTCTTTGTATGGCATGGGACCCAAGCATTGATCTACACATCAGCCACATGGGTTCGGCCCAGCCCTTGTGACTAGGCCTAGCCGAATTCACTAGAGAGCCCAGTGAACCCCCTAAGCCCATCACATGGATTCTATGGGCCCAAAACTTATACTAAGTGGTCCCTAGGCCAATCCATCTTATAAAAGCACAGGGACTGTGGGAAGATGCAAGGTTAGCCTATTAGGGTCCAACACTTACACAGTCACAGGGACTGTGACTCCGTGCCTGAAAGGAGCGTTTCCTTTCTTAGAGTTCTCCATGCTGTACCTTTTTGACAATTTTGTTAATGTAAGCAGCCTGGGTTAATCCAATTATCCGCTTTGCTCTTTCTCTATAGAGTCGATGTCCCAGTATATAGGAAGCTTCTCCAAGATCTTTCATGGAGAATTGCTGCAAAAGCCCTACCTTGACCAAAGTCAACATTCCTACATCATTCCCAATGAGTAGGATATCATCTACATACAACACCAACAAGGTGGCCTTATCCCCACTAGACTTCCTATAAACATAGGGCTCATCTAGATTCTACTCAAAGTCAAAAGATTTGACTGTAGAGTCAAAATGGATGTTCCAACTCCTAGAAGATTGCTTAAGTCCATATATGGATCTATTAAGTTTACATACCATGTCTCCATTCAGGAACGCAGTTTTGAGATCCATCTACCAAATCTCATAGTCATGTTATGTTGCTACAACTAACAGGATCCTAATGGATTTAAGCATGCCCACGGGTGAAAAGGTTTCCTCATAGTCGATACCTTCTTTGTGAGTATACCCTTTCACCACCAAACAAGCTTTGAAGGTCTCAACCTTGCCATCGAGGCCCTTCTTCCTCTTATAGATCCATTTGCAACCGATTGCTTTTACCCCGGAGGGCGGATCTACTAGTCTAGATTCCGTTGGCCTTCATTGAATCCATCTCGACTCTCATGGTCTCCACCCATTTCTGGGAATCTATGTCCAACATAGCTTCCACGTAAGTCACGAGATCCTCCTCACTAGTCAAGGCTTCCACCAGGTAACTATTCTGGTTATAACCATAACGGACTGGTGGCCTGGATACCCGAGTGGATCTTCTAGGTTGGTCACTACCTGGAACTTGTGGGACATCTCCCACTGCTCCTGAGCTCTCCTCATCAAGAACTATTTCCTGACGATGGGTGTCCAGGATATAATCGGTCTCTAAGAACTAAGCATTTTGACTGCAGAACACTTTCTACTCACTTGGGTCATAGAATAGATAAGCCACCGAATCCTTTGGGTAGCCTACAAATAGGCAATGACCGGTCTTGGATTCCAACTTGTTCGGCACTCGTTCTTTTAACGTGCGTAGGACAACCCCAAATCTTCAAGTGTCTGACACTTGGTTTCTTTCCAGTCCAAAGTTCGTATGGAGTTTTCGGAACCGATTTGGTTGGAACCCGATTCAGCCTATAGATTGCAGTCTCTAATGCATATCCCCAAAAGGATGTGGGTAATTCCGAGCGTGTGAGTAGTGACTGGACCATGTCAGACAATGTCCTATTCCTCCTCTCTGAAACACCGTTAAGCTGTGGTGTAGCAGGAGGAGCTAACTGTGATATTATCCCGTTGGCCTTCAAGTAGTCCCTGAATTCATCAGAGAGATACTCGCCACCTCGATCCGATCGAAGGGCCTTAATTTCTCTCCTTAACTGTTTCTCGACTTTTATCTGAACTCCTTGAACTTTTCAAAGGATTCAGACTTCTGTCTCATTAGGTACATGTAACCATATCGTGAGCAATCATCGGTGAAGGTGATAAAATACACGTGTTGGTTACGAGTCCTAATACACTGGGGACCACATACATCAGTATGTATAAGGTCAAGTGTGTCTATACATCTTTCAGGCTTACCGTTAAATGGTTGTTTTGTCACCTTGCCTCGGAGGCAAAGCTTACAAGTGGAAAGATCTTCTATGGTTAGAAAATCCAAAGGACCATCCTTTACCAGTCTTGTGATTCGGTCAATACCGATATGGCCAAGTCAATAATGCCTCAGGCACGTGGGACTAACTATATCACGAGTCCTTTTCTTGGGGATTTCGACCGACGTAGTTTTGGTTAAGTTAGTTTCTAGAGAAGGATGTAGAACATAGAGACAATTCTCCAGTTCCCCGCTTGCGATGAATTTATTGTTCCTTTTAATAGTAATCATATTACTAAAACACATAGTATATCCATCAGCACACAGTTTAGAAACAAAATCATATTTCTTCTTAAGTTTTGTACATAAAGACAATCCTTAAGTACAAGTATTCCTTCTCTAAAGACTAATTCTACGGTTCCTATCGCCGTAGCTGCAACACTTGCAGAATTCTCCAAGTAAAATGTCACTTCTCCTTCACTCAGCCTTCTGCTTACTTTGAACCCCTACAGTGAGTTACACGCATGAGTCAAAGCCCCGGAGTCAACACACCAGGATACAGAAGAAACTAACAGATTAGTTTCCATGACACAAGTTAGAAAGTACCTTTCTTAGATTCCAGGTAGGCAGGATAATTCCTCTTCCAGTGGCAGCCGGCTTGCAAAAGTGATAGGCATTGGATGCCTTGTCTTTCTTTTGTTTATTAGATTTAGTGGCCTTTTTCTGGGGCTTCCTCTTTGCCCTCCTCTTCTTGCTAGATTTGCCAGTTTCAACAAGCATGGCTATCAACTCATCCTTTCTGATCAGTTCCTCGGCTCGTTGCAACGTGTTGTTGAGCTCTTGAATGCTGACATTCAGCTTGTTCATATTATAGTTCATAATGAACGGATTGATGGATGGAGGCAAGGAGTTAAGAATGGCATCTATCTGTGTGACCAGATCTATCACAGACCCAAGGGCCTCTAACTCATTTATGTAACCCATCATCCGGAGACAATGGTCATGAACTTGCTGCCCCTTGGTCATCTGTGCGGTCATGAACTGCTTCAGGACCTTTTGATGAGTAGAATGATTCTACTCTTCGTACATTGTTTTTAGACTATCCAATATGTCCTTGGCGAGTTTGATCTGATCGAACTGCCTCTGTATCAGATTATCTAAAGAGGCTATGATATAGCAGCGGGCAAGGGAGTTTTTCTCCTCCCATTCTTGGTATTCCCTCCTACGGGCTTCTGAAGCCCTGTCTTTCGGACGATCCGGTGCAGGATTCTTTGCCACTTTATCTAATTTTTCTAAAGTCAGGACCAGCATAAGGTTTCTGTACCAGGTAGCATAGTTTGGGCCCTTAAGTTTGTTGTCATCAAGCAACTTAGCAAATTGTTTGTTTGCCATTTTCTGGTTAAAACAGCAAAATGTTAGTCCACGATTTTAGTTTGATTCATGTTACCTACATAGACATGGATTTTAATATATGTTCCATTTCCATTTATTCATCTCTGATATTTCCCTCCTATCTCAGTGATGGAGATGGAGAAATGTCTCTGGAAATGTGGGAAATCACATAGGGTGCGTGGAGCCAACTTTTTCAGCTGCATAACCCCACCACCTTTCTGTGACGGATCATATCCACTCATCGTACGAGTTTCCCTTTGGCCTCTGTCAGACAAGGTTCATAGCCATTTTAGGGTAAACCTTTCTGTCCAGTGAGTGCTCACCCATCATATTCAGGTTACGCCAAGGTACCGTGAGAGAGTTCTGACGGGTTGTCGAAGCCCTCAAAATTAGTACTAGTCCCACAATAAAATATTTGTAGTAAAAGTGGTACTAAGTCGAATCCCACAGGGAGCTAATAGTAATCTCTCAGCCGAATGAATATTATCACTAAGTGGGAAAATTAAATAACTGAAATTAAAAGAGAGTAATAGCAAACTAAACAAACAAGAGAAATCAGTCTTACCTAATTCTGGTTCAAGGGTTCGGGTTAGTCAATTGGCCATCGATCACAGGTAAACTCTAGTAGTCTTTCAATTCAAGCATTTAACCATAGATTTATTAGGATAGCCATAATAAACCTTGTGTTTTCCTAAATCAACTGACCAAACCCAGCATTCGATCAACACTTATCACTACTTAACTAGGTACGAGAGCGTTCCATATTAACCAGTGATAGCATTAAGGTTTGTGAAAAAATTAAACCAAGATAACAACAATTGAGATAGCTGCAATTATCAAATCTTGTTCCATCGATTCCCTTTAGGTTAAAACATGTCAATACATTGGTCAAAGGCTGTCATGAACAATTGACCCAGAAAGATATTAACCTATTTGCTACTTGTACCACTATTCATGACAATTACGGATCACCGAACCATGGATAGCAGTATGAAAATCAACATTAATTAATTTGTCAGACTAACTAACATTAACATCCAATGAAAATATGCACAAGAACCAATGAATACTTGAATTAAAAAGCAAGATCTTAAATTAAATACAGAACCTCACAATGGCACAATCGAACCTCCCCCCTTGAACCAGAAAAGAAAAGCTTAGCTGCTCATGATCTTCGAACTCTCCATGCTCTGCTTCTTAGTGGTCGAACTACTCTCTTCGTAGCTTGAGTTGCTTGATGATCTCTTAGATCCTTGGATTGAGTGATGCTAGAGCTGGTCCGCCCCCCTTTATATAGATGAAGGAGAGGGTTGTTTTCCAACTCCTTATAGGAGATTAACCTTAGCTTAGAAGGTCCTGATCTGTTTTGAACTAATCCTATCCTATCTCTTATCTAGTGATCTAATCCAATCTTCTTATCTTTATAGGATTACATTCAAAACTTTAGATCTGATAAGACTCTCTTTTAGGAGACTAAATTCGAAATTGGGACTCCCGGCTCTTGAATTCGAGTTGGGCTACTTTAAAAACTTGGGCTGCTACAAGGTTCTTCTACGAGTTGGGATTCAGCTGTGTAATGGTTGCGAACTTGCTCCGACTTCGGTCCCAGTTTCGTGTTCGATGCGGACCGAATCTGTCAAAACCCAAAACATAAAAGTTGTGGGCCTTCCTTTCAAATTTCTAATACCTCTTGAATTGTTCAAATTTGAGTCCAGAATTGCGAGTTATGCCTAGATTACCGACGATTGCCGAAACTGTGCAAAATCACCCGATTTGCCCTATTTTCTTCCAATTGCCTTTTTGCTTGCCCTGAATCGAAATACAAGAGTAATGAGTCTAATTAAGTGCTAAAGAGATGTAAAAAGATGAATATTAGGGGACAAAAATAGGGTTCTTTTTAGTCTCCTCAAATCCCCCACACTTAAACTTTGCCCGTCCTCGGGCAAAACTCAAGCAACACAAAAGAAACTAACTACTAATTTTCAATTTCTCCTTTTTTCTCTACATGAGGCCTGGTCCATTTCATGCTTTAGTCCAGTCTTGGTAACCTTTCTCTTTCTCCCATTTTTCTCGTCCAAGAGTGATCGCAAATCACCATTCCCCATGGTCCCATGTTAAATCGACAATCCAGGAGATAAGCCTTCCTAACTGAAGCTCCTTGGTCATGAACTTTTTGATGTAGCCCATCATCCGAAGACAATGGTCATGAACTTGTTGCCCTTTGGACATTTGAGCGGTCATGAACTGTTTCAAGACCTTTTTGTGAGTAGAATGATTCTACTCTTCATACATCGTTCTCAAACTATCCAATATGTCCTTGGTGAGCTCGATCTGATCGAACTGCTTCTGTATTGGATTGTCTAATGAGGCAATGATGTAACACCGAGCAAGGGAGTTTATCTCCTCCCAGTCCTGATAGTCTCTCCTTCGAGCCTCAAAAGTCCTATCTCCCGGATGCTCCGGGGTAGGATTTTTAGTCACTTTGTCTAACTTATCAGAAGTTAGGTCCAGCATAAGGTTCCTATACTAGTCGGCATAGTTCAGACCCTTCAGCTTGTTGTCATCAAGAAGCTTTGCAAATTGTTCGTTTGCCATTTTCAAATAAAAAGACAAACATCAGTCCACAACCTAATTTGATTCATGTTCATTACATAGATATGGCGTTTAATCTATGTTTCATTCCCATTTATTCATCTCTGAGATTTCCCTCCCATCTCAGTGATGGAGACTACGAATTGTCTCTGGAAATGTGGAAAATCACATAGGCTGCATGGAGCCAACTGTTTCAGTTGCATAACCCCATTACCTTTCTGTGAAGGATCATATCCACTCATCATATGAACTTTCCCTTTGGCCTCTGCCAAATAAGATTCAGAGCCATTTTCAGGTAAACCTTTCTATCCAGTGAGTGCTTACCCATCATATTCGTGAACGCCAAGGTACCGTGAGAGAGTTCCCATTTTCTGGTGAAGCCCCTCCCACATCGGTCTATGACACCCCTATCATCTTATGAAACACTCAAACAAGCCCAACAGCAAATGGATAGCCCATTTTCTAGTGCGGTTTCCTCATTACAGAAGGACCCATCTTCATTCTAGTGATGGAAGGCCTTTAGAGAGTTCATCAGATGAATCTCCCTATCACATGCACTCATATTAGTTGGAGGGAACAATAATTACGCCCTAGTCTAATTTAGGTCAAACCAAAGTGGCTCCCACTGACTTTCATAAAGCCAGATTTTGGTGGGCCCAAATCGGTTAGGGTTCCACACGTATCCTCTTCAAGAGATGTGGGGCCCACCACTGAGGGAGGTCATCCAATGACCAGTAGGGACACCATGGCAATGATGTGCATTCAGCCATGGTGTGTGCAAGAGCCACTATCGAATCAGCATGGGCCAAGCACTTACGGCCCATGAATGTAGCACATCACACATCCATACATCACATGCAAGGAAGAATTGATTCAATCAATCAAACAACTGTAAAGCCCATAAAGCCCATTTTAAAGCCCATAATATTAACCATTAATATTATTTAGGTATATGGGCTGAATTAGGGTTGAACAGTTTGGCCCATATAACTTTTTCTGCGAAGTGGGCTTTTAGGAGTTTTAACAACTTAAAAATGGGCCTTTATAGGTTGGGCCGAATTAAACATTCAATTAATTATCAATCCTTAGGCCCATTAATGGGAATGATAGGGCTGACATTCAACATTGATCAAACCCTAGATTTGGTCAAACCAGTTTGGACCAATCTGGTTCAAATGGGTCTACGGTTTGATCTTTAATTAAAGATTTAATTCAAGAACTAATCTAAAATTAAATACTGATAAAAGATCAAACAAGAATCAATCAGATAAGGATATTCGCACATTCCATCCTGCAAAACAGAGGTTAGATTCTAGTTTGCAGTTTCTCAAACTGCTAATCGCAGATAGCGATTTTTCCATCTACGAAATCTCCTTCCAACGCCGCCATCTTTGATCCAAAATAAAGTAAATAGAAATCCTAATTTTCTATTAATATTACATCAGATCGAATTCTATACATTCAGTCTAAAAAATAAAAAAAAAATTATTTACAGACCAGAATGAATGAATATAAACTACAAATCACAGGTTCACTGCGCCAATCAAGATTTCAATCTCCAGTTGTACGAATAGCCCATAAATCAAGAAAATAATAAAGAACAATTCTAAATAAATTCTAGATTTATAAAAAATTAATTTCAGATCATTCGCCCATTAACCGGGAACAAATTTCCCAGAAAAACCCTTAAACTGTGCAAATCGGGTAGAACACCTTCTCCGTATTTGCGCAGGTTTCAGATCTGGTTTTTTTGGTTCAAGACTTGAACCTGGGCTCTGATACCACTGAAGAGAGTGAGAGATCCATCACATGGATGCCCAAAACTTGCGGAATAAGGTGGGTAAATTTAAAAATTTTCTCTCCCTTCAATTGAGAATCGTATTCCCTATTTTAGAAAAAACATATTTTTCAATGATCAATCTTGAACCATAAACTGAACCAGATTTGAAACAAAACAGTAGGAGAGGGATATACCTGATATAGAGAAATAGTATCTCTCAATGGAGGTTTTCACACCCAAAGAAGATCACCAAAGATTGCACCCACTGAAGATGACACAGTGGATGGAGAAGCAAAATCAACAGGGTCCGTCCCATGAACCAAACTCTTCAGGAAGAATCCAATGGAGGCAGTAAGCACAACTTCCAATCAGCCTTTCACCAAAGACTGATATCAAGAACACTTCTTGGTCTTCTCCTACCAAGGAGATCGAACTAGCAGTGAGGCAGCAACTGGAGGAGAACGCAAGAGCAGAAGATGGCGCAGATCTCTTCTCTCATATAGGGATAAATTGATCCAATCAATTAATCATCTGTAAGGCCCATTTGGAACCCATTTTAAATACATAATATTAAACATTAATATTATCAAGGTATATGGGACGAATGGTTAAGCCCATCTAGCTTTATGTGTTGAGTGGGCTTTTGGCAATTTTAACTATTTAAAATCGGGCCTTTACAGGTTGGGCCGAATTAACCATTTAATTAAATATCAATCCTCAGGCCCATTAGTGGGAAATTAGGACTGACTTTCAGCCTTGATTAAACCCTAGATTTGGTCCAAACAGTTTGAACCAATCTTGGTTCGAATGGGTCTAGGGTTTGATCTTTAATTAAATCTTTAATTCAAGAAAATAATCTGAAATTAAATACTGATAAAAGAAAAACAAGAATCAGTCAAACAGGGCTGTTCATACAATCATCCTACAAAATAGAGGTTAAATCACAATTTGTAGTTTCATAAACTGCAAATCACAGATTGTAATTCTCCCATCTATGAAATCTCCTTCTCTACGAAATCTCCTTTTCTATGCCGCCATCTTCGATCAAAAATAAAAATAAATAGAAATCCTTTTTTTATTAATGATTACATCAGATCGAATACCTATACATTCAGTCTAAAAAAAAAATTATTTTACAGACCAAATATAACAAAATGATCCAAAAACTGCAAAATCGCAGGTTCCCTACGCAAATCAAGATTTCGATCTCCTCTTGTACGAACAACCCATAAATCAAGAAAATCATAAAGAAAAGTTCTAAATAATAATCAGATTTATATAAAATTAATTTCAGATTATTCACCCATTAATTTTGGGAACATATTTCCCAGAACCCATATCTGCGCAAATCGGGTAGAACGCATTCTGCCCATTTGCGCAGGTTCAGATCTAAAACAAATTGGTTCAAGATTTGAACCTGGCTCTGATACCACTGAGGGGATGAGAGATCCATCATATGGACACCCGAAGAATGCGGAATTAAGGGGCGAATTTCAAAAATTTTTCTCTCCCTTCAACTGGAAATCGCATTCCCTATTTAGAAAATCATATTTTCAAGGATCACTCTTGAACCTTAAACTAGACCAGATCTGAACCAAAAGGATTAGGGGAGGATTATATCTGATACGGAGAAATAATATCCCCCAACGAAGGTGTTCACACACAAGGAAGGATCCAAAGACTACTCCCACTGAAGATGGCGCAGTGCAGGATGGAGCAGAATCAACAGTATTCTTCACCAAAAATTCTGTCCTTCGCAAGAAACAACAGGATGGCCAGGATGGCACGTGAGCACAACTTCCTATCAATCATTTCTCCAAGAACTGATGTCAATATCGAATCTTGACTTCTCCCACAATTGGAGATCGAATTGGCAAACAAGGGCGGCAAGAACAGGGAGGCGGCAAGAAAGAATTCTGTAGGGATGCTTAATTCTTCCTTCTGTGATTTCAGCATTCAAGAGGATGTGAATATCTTATTCTTCTAAAGGCTGCCGCCCCCTCCTTCTTTTGTTAACCCAAAGGATCAGCTCCTAATCCAATTAGGAGCTGCTTATCCAAATCATATTTGGATCAAACATTTCTTTAGCTGATAAGGATAAACCCTTATCTTTCTGTAGATTGGATTAGCTTTCTCCTAATCTCATTAGGTGGTTTCTAGATCTGAATCACATTCAGATCTGGACTCTCTAAGTGGATAGGGTCAAGTCCCTATCCTATCTACTAATCCATCTCAGAATTCACCCCCACAATTAACTAATGAAATAGCCCGGTTCGAAATGGGCTTTAGGCCCATTAAGCTTATGTACTCACTTAACCTCCCTAACTGCTGCCCAGTTGGGCTTCCTTGTATGGCATGGGACTCAATCATTGATCTACACATCAGTCACATAGGTTTGGCCCAGCCTTTGTTACAAGGCCTGGCCGAATACACTGTTATGGATAGTGCACCCCCTGAAACCCATCAAATGGGCTCTATGGGCCCAACACTTACCTAAGTGGTCCCTGGGCCAAGCCACCTTGTAACACCCAGGGACTATGGGCAGATGCAAGATTAGCCCATCAGGTATTATCCTCAATGGTCTTACACTTAACCTCTCAGCCCATAATGATCATACACTGACCGACAAGAGAGGACCTCTCCCTCGGCTGCAAGGAACAGTGTTGCACTCTCTGCATATATGGATCCCGGGAATTAAAACCTTTTGCAAATCATTTCGAAACCATAATATATATACTTTTATATCTCATAAATAATATATTTTTCAAAACAAATCTCAACGATTGAAATTGGTTGTCGGCAGTCTTGGTTTCCATCAGTGAGAGTGCATCCCCGATCATTACCTTTGTCCCACAAAGGGGCTGATCCTGTCACTATGATCACCCACTCAGATGAATTCTCAGACTATCCCAACATACCCAAGTTTTGACCCTGCTAAGGATCTCACTGATTGATACATCAAAGACAGCCCAATCTGACACCTAGTGCAGTATCATAATCGAGTCTAGGGGTCGGGTGTAACTTTCCTGTTTTGCCCATCAATATCCAAGGTCCAGGGCAATACTGGAAATCTGGTCCAATTCAAAGATTCACCCTGGCAGCTGAGACAGGCCACCCCAACTGACTAGGTGGCACCACTGTGTCAGCCTTGTCAGGGTAAGACTCCCCAGACCGACCCACTGGCTGTGAACATTCTAAACTAACACGTGTCTCATTAAGTTTCTAGTTTAAGGGTATTGCACAGAAACATACCAAGGGAACATGAATCAAATATGCACTTTTATTCATTTACAATAAACTCATAAAGTACATCATTCTGATTGAAGCTAAGGGCATACAAAACTGTCTAATAGCTCCTACTTGCACTTAGGTCCAATCAAGTATAAGCCAGAGTCCCATGCTTTCCATGTGTTTCTCAAAAACTTTCTGTGATAGTGGCTTCGTCAATGGGTCTGCTACATTTTCCGCTGACGCTAATTTCTAAATTAGGACGCCCCATCTACCAACAATCTCCCGCAGCATGTGGTACTTCCTCTCAATGTGCTTCGACTTCGAGTGGGCTCGTGGCTCACTCGTGAACGAACGAACTTGTTGTCACACAACAATGGATGGGTGATGTGCTGGATGGAATTACTCCCAACTCGTGAATGAACTTTTTCATCCACACGGCTTCTTTGGCAGGCTCACTTGTGGCAATGTACTCGTCCTCGGTCGTGGAGACTATAGTGGACCCCTATTTGTTGCTTATCCAGCAAGCAGCACACGATCCTATCATAAAAACATATCCGGATGTAGGCTTTCTATCATCTGGATCTCATTGGAAACCGGCATCTGTATACCCTTGGATCTGTAGTGAGCTACCATCAAATACTAGACAAAACTCTGTTGTCTTTCGAAGGTATTTGAGGATTATTTTCACAGCAGTCCAGTGCTCCTGCCTTGGGTTGGCCTGAAATCTGCTTACTACACTCACTGTCTGAGCAATGTCAGGACGAGTACACAGCATGGCATACATGACGCTTCCTATGGTAGAGGCATAGGGAACGTCTTTCATGCCATCAATCTCCTCAGAAGTCTCGGGAAACATTTTCTTGGAGAGAGTGACTTCGTGCCTAAAAGGAACATTTTGGAGTTCTCCATGCTGTATCTTTTGACTATCTTGTCAATGTAGGCGGATTGGGATAATCCTATTATCCGCTTCGATCTATCTCTATAGAGTCGAAGACCCAGTATATAGGACGCCTCTCTAAGGTCTTTCATGGAGAATTACTGTGAAAGCCATAATTTCACGGTAGTCAACATTCCTACCTCATTCCCAATGAGTAGAATGTCATCTACATACAGAACCAAGAAGATAACCTTATCTCCACTATACTTCTTGTAAACATAGGGTTTATGCAGATTCTGCTCGAAGTCAAACGATTTGATAGCAGAGTCAAAATGAATGTTCCAACTTCTAGAAGCTTGCTAAAGTCCATAAATGGATCTATTAAGTTTACATACCATGTTTCTCCTAACCTGCAGCAATGAAGCCTTGCGGCTGCTGCATATAGATATCTTCAGTAAGATCTCCATTCAGGAATGCAGTTTTGACATCCATTTGCCAAATCTCATAATCATGGTATGCTGCTACAGCTAGCAAAATCCTAATGGATTTAAGCATGGCCACAGGCAAAAAGGTTTTCTCATAATCGATGCCCTCTTTCTGAGTGTACCCTTTCGCCACTAGACGTGCTTTGAAGGTCTCAACACTACCATCGGGGCCCTTCTTCCTCTTGTAAATCCATTTGCAACCAGTTGCTTTTATCCCAGAGGGCAGATCTACTAGAGTCCAGACTCCATTGGTCTCCATTGAGTCCATCTCTGCTCTCATGGCCTCCACCCACTTCTGAGAATCTATGTCCAACATAGCTTCCGCGTAAGTCACGGGATCCTCCTCACTAGTCAAGGTTTCCACTAGGTAACTATCCTGGTCATAACCATAACGGACTGGTGGCCTGGATACCTGAGTGGATCTTCTAGGTTTGTCACTACCTGGAACTTGTGGGACATCTCCCACTGCTCCTGAGCTCTCCTCATCAAGAACAACTTCCTAACAATGGGTGTCCAGGATATAGTTTGTTTCCAAGAATTGCGCATTTCGACTGTAAACACCTTCTATTCTCCTGGGTCATAGAATAGGTAACCCACAGAGCCTTCGGGATAGCCTATGAATAGGCAACGACTAGTCTTGGATTCCAATTTGTCTGTACTCATTCTTTTAACGTGTGTAGGACAACCCCAAATCTTCAAGTGTCTGACACTTGGTTTCTTTCCTGCCCAAAGTTCATTTGGAGTATTCAGAACCGATTTGGTTGAAACCCGATTTAGCACGTATATCATAGTCTCCAATGCGTAACCCCAAAAGGATGTGGGTAATTTTGAGTGTACGAGAAGTGACCAAACCATATCCAATAAGGTCCTATTCCTTCTCTTTGAAACACCATTAAGTTGTGATGTAACAGGAGGAGTTAATTGTGATACTATCCCATTGTTTATTAAGTAGTCCCTGAACTCGTCAGAGAGATATTCGCCACCTCGATCTGATCGAAGGGCTTTAATTTCTCTCCCCAACTGTTTCTCGACCTCTTGTCTAAACTCTTTGAACTTTTCAAAGGATTCAGACTTGTGTCTCATTAGGTACATGTAACCATATCGTGAGAAATCATTTGTGAAGGTGATGAAATACACGTGTTGATTCCGTGTCCTAACTCAGGAGACCACATACATCAGTATGTATTAGGTCAAGTGTGCCTGTACATTTTTAGGCTTACCGTTAAATGGCCGTTTCGTCATCTTGCCTTGTAGGCAAGGCTCACAGGTGGGAAGATCTTCTACAGTTAGAAAATCCAAAGGACCATCCTTTACCAACATTGTGATTCGGACCATCCTTTACCAACCATGTGTTTCGTCATCTTGCCCTGTAGGCAACGCTCACAAGTGGGAAGATCTTCTACAGTTAAAAAATCCAAAAGGACCATCCTTTACCAACCTTGTGATTCGGTCAACACCGATGTGGCCAAGTCAGTAATGCCACAGGCATGTGGGATCAATTGTACCACGGGCTCTCTTGGGGATTTCAGCCGACGTAGTTTCGGTTATGTTAGTTTCTAAAGAAGGATGTAGAACATAGAGACCGTTCTCCAGATCCCCGTATGCAATGAAACTGTTATTTCTTTTAATAGTAATCTTATTACTAAAGAAGATATAATATCCATCTGCACACAGTTTTGAGACAAAAATAAAAAATCTCCTTAAATTTTGTACATAAAGACAATCTCTCAGTACAATAGTTCCTTCTCTAAAAAGTAACTCCACGGTTGCTATGGCCGCAGCTGCAACAGTTGCAGTAGTCCCCAAGTAGAGTGTAACTTCTCCTTCACTCAGCCTTCTGCTTACCTTGAACCCCTACAATGAGTTACACGCATGAGTTGAAGCCTTGGAGTCAATACACCAGAATGCAGAAGCTACCAATAAATTGGTTTCTATAACACAAGATTCAAAATTACCTTTCTTGGATTCCAGCTAGGTAGGACAGTTTCTTTTCCAGTGGTTGGCCTTCTTGCAAAAGTGATTGGAATCCGATGCTTTGTCTTTCTTCTATTTCTTGCCCTTAGTGGCTTTCTTCTGAGGCTTATTTGCCTTCCTCTTTCTCTTGCCTGTCTTGCCAGATTCAACAAGCATAGCTACAGGCTCATCCTTTCTAATCAGTTCTTCAACACTTTGCCACATATTGCTGAGCTCTTGCAAACTGACATTCAACTTGTTCATGTTATAGTTCACAATGAACGGATTAAAGGAAGGAGGCAAAGAATTAAGGATAGCATCTATCTGGGCCGCAATGTCCAGCTCAGATCCAAGAGCCTCCAGTTCGTTGATGTATCCCATCATCCGAAGACAATGGTCCTGAACTTGTTGCCCGTTGGTCATCTGTGCGGTCATGAACTGTTTCAAGACCTTTTGTCAAGTAGAACTATTATGCACTTCATACATCATCCTGATACTATCCAATATGTCCTTGGCTAGTTCGATCTGATCGAACTACCTCAGTCTTGGGTTGTCCAATGAGGCAATGATGTAACACCAGGCAAGGGAGTTTTTCTCCTCCCATTCCTGATAGTCTCTCCTTCGGGCCTTAGAAGCCCTATCACCCGGACGCTCCGGGGCAGGATTCTTTGCCACTTTATCTAACTTTTTAGAAGCTAGGAGCAGTATAAGGTTCCTGTACCAGTTGGCATAGTTTGGGCCATTCAACTTGTTGTCATCAAGCAATTTTGCAAATGATCCGTTTGCCATTTTCTGATAAAAGAGCAAACATTAGTTTACAACCATATTTGATTCATGTTCATTTCATAGATATGAATTTTAATCTACTTTCCATTTCCATTTATTCATCTCTGAGATTTCCCTCCTTTTTCAGTGACAGAGACTATGGGTTGTCTCTGGAAATGTGGGAAATCACATAGGGTGCATGGAGCCAACTGTTTCAGCTGCATAACCCCACCACCTTTCTGTGAAGGATCATATCCACTCATCATTTGAGTTTTCCTTTGGCCTCTGTCAAACAAGGTTCAGATTCGTTTTCAGGTAAACCTTTCTATCCACTGAGTGCTTACCCATCATATTCGTGAACGCTAAGGTACCGTGAGAGAGTTTCCATTTTCTAGTGAAGCCCCTCCCACATCGGTCTATGACGCCCCTATCATCTTATGAAACACTTAGACAACCAACAACAAATGGATAGCCCATTTTCTGGTGTGTTTCCTCATTACTGAAGGACCCATCCTCATGCTAATGATGGAAGGCCTTTAGAGAGTTCATCATATGAATATCCGTATCACATGCACTCATATTAGTTAGAGGGAACAATTAATTATGACTAGTTCTAATTTTAGGTCAAACCAAAGTGGCTCCCACTGACTTTCATAAAGCCAAATTTCGATGGGCCTAAAACGGCTAGGGTCCTACACATAACCTCTCGATGAGGTGTAGGGCCCACCACTGAGAGAGGTCATCTAATGACTAAAAGGGACACCATGGCAATGATGTGCATTCAGTCATGGTGTGTGCAAGAGCCACTGTCAATTGAGCATGGGCCAAACACTTATGGCCCATGTGCGTAGCACATCACACATCCATACATCACATGCAGGGATAAATTGATCCAATCAATTAATCATCTGTAAGGCCCATTTGGAGCCCATTTTAAATCCATAATATTAACCATTAATATTATCTAGGTATGTGGGCCAAATGGTTCAGCCCATATAGCTTTATGGGTTAAGTGGGCTTTTAGCAATTTTAACTATTTAAAACTAGGCCTTTACAGGTTGAGCCGAATTAACCATTTAATTAAATATCAATCCTCAGCCCCATTAGTTGGAAAATTAGGGCAGACTTTGAGCCTTGATTAAACCCAAGATTTGGTCCAAACAGTTTGAACCAATCTTGGTTTGAATGGGTCTAGGGTTTGATCTTTAATTAAATCTTTAATTCAAGAAAATAATCTAAAATTAAATAACTGATAAAAAAAAAAACAAGAATCAGTTAAACAGGGTTGTTCGCACAATCCATCCTGCAAAATAGAGGTTAGATCATAGTTTGCAGTTTCATAAACTGCAAATCGCAGATTGTAATTCTCCCATCTGCGAAATCTCCTTCTTTGCGAAATCCCCTTTTCTGCGCCGCCCTCTTCGATCCAAAATAAAATAAATAAAAATCCTATTTCTATTAATAATTACATTGGATTGAATACCTATACATTCAGTCTAAAAATAAAAAAAAAATTATTTTACAGACCAAATGTAACAAAATAATTCAAAAACTACAAAATCGCATTTTCCCTGCGCAAATCAAGATTTTGATCTCCCCTTGTACAAACAACCCATAAATCAAGAAAATCATAAAGCACAGTTCTAAATAATAATTAGATTTATATAAAATTAATTTCAGATTGTTTGCCCTTCAATTTTGGGAACAAATTTCCCCAAACCCATAACTGTGCAAATCGGGTAGAACGCCTTCTGCCCATTTGCGCAGGTTTAGATCTGAAACAAAATGGTTCAAAATTTGAACCATGGCTCTGATACCACTGAAGGGATGAGAGATCCATCGTATGGACGCCCAAAGATTGTGGAATAAGGGGGCGAATTTCAAAAAATTTTTCTCTCCTTCAACTGGGAATCGCATTCCCTATTTAGAAAATCATATTTTCATAAATCATTCTTGAACCATAAACTGAACCAAATCTGAACCAAAAAGGAGTATAAGAGGATTATACCTGATACAGAGAAATAGTATCCCCTAACAAAGGTGTTCACGCCCAATGAAGGATCCAAAGACTGCTCCCACTGAAGATGGCGCAGTGCGGGATGGAGCAAAATCATCAGTATTCTTCTCCAAAAATTCTGTCCTTCGCAAGAAACAACAGGATGGCACGTGAGAACAACTTCCTATCTATTCTTTCTCAAAGAATTGATGTCAAGATCGAAGCTTGACTTCTCCCACAACTGGAGATCGAACTGGCAAGAACAGGGAGGCGGCAAGAAAGAATTCTGTAGGGATGCTTAATTCTTCCTTCTGTGATTTCAGCATTCAAGAGGATGTGAATATCTTATTCTTCTAAAGGCTGCCGCCCCCTCCTTCTTTTGTTAACCCAAAGGATCAGCTCCTAATCCAATTAGGAGCTGCTTATCCAAATCATATTTGGATCAGACCTTTCATTAATTGATAGGGATAAACCCTTATCTTATCTGTAGATTGGATTAGCTTTCTCCTAATCTCATTAGGAGGTTTCTAGATCTGAATCACATTCAGATCTGGACTCTCTAAGTGGATAGGGTCAAGTCCCTATCCTATCTACTAATCCATCTCAGAATTCACCCCCATAATTAACTAATTAAATAGCCCAGTTCGAAATGGGCATTAGGCCCATTAAGCTTATGTACTCACTTAACCTTCCTAACTGCTGCCCTATTGGGCTTCCTTGTATGGCATGGGACCCAAGCATTGATCTACACATCAGCCACATGGGTTCGGCCCAGCCTTTGTTACAAGGCCAAGCCGAATACACTGTTATGAATAGTGCACGCCCTGAAACCCATCAAATGGGCTCTATGGGCCCAACAATTACCCTAAGTGGTCTCTAGGCCATGCCACCTTGTAAACACCCAGGGACTGTGGGCAGATGCTAAATTAGCCCATCAGGCATTATCCTCAATGGTCTTACACTTAACGTCTCAGCCCATAATGATCATACACTGCCCGCAAGAGAGGACCTCTCCCTCGGCTATTAGGAACAGTGTTGCACTCTCTGCTTATATGGATCCCGGGAATTAAAACCTTCTTGCAAACATTTAGAAACCATAATATATATACTTTTATATCTCATAAAAATATATTTTGCAAAATAAATCTCAACGATTGAAATTGGTTGCCGGCAGTTCTTGATTTCCATCAGTGAGAGTGCATCCCCGATCATTACCTTTGTCCTGGCAGCTGAGACAGGCCACCCCAACCGACTTGGTGGCACCACAGTGACAACCTTGCCAGGATAGGTCTCTCCAGACCGACCCACTGGCTGTGAACATTCTAAACTAACACGAGTCTCATTAAGTGTCCGGTTTAAGGGTATTGCACAGAAACAAATGAAGGGAACATGAATCAAATATGCACTTTTATTCATTTACAATAAACTCATAGAGTACATCATTCTGATTGAAGCTAAGGGCATACAAAACTATCTAACATTAAGAGGATCGCTTGTTTTCCGATTAACTAATAGTAGGAAGATGCAGGAAAATAATTCCTACGATGAATATCCAAAGTCTGAATTGATTTATCATTGCATCAATGAACAGTAGCGTGATTCTGATGGTGGATGTTATCGTAGACCAAGATTCGTTTCTTGATTTTTCATTTAAATTTCGTTCTTTTTAATTTTGATTTTCTTTATTTTAAATCTGATTTTCGTTACATACACCCCCCCTCCATCTTTGATTCACGTAGCACATAATTCAGGTTAGATACTCCTTATGGGAACGATCCCTACTCGCACTACTACATTCCATCTTTACGAGTAGAGGCTTATTTTTGGGTGCCTACGACAACACACCAAATTTTGGCGCCGTTGTTGGGGTGTTTTCTAATCAGTTTTTGTGCTTCTCGTGAACATTGTTTCCCTTCTTGAAATTTTCGAAAAAAAAAATAGTATTGTTTGTGTTTTTGCATAGATTATTTTCTGTTTTTTCTTTTCATCATTCTAGGTTTTCTTTATTATTATTATTATTTTTTTTATGGTATGTCGTTTAGGGTTTATTAGGTTTTCCTCAATTTATGTTTGTAACTCGATACTCTAAGAAAGGTGATTTGCAATTCGATCCGGAAATAGAAGGGACTTTGCGCAGGTTAAGGAGGGAAGCTCGGAATCATTCCAAGGAGAGCAATCCAGCCTTTGATTCTCTATTCTCTATTTGTTAGCGGATCTGATTTGAGAGAAGAGGACATCATGGCCAGAAATCGAACCTTGAAAGAGCTTGCTGCATCAAATTTAAATCAACAACCTTTATGCATAACTTTCTCTGCTTTAGATGCTGATGTTAATTTCGAATTAAAATCTGGATTGATACATCTCTTACCCATTTTTCATGGTCTTGCAGATGAGGATCCTCACAAGCACTTGAAGGAGCTGCATGTGGTATGCACGAGCATGAAACCCATGGGGGTAATTGAAGAGCAAATCAAATTGAGAGCCTTCCCGTTTTCTCTGAAGGATTCGGCTAAGGATTGGCTCTATTATCTACCTTTCGAGAGTATTACCATATGGAACGAGATGAAGAGTCTAATCCTGGAAAAGTACTTCCCAGCTTCAAGGGTGGCCAATATCAGAAAAGAAATCTATGGTACAAGGCAATACAATGGGGAGTCACTACATGAATACTAGGAATGCTTTAAGAAGTTATGTGCAAGCTGTCCCCATCATCAAATCAGTGAACAACTACTTATTCAATATTTTTATGAGGGACTTCAACCCACTGATAGGAGCATAATTGATGTTGCTAGTGGAGGGGCTTTAGTAGATAAAACTCCCGAGGCCGCGAGAAATCTGATTGCAAATATGGCGGCCAATTCTCAACAGTTCGGCTATAGGCTCAACCCACTAGCAAGGCATGCTAATGAGGTAAATATCTCTTCCCTAGAACAACAAATTGCAAGTCTTTCCTCTCTTGTCCATCAAATGGCTGCAGGTAACATGCAAACGATGAAGGCTTGTGGAATATGTTCGACAGTAGAGCATCCAACGGATATGTGCCCAACTCTTCAAGAGGAGCCCATTGAACAAGTAAATGCGGCAGGTGGTTTTCTAGGGCAACCACAAAGGAAATATGATCCCTATTTGAGCACGTATAATCCGGGATGGAGGGATCACCCCAATCTCAGCTATGGGAATCCACAAAACCGCCAAACTTTCCAGCAATATCAACCGAACCCCCTTAGACAACAGCCAACCCAAACTTCTGATTCAGGTATGTCTTTAGAGAATATTGTTAAATCTCTTGCCACTAAAATACTTTGTTATTTCAACAGGAGACGAAACAATTTCAGCAAGAGACAAGAGCCAGTATCCGACGTTTGGACGATCAGATGGACCAAATGGCACCCGCAAGTAGTCGGTTAGAGGCACAAAGTTCAGGAAATTACCCTCTCAAACGGTTGTGAATCTGAAAAAAATGTAAGTGCCATCATTTTGAGAAGTGGTAAAGAGTTTGAGACTCCAGCAAGAGCTGCCCCCGCAGTGTTGAATCAAGGAAAGGAGAAAGACATCGTTCCCGATGACGATGAAGTACCTAAGCGTAAGTTTCCTCCCCTTTCTGATTATAAACTGGTACCTCCTTTATCTAATGCTTTAGTAGGAACGAGGAAAGATGAGCAGTTCAAAGAATTTTATGAAACTTTCTGTAGATGCGAGGCAAATACCTCCCTTTTTAATGCTCTTAAACAAGTACCTCATTATGCTAAATTCCTGAAAGAATTGTGTACACATAAGAGGAAACTGAAACTGAAAGGATGTGAAAAGGTGAGAGTAGGGGAGAATGTTTCTGCGGTCATTAAAAAACTCCCTACAAAGTGCAAAGATCCAGGTATGTTCACTATCCCCTACACGATAGGTAACACTAGAATTGAGAAGGCCATGTTAGACTTAGGAGCTTGTATTAATGTCATGCCATATTCTATATATGCTTCCTCGAAACTTGGTCCTTTAAATAAAACTAGTGTAGTGATTCAATTGGCTGATAGATCTAATGCCTTTCCTAAGGGTGTAGTTGCGGATGTTCTTGTGAAAGTACATGATTTGGTTTTTCTTGCTGATTTTTATGTGCTTGATATGAATAATGGTGATCAAACCACTCCTATTTTGCTAGGAAGACCATTTTGGAAACATCCAAAACTAAGATAGATGTTTATAATGGCACACTTACCACGGAATTTGATGGTAAGATTGTTAAGTTTAAAATTTATGATGCCATTAAATATCCTGCTAATGATAATCCTGCTTATTCTGTTGATATGATTGATTCTTTAGCACATAAAGTTTTTGAACTTGGTGGGAAGGATGGGTTGGAGATTGCCATCAGTAAGCATCTTGAGAAAGAGGGGCCAATGTTGAATGCTGATTTGCAAGAAACGATTGCAACATTGAAGGGTTCTCTAGAGTTTACATAGTCAGGTAATGCTCCTTATAGTATGTTGTCAATTTCTAATGGGAGAATGTTAACCTCTGTTTTGTAGGCCGCAATTCCAGATTTAAACCCTCCCATGATGGAGGAAAGGGGAGAACACCGAAAGCTGCAACCACGAGAGCTAGAGGATCCGATTTATGATTATTAAAAATAGGGAAGTTTGTTTTTCCTTTTTCTTTTTGATTTTTTGTTTTTTTTTCTTTTTTTTCATTTATAGTTTAGTTATTTCCACCTTTCTTTACATTTTACCTCACATTGGGGACAATGTAAGTTTTAAGTGTGGGGGAGGGGATTTAGATTAGAATTTAGGTTGTGTTTTAAAATTTGATTTAGGTCGTGTTTTTCAGCATTAAAAAAAATCTCAACACTTTTGAAATCAATTGAAACAATATTCTGGGAAAATTCTTGTGAACTAAGTAAAGAAATATGATCAGGGAGTACACCATTCATCTAAAGCCATCCCTTTTAAGCTAGTCCTAAATTTAGGTTTAAGTAAACGAGGTAAATACTTCACCATTGCCACAAACGGTAGGATGGAGCATAAAATGCACCTACCGGTCAAGTAATCCGATGGTAGGACGGAGCATAAAATGCACCTACTAGCTAGCAATTCAAACAGTAGGATGGAGCATAAAATGCACCTACTGACCAAGTAATCCAAAAGTGAGATGGAGCATAAAATGCACTCTGTTTGACAGTTTTTTATGCCCTTAGCTTCAATCATAATGATGTACATTATGAGTTTATTGTCAATGAATAAAAGTACATATTTGATTCATGTTCCTTTGGTATGTTTCTGTGTAATACCCTTAAACTGGACACTTAATGAGACTCGTGTTAGTTTAGAATGTTCATAGCCAGTGGGTCGGTCTGGGGAGACCTATCCTGATAAGGCTGATACTGTTGTGCTGCCAAGTCAGTTGGGGTGGCCTGTCTCAGCTGCCAGGGTGAGACCCTAGGCACATACAGCGTAGGATTAATTAAATCTTTGGACTGGACCAGATTTTCAATATTGCCCTGGACCTTGGAATTTAATGGGCAAAACCGTAAAGTTACACCCGACCCCTAGAATTCACCTGAGTGGGTGATCATAGTGACAGGATCAGCCCCTTTGTCGGACAAAGGTAATGATTGGGGAGATGATGGAAAGCAAGATTACTGGTAGCCGATTTCAATCGTTGAGATTTGTTTTGCAAAGTATATTTTATATGAGATATAAAAGTATATATATTATGGTTTCTAAAATGTTTGCAAAAGGTTTTAATTCCCAGGATCCATATAAGCAGAGAGTGCGACACTATTCCTTGCAGCCGAGGGAGAGGTCCTCTCTTGTCGGTCAGTGTTTAATCATTAAGGGCTGAGAGGCTAAGTGTAAGACCATTGAGGGTAATACCTGATGGGATAATCTTGCATCTGCCCATAGTCCCTGGGTGTTACAAGGTGGCTTGGCCCAAGGACCACTTAAGGTAAGTGTTGGGCCCATAGAGCCCATTTGATGGGTTTTAGGGGGTGCACTGCCCATAGCAGTGTATTTGGCCAGGCCTTGTAACAAAGGCTGGGCTGAACCCATGTGGTTGATGTGTAGATCAATGTTTGGGTCCCATGCCATACAAGGAAGCCCAACTAGGCAGCAGTTTGAAAGGCTAAGTGAATACATGAGCTTAATGGGCCTAAAGCCCATTTCGAACTGAACTAATTTAAGAAGTTAAATATGGGCAAATTCTGGGATTGGATCAGCTGATAGGATTGGGCCTTGACCCTATCCACTCAGAGAGTCCAAGATCTAAATAAGATTTAGATCTGGGAGCCTCCTAATGGGATTAGGAGAGGGCTGATCTAATATGCAGATAAGATAAGGGTTCTCCCTTATCAGTTAAAGGGACTTCTGATCCAAATATGATTTGGATCAGCATCTCCTAATGGGATTAGGAGCTGATCCCTTTAAGCTTATAAAAGGAGGAGGGGCGGCAGCCTTTAAAGATTGATGATAAACATCCTCTTCAAAGCTGAAATCACAGAAGAAAGATTTCTGCAACCCCTATGAATATCTTTCTTGCCACCTCCTTCCTACACTCGCCAGACATCCAGTTCGATCTCCAACTCTGTGGGAGAAGTCAAGATTTGATCTTGACATCAGTTCTTTGTGAAAGAATTGAAAAGAAGTTGTACTCACATACCATCCTGCTGTTTCTTGCGAAGGACAGAGTTCTTGGAGAAGAACACTACTGATTCTGCTCCATCCTACACTGCACATCTTCAGTGGGAGCAGTCTTTGGATCCTTCCTTGGCCGTGAACACTTTCGTTGGGATATATTATTTCTCTGTATCAGGTATAATCCTCTCCTACTCCTTTTAGTTGAGATCTGGTTCAGTTTAAAGTTCAAGATTGGTCTTTGAAAATATGATTTTCTAAATAGGGAATGCGATTCCCAGATTGAAGGGAGAGAAAAATTTTTGAAATTCGCCCCCTTCATTCCGCAAGATTTGGGCGTCCAATCTCTCATCCTTTCACAATCACTTCCACCAAAGAGAGAAAAAGGAAAAAGATAGTGGATCGAATAAAGAGAGAAAGGAAAAAGTGTTTTCCCTAGTTTACTACCTGGTTTGTAGTAGCCAAAAACTAGATTGGTTGATGATGAGTCATGTATAACTTGGTCGTGTTGATTTAATGGTTTGGAATAGTTAACCTAGAATATTTGTGGAGAAAGATGAAGGAGAGTTGAGTTTAAAAATCGGTAGGATAGTTAGTTTGTTCTTGTTTTATTTTGTTTGAATTTTGTCTTGCCCGAGGATGGGCAAAGTTGAAGTGTCGGGGGATTTGATGAGACCAAAAAGAACCCTATTTTTATCACCTAATATTCACTCTTTTTTATTAATTTATGACTTAATTAGACTCATTACTCTTGTATTTCGATACAGGGCAAGAAAGAAGGCAATTGGAGGAAAGCATGGCAATTCGGATGATTTTTCATAGTTTTGGCAACAGACAGTATCTGAGCATAACTCTCAATTCCAGACTCTGAATTGGACAATTCGAGGGGCATCAGAAAGATGAAAGAAAGGCCCAAAACTTTTACGTTTTGGGTTTTGATAGAGTCGGTCCGCATCGAATACGAAACTGGGCCCAAAGTTGGAGCAAGTTCGTAGTCAGGCCCATTTCACCGCTGAAGCCCAATTCGCAGAAGAACCTTGTAGCAGCCCAAGTTAGCAAAGCGACCCAACCCGAATTCAAGAGCCTAGAGTCCCAATTTCGAATGTAATCTTAAGAAAGAGAGTCTTATCAGATTTAAATTGTCAATTGTAATCCTAGAAAGATAAGAGATTGAGATGAGAGATAGGATAGGATAAGTTCAGATCAGATTAGGACTTTCTAAATTTAAGGTTAATCTCCTAAAGGGAGTTGGAAACAGCCCTCTCCCAAAAGCTATATAAAGGGGGGGGTGGATTAGCACTGAAGACACTCAACCTTGGAGAGAAGAACTAAGCAAGCAAAGAGAAAGAAAGCAGATTTGGAGCAGCCGAACCTCTCTTTTTTCTCTCTTCTCCTCTCTTCTTCGTTCTCTGATTTTCTTGGAGTTTTTGCCATGACCATGCGTGGCTAAACTCTTGTACTTTGTTAAAGGAAGCAAAATCCTTAGGATTCACCAACTGTGAGATCTAATTTAGTTTTCATTGTTTAATTCATTCTTTGGGTTTCAACTGTTATTCTATTTTTATATCTATTGTTGTTTAGTTTGATTTATAGGAAGGCCTAATAGCTTATTATTCATTACAATCTATTGCTAATTAGATATCAAATCCGTAATTGTTTGATCCCTCTAATCTATGAAGCAACTAGGGTTTAATGATTTGCTGCATCAGAAATTGTTAGATCCTAGGAAGAACAGTCGACTAAATTAAATGCAACCGCTTGTGCTTGTGTTGTTTAGATTCACTGATCTCTAATGCTTAATGCTATTGTTGGATTAAATTCTTAACGCTTGTTTAGGGGTTGTTCAGTAGTAAGGGTTAAGAGGATCGCTTGTTTTCCGATTAACTAATAGTAGGAAGATGCAGGAAAATAATTCCTACGATGAATATCCAAAGTCTGAATTGATTTATCATTGCATCGATGAACAGTAACGTGATTTGATGGTGGATGTTATCCTAGACCAAGATTCGTTTCTTGATTTCTCATTTAAATTTTGTTCCCTTTAATTTTGATTTTCTTTATTTTAAAACTGATTTCGTTACATACACCCCTCCATCTTTGATTCACATAGCACATATTCAGGTTAGATACTCCCTGTGGGAACGATCCCTACTCGCACTGCTACATTCCATCTTTACGAGTAGAGGTTTATTTTTGGGTGCCTACGACAACACACCAATTTGCTAAGGTAATTAGGAAAAATTCCGGTGACCAAGTAGTTCACAATATCAGCATACCACGGAACCATACCTTTTATGTAAAACAATTGTTCATCAGGAAACAACTCAGAGATGGGTGAGGAGTCCTCATCTTTCATTAACCTACTTAGATGATCCGCCACCGAGTTTTCAGCTCCCTTTCGATCCTTAATCTCTAAATCAAACTATCGGAGAAAGAGTATCCACCTTATCAGCCTCGGTTTTGACTCCTTTGCTAGTAGGTATTTCAAAGCTGTATGGTCAGAAAATACAATTACTTTAGAGCCAAGCAAATATGATCGAAATTTGTCTAAAACAAACACAATAACTAGTAGCTCCTTTTCAGTAGTTGTGTAGTTGCTCTATGCAGCATTGAATGTTTTGGAAGCATAGTAGATGACGTAGCTCTTCCATCAATTCGTTGACCTAGAACAGCCCCTATCACATAGTTGCTTGCATTGCTCATGATCTCAAAGGGCAAGTTCCAATCAGGTGGTTGAATAATGAGTGCAATTGTTAACAACCTCTTGAGTTTGTCAAATGCTTTCTTGCACTCATCACCAAAATCGAAAGGCACATCCTTTTGCAGCAAATTGGACAATGACAGGGTGATTTTTGAAAAATCTCTGATGAACCTGCGATAAAAACCTGCATGTCCAAGAAAGGAACGAACTTCCCTAACATTTGTAGGGTAGGGTAAGCTCACAATTAAGTCAATCTTGGCCTTGTCGACCTCTATTCCTCTAGCTGAAATAACATGTCCCAATACAATGCCTTCCTTCACCATAAAGTGGCATTTTTCATAGTTTAAGACAAGATTTGTTTCCACACACTGATTCAGAATTTTACTTAAACTATTTAGGTAGTCATCAAACGAATCACCATAGACAGTAAAATCATCCATGAACACTTCAATGCATTTCTCAATAAAATCAGAAAATATACTCAGCATGCATATTTGAAAAGTGCCTGGAGCGTTACACAAACCAAAGGGCATTCGTCTATAAGCAAAGGTGCCGAATGGGCAAGTGAATGTTGTTTTCTCTTGGTCCTCCTAGGCAATAACAATCTGATAATATCCTGAGAACCCATCGAGAAAACAAAAGAAGGCCTTACCTACTAATCACTCTAACATCTTGACGGGTTGTCAAAGCCCTCAAAATTAGTACTAGTCCCACAATAAAATATTTGTAGTAAAAGTGGTACTAGGTTGAATCCCATAGGGAGCTAAACAATAATCTTTTAGCTGAATGGATACTATAATTGAGTGGAAAAATTTAATAACTAAAATTAAAAGAATAAGAAAGCAATAGAAAATTCAACTAACAAGATGTAATCAGTCTTACCGAATTCTGGTTCAAGGGTTCGGTTTAGTCAATTGGCCATCGATCATAGGTATCTCTGGTAATTATTGCAATTCAAGCATTAAACCTTAGATTTATTAGGATAGCCATAATAAACCTTGTGTTTTCCTAATTCAGTTGACCAAACCCAGCATTCGATCAACACTTATCACCACTCAACTAGGTACGATAGTGTTTCATGTTAAACAGTGATAGCATTAAGATTTGTGAAAACAGTTAAACCAAAACAACAATAATTGAGATAGCTGCAATTATTGAATTTTGTTCCATCGATTCCTTTAGGTTTAACCATGATAAAACATTGGTCAAAGGCTGTTACGAACAATTGACCCAAAAAGATATCAACTTAATTGCTACTTGTACCATTATTCGTGACAATTACGGATCACCAAAATCATGGATAACAATAGGAAAATCAACATTAATTTAGTTTGTCAAACTAATTAACATCAACATCCAATTAAAATATGTACAAGAATCAATGAATATTTGAATTAGAAAGCAAGAAAATAAAGTAACTACAGAACCTCACAATGACACGATTGAACCTCCCCCCTTGAAACAGAAAAAGAAGCTTAGCTACTCATGATCTGCGCAATCTCCATGCTTGCTTCTCCATAGCCGAACTGCTTTCTTGATTTTCTTGATTTCCTTGATGATCTCTTGGATCTTGGAGTGAGTGATGCTAGAGCTGGTCCGCCCCCCCTTTATATAGCCAAAAGAGGGCTGTTTTCCAACTCCATCTAGGAGATCATCCTATCTTCAGGGAGTCTTGATATTCTTTGAACTAATCCTATCCTATCTCTGATTTAATGATCTAATCTCAATCTTATTATCTCTATAGGATTACATTCAAAAATTTAGATATGATAAGACTCTCTCCTTGGAGATTACATTCGAAATTGGGACTCTTGTCTCTTGATTTCGAGTTGGGCTGCTTTGATAACTTGGTCTGTTTCAAGGTACTTCTACGAGTTGGGCTTCAATTGTGAAATGGGCCCGGCTACGAACTTGTTCCGATTTCGGGCTCGTTTTCGTACTCGAATTAGGGCGAATCTGTCAAAACCCAAAACATAAAAGTTGTGGGCCTTTCTTTCATCTTTTAATGCTTCTTGCATTGTCCAATTCGGAATCCGGAATTAAGAGTTATACCCAGATTACGGACTGTCGCTGAAACTGTGCAAAATCACCGGATTTGCCATGTTTTCTTCCAATTGTTTCTTTATTGCCCTGAATCGAAATACAAGAGTAATGAGTCCATTTATGTGATAAATGAATGTAGAAAGATGAAAATTAGGGGACCAAAATAGGGTTCTTTTCAGTCTCATCACATCTGATCGATGAAGGGTAGGGAAAAGTGGTCCTTTCGAGTGGCCAGGTTAAGTTTTCGAAAATCTATTACTATTCGCGAGCCACTTTGTACCCTCATGGGAATTAGTTCATTATTTTGATTTTTTACTACTGTAATCCCAATTTTCTTAGGTACAACATGAATTGGACTTACCCATTTACTGTCCGAAATTGGATAAATTATCCCTTCATTTAACAATTTAAGTACTTCTTTCATTATTGGGTTGAGTTTTCTTTGTAGTTCTCTAATAGGTTTGGCGCCATCTTGGAAAAGAATCCTATGCATGCAAATCGAGGGTCTGACCCCCTTTATGTCGGATAAGGTCCAACCAATCGCTTCTTTATGGTCCTTTAGGACTTTGATGAGCCTCTCCTCTTGCTCCTTAGTCAACCCTTTTGCAATGATCATGGGTAGTGTCCCTTTTTCGCCCAAGTATGCATATTTAAGATGAGCAGGTAGGGCCTTCAGTTCCAACTTCAGAGCCTGCAAAACAGAAGGTAGCAATTTTGTGTGAGAAAATGTTGGACTATCATAGGATGTCCGACATTGGTTCCGGACTATCATAGGATGCATCAAACTCCTCTTCCTTGTTCGATTGTGCATTGAACTCCAGTTCATCATCCATGTCCTCCTCTCCAAAGACCTCCTACACAATCGAATTGATGGTATCAATAGAGCATATCGAATGACATTCACTTGGATATTTCATGGCTTAAAAAATATTAAATTTAACAATCTCTCCGTCGAATTCGACGGAGAGGGTACCCTTGTCCACATCTATTTTGGTCTTGCTCGTTTTCATGAATGGCCTGCCTAATAGAAGTGGGGCTGAACTTGTGTCTGTATCCTCCTCCATCTTCAGGATGTAAAAATCAGATGGAAAAATTAAATTGTTAACCTACACCAATACATCCTCAACAATCCTTTTTGGGTAGGCATTAGAATGATCAACTAATTGAATAACAATTCTAGATTCTTTCAAAGGACCTAATCTCAAGGCAAAGTAAATCGAGTATGGCATGACATTGATAGATGCACCTAAGTCTAGCATGGCATGCTTGATTCGTTTATTGCCAATCACACAAGGTAGGGTGAACATACCTGGATCAGCACGTTTTTCTGGTAAGGTCCTCTTGATCACGGCTGAAATGTTCTCTCCAACTCTTATCTTCTCATCGATTCGTAGCCTCCTTTGTTAGTGCATTTCAAAAATTTTGCATATTTGGGATCTATTTATAGCATCTAACAAAGGGATATTGATCTCCACCTTCTTGAAGATTTCTAGCACCTCTTGTTCATATTCTTCTTTCTTGGACTTCTCCAACCTACTAGGAAAGGGTGGTATAACAGGATTAGTAACCTTAGGGAGAGGGGGGTCGGATATTATCTCAATGGGGTCTTCGTTTGATCCGTGTCTCTCCTCTTCCTTATCTCCCTTAGCTGCCTTCGATGGTGAGCTCGGTTGGGGCTGCAACTCCTTTCCACTTCTCAACACCACTGCACTTGCATTCTCCTTTGGATTGACTACCGTTTGTGATGGTAGTTTCCCAGAGTTCTACGCCTCCAACTTGCTAATGGAAGTGGCAAGTTGGCTGATTTGGGTCCCCAATTTCTGAATGCTGGCTCTTGTTTCCTACTGAAATTGCCGAGTGTTAGTAGATAGAGCCTTAACTATTTCATCTAATGACATACCTGAATTTGAGGGTTGGCCTTGCGCTGTGATAGGTGTTGAAAATTGGGGCTGATATTTTTGGTGTCCTCCTTGGTGCCCGTAGCTTAGATTCGGATGATCCCTCCACCCCGGATTATAGTAATTGGAGTAGGGGTCATATGTGCGTTGAGGCTGACCCGGGAATCCTCCTACGACACTTACTTGCTACATCGATCTATCTTGTAGTGATGGACACATGTCCATAGGATGACCAGGGATCGAACAGATACCACACATCTTGGCTGTTTGCAATTATCCTGCAGCCAGTTGCCTAACCAAGCAATTAAATCTGAAATCTGATTTTCTAAATTAGTATGACTTGCCTCATTAACACGTCTAGTGGTGCCATCTGTCCTTGCACCGAACTATTGTGAATTTTCGGCCATGTTGGAAATTAGTTCCTTGACCGCTTTGGGTGTTTTAATTACCAAGGCTCCTCCACTGGCTGCATCTACCATACTTCTATCCATGGGCTGGAGCCCTTCATAGAAGTATTGGATCAAAAGCTATTCGGGTATTTGGGGGTGTGGACAACTAGCAACAAGTTGTTTAAATCTTTCCCAATATTCATATAGCGTCTCACCACCAAATTGTTGAACTCCACAAATTTCTTTCCTAATGTTTGTAGCCCAGGATGCAGGAAAATATTTATCTAAAAATATCCTGTTCATCTCATCCCATGTACGTATTGAACCGGGAGGAAGAATATATAACCAATCATTTGCTTTATCTCGTAAAGTAAATGGAAAAGCTATAAGTTTTACCTGGTCCTTGGTCATACCCTGTGACTTCATGCTAGAATAGATGACATAGAATTCCTTTAGATGGTTATGAGGATCCTCACCTAGAAAGCCATGAAAAATAGGCAGTAATTGTATTAAACCTGATTTTAGTTCAAAGGCTACCTCAAGAGGGGGATATGTTATGCACAAGGGCTGTTGGTTCATAATCGGTGCAGCCAACTCCCTTAATGTTCTCTCTCTATCAACCATCATTTCTTCCTCTTCGAAGATGGGTTGATCACAAGTTGGTAGATCAAAATCTGAATTCACCCTTTTAGGTGAACGATCCTTCCTTTGTTTTGTCTCATTCCTTAAACGACGGGTGGTCTTCTCAATTTCGGGGTTGTACTCGATTCACCTCGTTGAGAAGCACGAGTCATAAAACAAGAAGGTTAACACAAATAGAAGGAAATAGCTAAGAAATTAAAATTGCTCCCCGGTAGTGGCGCCAAAATTTTAACGGGTTGTCGTAGCCCCCAAAATTAATGCTAGTCCCACAATAAAATTTTTGTAGTAATAGTAGTACTAGGCCGAATCCCACAGGGAGCTAATAGTAATCTCTCAGCCGAATGAATATTATCACTGAGGGGAAAATTAAATAACTGAAATTAAAGAGAGTAATAGCAAACTAAACAAGAGAAGTTAGTCTTATCGAATTCTGGTTCAAGGGCTCGGGTTAGTCAATTGGCCATCGATCATAGGTAGACTCTAGTAGTCTTGCAATTCAAGCATTTAACCTTAGATTTATTAGGATAGCCATAATAAACCTAGTGTTTTCCTAATTCAGTTGACCAAACCCAACATTCGATCAACACTTATCACTACTTAACTATGTACAATAGCATTCCATATCAACTAGTGATAGCATTAAGCTTTGTGAAAACAGTTAAACCAAAATAACAATAATTGAGATAGTTGCAATTATCGAATCTTGTTCCATCGGTTCCCTTTAGGTTAAAACATGTCAATACATTGGTCAAAGGCTGTCACGAACAATTGACACAGAAAGATATTAACCTAATTGCTACTTATACCATTATTCATGACAATTACAGATCATCGAACTATGGATAGCAGTAGAAAAATCAACATTAATTAATTTGTCAGACTAATTAATATTAACATCCAATGAGAATATGCACAAGAACCAATGAATACTTGAATTAAAAAGCAAGACCTTAAATTAAATATAGAACCTCACAATGGCACAATCGAACCTCCCCCCTTGAACTAGAAAAGAAAAACTTAGCTGCTCATGATCTTCGAACTCTCCCTGCTCTACTTCTCAGTGGCCGAATTGCTCTCTTGGTAGCTTGAGTTGCTTGATGATCTCTTAGATCCTTGGTTTAAGTGATGCTAGAGCTGGTCCGACCCCCTCTTTATATAGCTAGAAAGTCCTGATCTGTTTTGAACTAATCCTCTCCTATCTCTTATCTAATGATCTAATCCAATCTTCTTATCTTGATAGGATTACATTCAAGACTTTAGATCTAATAAGACTCTCTCTCTGGAGATTACATTCAAAATTGGGACTCTTGGTTCTTGAATTCGAGTTGGGCTGCTTGATAACTTGGGCTACTTCAAGGTTCTTCTATGAGTTGGGCTTCAGCTGTAAAATGGGCTTGGCTGCGAATTTGCTCCGACTTCAGGCCTAGTTTCGTATTCGATGTGGACTGAATATGTCAAAACCCTAATACATAAAAGTTGTGGGCCTTTCTTTTAGATTTCTGATGCCTCCTGAATTGTCCAATTTGGAGTCTAGAATTGAGAGTTATGCCCACATTACTGACTGTTTCCGAACCTGTGCAAAATCACCCGATTTTACCTGTTTTCTTCCAATTGCCTATTTACTTGCCCAGAATTGAAATACAAGAGTAATGAGTCCAATTAAGTGCTAAAGTGATATAAAAAGATGAATATTAGGGGATAAAAATAGGGTTCCTTTTAGTGTCATCAAGTTCTCATTTTCTAGTGAAGCCCCTCCCACATCGGTCTATGACACCCCTATTATCTTATGAAACACTTTGACAGACCCAACAACAAATGGATAGCCCAATTTTAAGGTGCATTTCCTCATTATTGAAGGACCATCATCGTGCTAATGACGGAAGGCCTACCTTTAGAAAGTCCATCATATGGATCTCCCTATCACATGCACTGATATTACTGGAGGGAACAAGTAATTACGCCCTAGTTAATTTAGGTTAAACCAAAGTGGCTCCCACTGACTTTCATAAAGTCAGACTTTTGTGGCCCAATTCGGCTAGGGTTTTCTACATACAACCCCTTTCAGGATTTTGGAGCCCACCACGAAGGGTAGGGTCATCTAATGACCGTAAGGGACACCATGTCAAAGATTAGCATTAAGCCATGTTGTGTGCAAGAGCCACTATCGTATCATCACGGGCCAAATGCTTATGACCCATGGTCATAGCACATCAAACATCCACACATCGCATGTAATGGAAGAATTGATCCAATCAATTACTTGTTGTAAAGCCCATTAACAAGCCCAATTATAATTGATAGCTATAAATGTATAACCCTAACAAGTGTACTAATTATCAAGTAGTATAATAATATCGTTCCCACGGGGATTTAACAAAATAAGTATTAGAATCACAGTTTTCCCTAATTATTTGGACAATCGAAATTTGGAATTGAGGAAGAACTACTGATAATAAAACTGGAGCAAAGAAAATAAAAGCAAGGGTGATCACTAATCGAATATGCAAATGATGAAATCGCTAGGACCTTTGGTCCACCTAACCAATGTAATGAATATTGATGGGTTTGATTATCCAAGATTAACTGTTTTTCCCATAAGCTGAAGCTTTTCCCAATTTTATTTAATATTCTTTCCCAAGATATATTAAACCTATTTCTATCAATTAACCACTCGATCCCTCGACTAGAGTTCTCAATAATAAAAATGCATTAAGAGCAAAAAAACTCAATTATTCAATTGAATCATGTGTATATATCCCTATATACCATTGAATTCACACCATGAATTATGTGGTCGAGTATATAAATTCCTCTCCCGATTCATTCATATACACCGAATCAATTAAGAGATGGCCACTCCTAATTGCATTAAGCAAATAATTAATAGACTATATGAAAATTACAATCTTGGAAAAATAATAGGGATAAAAATATATTCATCATCATGGTTAGGCTTTCCACAGTCCTAGCAAGATACAAATCAGTTCATGATGGAAGAATTAAATGAAACAAAGAGAAAGAAAGAACTCTTGAATACGCCCATGGTGCTGAGATCTCCTCTTCTTGCTGCCACCTTGTTCTTGGGGATTTTTGAATTCTTGATCTCCTCCTCCATGTTTCTTGAATTCTTGGAAATTCATGGCTGATTGCTCTTTTTCTTCTTGATTCAAATCAGGAAGTGAGTGATTGAGTGATGCCATTAGCTGGTCTACCGGGGGTGGTCTCCTACTTCCTCTTGAAGTTAATCTTACAAGAATGGAAAGTCATATCCTAATTCTAATCTTATCTCTTTATCTAGTGAACTCAATTCCTAGTTTGAAGGGAGGAGAGAAATTTTGAAATTTGCCCACCCTATTCCGCTGCATTCTTGGCATTCATACAATGGATCTCTCCCTCCTTTCACCATGTACGTTGCACATCACACATCCATACATCACATGCAAGTATAGAATTGATCCAATCAATTAATATTTGTAAAGCCCATTATTAAAGCCCAATTTAATCCATAATATTACTGATTAATATTGTCTAGGTATATGGGCTGAATAGCAGTTAGCAGTTCAGCCCATATAGCTTTTCTGCAAATAGTGGGCTTTTGCAGTTTTAACACCTTAAAACTGGGCCTTACAGTTGTGGGCCGAATTAAATCTCACAATTAAATATCAAGCCCTTGACCCAGAACTGGGAAACAAGGGCTGAAGACAGCCCCCATCGAACCACAGATTCGGTCCAACCAGTTTGGTCCAATCTGGTTCGAATGGATCTAGGGTTTGAATTTTTATTCAAGAAAATGATCTGAAATTAATTTTACTGATTAAAGAACAAATAAGAATTAGTAACAGGTCTGTTCCCACATCTCAAACCTGCAAAAGAGATGTTAGATCACAGTTTACAGTTTCATAAACTATAAATCGGAGATAGCAATTTTCCTTTATGCGAAATCTTCTTCTCCAGCACATGCAGCTTCAATTTTGAATAAAATAAAATAGAAAAAACCCTAATTTTCTATTAATATTACATCAGATCAAATACCTATATATTCAGTCTAAAAATTAAAAAAAAAATTAATTACAGACTAGAATGAATAGAATTGCGAAATTGCAGATTTCCTGCACCAATCAAGATTTTGATCTCCTTTTGTACGAATAGCCCATAAATCAAGAAAATAATAAAGAACAATTCTAAATATATTCCAAATTTATAAAAATTAATTTCAGATCATTCACCCTTTAACTGTGAACCGATTTCCCCGAAAAAACCCTAATCTGTGCAAATCAGGTAGAACGCCTTCTGCCCATTAGCACGGGTTCAGATCTAGTCAATTTTGGTTCAAGATTCGAACCATGGCTCGGATACCACTGAAGGGATGAGAAATCCATCATATGGATGGCCAAACCCTACACGTAGGTTGGGCGAAATTTCACAAATTTCTCTCTCTCCCATCTAGGAATCGCATTCCCTGTTTTAGAAAATCTGCATTTTCAATGATCAATCTTGAATCAAGAATCATACTAGATCTGAAACCAAAAGGTAGGAGAGGGAGATACCTGATACAAAAAAATAATATCCTCCAATGAAGGTGTTCATGCCCAAAGAAGTCTCCAAAGACTGCTCCCACTGAAGATGACAAAGTGTAGGGTGGAGTAGAATCAGTAGTGTTCTTTCCAAGAACTGAATCCTTTAGCAAGAATTCGATGGAGGTTGTGAGCACGACTTCAGATAAGCCTTTCTCCAAAGACTAATATCAAGAATTATTCTTGATCGCTCATACAAAACTGGAGATCGAACTGGCAATGGCGACAACAGGAGAAGGATGCAGGGAGAAGATGGCACAGTCACACTATTGTTGTCTTCTCTCTGTGTGGTCTGAGATATGATCTTTGGGATGTTGGGGTCTTGGATGATCTGAATGGTTCACCCCCTCCTCCTTTTATATACTTAAAGAGATCAACTCCTAATCTCATTAGGAGTTTCCTGATTCAAATCCTTATTTGAATCTGGACTCTCTTTAAGTGATAATGATAGACCCAAATTCAGATCTGGACTCTCTGAGCGGATAGGGATAACTCCCTATCCTATCTGCTGATCCAATCCCAGATCCGTTCGTCTGTTTAATTAGTCCAACTAAACCAGTTCGAAATTGGATTTAGGCTCAATAAGAATCATGAGCTCAGTGGTCTTCCAAACTGCTGACCAGTTGTGCTTCATTGTATGGTATGGGACCCAAAAATTGATCTACACATCAGCCACATGGGTTCATCACAGCCTCTGTTACAAGGCCTGGCCGAATACACTATTACGGACAGTAAACCCCCTGAAGCCATCACATGGACTCCTAATGGGACCAACACTTACACTAAGTGGTCCCTGGGCCAAACCACCTTATAAAAACCTAGGGACTGTGGACAGATGCAAGATTAGCCCATTAGGTATTTCCCTCAATGGTCTTGCACTTAACCTCTCAGCCCATAATGATCAAACACTGCCCAATAAGAGAGGACCTCTCCCTCGGCTGCAAGGAACAATGCTGCACTCTCTACTCACATGGATACTGGGAATTAAAACCTTTTTGCAAACATTTTGGAACCATAACATATATATATGTATATCCATTTATAAATATATTTGCAAAACAAATTTCAATGATTGAAATCGGCTACCGGTAGTCTTGGTTTCCACCAGAGAGAGTGCATCCCCGATCATTACCTTTGTCCGACAAAGGGGTTGATCCTGTCACTATGATTAGCCACTCAGATGAATTCTTGAACTATCCCAACATACCCAGGTTTTAACCCCCCTCTAAGGAACTCATTGATTGGCATATCAAAGACAGCCTAATCCGACACCTAGTGCAGTATCATAATCGAGTCTAAGGTGATAGCTATAATTATATAACCCTAGCAAGTGCACTAATTATCAAGTAGTATAAAGATATTGTTCCCACGAGAATTTAACAAAATAAGTATTAGAACTATAGCTTCCCTCAATTATTTGGACAACCGAATTTTGGATCCGACAATAGAAACTACTGAAAATTAAAGATAGAAAAAGAAAAAAGATAAAAAGAAAGACAATCAATGACTGAACTTGCAACGATTTAACTGAAAGTGCCAGGACTATTGATCCACCTAACCATTCCAATGAACATCAATTTATTAAATTAACCAAGATAATTTGTTATTTTCATAAGCTGAAGTTTTTCCTAATTTATTTAATATTTCCTCCCAGGATATATCAAACCTAATTCTATCAAGTAACCCTTTGATTCCTCGATTAGAGTTCTCGAGATAGAAAGTGCACTAAGTTCTATGAAAAACTTGTATCATCAGATGAATTATGTATATATATTCCTATATACCATTTAATTCACACTATGAGTTATTTAGTTTCTTATATGAATTCTTCTTCCAATTCATTCATATAAACCAAATCAACTAAGAGGTGGCCAAACTCCTAATCGCATTATGCTTAATAACTCATAGACAACATGAAAATAAAAATAAATTGATTGAATTAAATAAAATAACTCATATGATCTATTTTTGGTTCAAGACTTGAACCTGGCTTTGATACCACTGAAGGGATGAGAGATCCATCATATGGATGGCCAAACCTACAGGTAGGTTGGGCAAAATTTCAAAAATTTCTCTCTCTCCAATGTGGGAATCACATTCCCTATTTTAGAAAATCTGCATTTTCAATGATCATTCTTGAACCTAAACCGAACCAGATCTGAAACCAAAAGGTAAGAGAGAGATATGAAGGGATGAGAGATCCATCCCACGGACGCCCAAAAATTGCGGAATAAGGGGGCGAATTTCAAAAATTTCTCTCCCTTCAACTGGGAATCGCATTCCCTATTTAGAAAATCACATTTTCAATGATCATTCTTGAACCATAAACTGAACCAGATCTAAACCAAAAAGATGAGAGGATTATACCTGAATCAGATCTCACCCTGGCAGCTGAAACAGGCTATCCCAACACTTGGCGGCACATTAGTGTCAGCCTTAGCAGGATAAATCTCCCCAGACTTATACAATATGTACTTTATTCACTTACAATAAATGTCATAATGTACATCAATTTGATTGGAGCTAAGGGCATACACTGTTCTAACAAAAATGGCAATGAACCTTGTTTGACAAAGGCCAAAGGGAAAGCTCATACGATGAGTGGATATGATCCTTCACAGAAATGTGGTGGGGTTATGCAGCTGAAACAGTTGGCTCCATGCACCCTATATGATTTCCCACATTTCTAGAGACATAATTGCAGTCTCCGTCACTGAGATAAGAGGGAAATCTCGGAGATGAATAGATGGAAATGGAACATAGATTAAAAGCCATATCTATGTAGATAACATGAATAAAATTAGGTTGTGGACTAATGTTTGATTTTTATCAGAAATGGTAAATGGACAATTTGCTAAGTTGTTGGACGACAACAAACTTAAGGGACCTAACTATGCTGACTAGTACCGTAATCTTATGATGGTCCTAACGTCTGAAAAATTAGACAAAGTAGCTAAGAATTCTGCCCCGAAGCGTCCGAGTGATGGGGCTTCTGAGGCCCGAAGGAGAAATTACCAGGAATGGGAAGAGAAGAATTCCCTAGCCCGTTGCTACATCATTGCCTCCTTGGATAATCCGATACAGAGACGGTTCGATCAAATCGAATTGTCCAAGGAAATATTAGATAGTCTAAGGACGATGAATGAAGAGCAGAATCGTTCTATCTCGTCAAGAAAGGTCCTAAAATAGTTCATGACTGCACAGATGTCCAAGAACCAGCAGGTTCATGACCATTGTCTTCGGATGATGGGTTCAAGATTTGAATTTGGCTCTGATACCACTGAAGGATGAGAGATCCATTCCATGGATGCCCAAAGATTGCGGAATAAGGGGGCGGATTTCAAAAATTTCTTTCCCTCCAACTGGGAATTGCATTCCCTATTTAGAAAATCACATTTTCAAAGATCATTCTTGAACCATAAACTGAAACCAGATCTGAACCGAAAAGAGTAGGAGAGGATTATACCTGATACGGAGAAACAATATCTCCCAATGGAGGTGTTCACGCCCAAGGAAGGATCCAAAATCTGCTCCCACTGAAGATGGCGTAGTGCAGGATGGAGCAGAATTAACAATGTTCTTCTCCAAGAACTCTGTCCTTCGCAAGAAACAACATGATGCCACGTGAGCACAGCTTCCTATCAATTCTTCCTCCAAGAACTGATGTCAAGATCAATCTTGACTTCGCAAAATATATATGAATACCCATAAACAATGAACTGAAATAAAAATCAATTAGATCTCACAATGTTTAAAGAATCAAAGCTTTCCTAACCCTTCAACCAGAAATAAAAACTTACATATACCTTATGATGAAATCGTAGCTTCCAGATGAGAAAGGGGGGCGAACTCTTGCTTCTTCCTCCTTGGTTGCTAATTTCTCTCTCTGAAGACTAATGCTCTCTTGGAGGAAATTGATGCTTTGGGTGCTGGTTCACCCCCCCTTTATATAGATTTGGGGAGAGGGCTGCTCTCAAACTCCCTTAAGGAGATTATCCTCAAACTGGAAAGTCCTAGTCTAATTTGAACTTATCCTACCTAACTCTTATCTCTTATCTTTTTAAGATTACAATTTGAGAATTTAAGTCTGATAAAACTCTTTTATTGAGATTACATTCAACTTCTATTATAATGGGACTCTCGGATCTTGAATTCGAACTGGGCTTCTTTAACAATTCGGGCTTGCTTCAAGACTCTTTTGCGAAATGGGCTTCAGCTTGTGAAATGGGCCTTACTACGAAAATTGCTTCCGACTTTGGGCCCGAATTCGTCTTCGATGCGAATCGATTCTGCCAAGAACCAACACATAAAAGTTGTGGGCCTTTTCCTTAGCTTTCCGGTGCTTCTTGAAATGTCCAAATCGGAGTTCGGAATTGAGAGTTATGCTCATATCACTGATCGGTGCCGAAACTGTGCAAAAACATCCGATTAGCGTTGTTTTCTCCATTCGCCTATCTGCTTGCCCTGAATCGAAATACAAGAGTAATGAGTTCAATTAGGTACCAATTAAGTGTAAAATACTGAATATTGAGGGATAAACAAATGACAAATTTTATTCTTATCAAATTCCCCCACACTTAAACCTTGCCCGTCCTCGGGCAAGTCAAAATTCAAGTAAAAATAGAACAAAAACAAACTAGCTATCCTACCAAATTTTTAACTCAACTCTCTTTTATCTTTCTCTACAAATATTCTAGGTTAATTATTGTGAATCGTTAAATCAACACAACCGAGTCATACACGACTCATTCATCAGTCAATCCAATTTTTGCTACTGCAAACCAGGTAGTAAATCAGGGAAAACCTTTTTATCTTCTCTCTCTTTTATTTTCTTTTTCTCTCTTCTAAAGAAGCAAGTGCATTTTATGCTCCATCTCACTTTTGGATTACTTGGTCAGTAGGTGCATTTTATGCTCCATCCTACTGTTTGAATTACTAGGTCAGTAGGTGCATTTTATGCTCCATTCTACTGTTTGAATTACTAGCTAGTAGGTGCATTTTATGCTCTATCCTACTATCAGATGACTTGGCTGGTAGGAGCATTTTATACTCCATCCTACCAATTGTAGCAATGGTAAAGTTTTTGCCCTATTTACTTAAACCTGAATTTAGGACTAGCTTAAAAAGGAATGGCTTCAGAAAGGTCATGTACTCCTTAATTGTACCTCATTACTAGGTCCACAAGAATTTTTCCAAAATATTGTTTCAATTGATTTCGAAAGAGTTTAGTGTTTTTTTTTTTTTTTTGGACGGAAATAAATACTACTTATCAGATCCTATACTCCCCCCCCCCACACACTTAATCTATGCATTGTTGAAATGTAAAGAAAAGGGGAAATAACTAAACTATAGATGCAAAAACAAGAAGAAACAAAACAAACTTCCCTATCATAAACCGGATCCTCTAACTTTTGTAGTTGCAACTTCCGGTGTCTTCCCCTTTCATCCATCATGGGTGGGTTCAAATCTAGAATAGGAGCCTGCAAAATAGAGGGTAAAAGTTTCTTGTTAGAAATCGGTAATATAATATAAGGAGCATTACCTGACTGTTGTAGCTCTGGAGAACCACTCAATGCTGCAACGGTTTCCTGCAATTTAGCACTCAAGGTTGACTCCTCTTTCTCAGGATGCTTAGTAATGGAAATTCTGAATCCCTCCTTCCCACCAAGTTCAAAAACTTCCTCCTTCTCTTGCTCCTCCTTGGATTTTGCAAAGCGGCTAGGAAAGGGTGGAGTTGTCATTATGGCTTGGGGTTGTTCACTGCTTGCATCTTGAGTTTGGGGTGGAGGTGCTTCCTTTTCTATTTCTTCTTCAATTGTATTATTAGGTACTTCCTTGCTAGGCCTATTTAGCTCCCTTCCGCTTCTTAAAGTGATTGCACTAGCATTTTGCTTAGGGTCGACCATGGTCTGGGAGGGTAGCCTTCCTGATACTTGAGATTCCATTCGACTCATAGCAGTTGCCAATTGGCTGACTTGATTCTCCAAGTTTCGGATGCTTGTCATTGTCTCCTGTTGAAATTGTTGAATGTCAGTTGCAAGTGCTTTAACATTTTCATCTAGAGACATACCTGGGTTAGACGATGAATATTGTGGAGCCGGTGGTCTAGACTGATATTGTTGGTGGAAGCCAAAGGGCTTGGCTCCATAGCTAAGGTTAGGATGATCCCTCCATCTTGCATTGTAGGTATTTGAGTAGGGATCGTATCTCTTCTGTGGGAAGCCTCCAACAACATTGGCTTGTTCATAGGGTTCATTTTGAAGTGTAGGGCACATGTCAGTTGGATGTCTTGTAGATGAACAAATCCCGCAAGCCTCACCATTTGCATGTTATCTATAGCCATTTGACGGACAAGAGAGGTCAGACTTGCAATTTGTTGTTCTAGGGAAGAGATGTTTACCTCATTATCATGGTTTGTTGGAGGGTTAAGCCTATAGCCGAACTATTGAGAGTTGGCCACCATGTTTTCAATCTCGGGATCGTATTGGAGCTCACCTATATGAGAAGAATGAGGCATAAACCAAGAAAAAGGAAATAAATCTACTTAGGACACCAATCCCCGGCAACGGCGCCAAATTTTTGGTGGGTGCTGAACCCAACCAAAGATAAATATTCTTGCTCTGGGTTAATAATTTGCAGATTGTGATGAGCAAGGTCATTCTCCACAGGGATTGGGTGGATTTATTTCCGAGTAGATGGATTAAGGGAGGTTGTAAAGCTAACGAAAATAAGAAAATAGCAGAAAATAACAGAAAACAAAGATTAAATCGGTGGGAGATGGTTTCCGGTTGAAGGGACAAGTTCAGCTTTGATTCGTAGCATTGATCCTTGATG